>QAPG01000011.1:0-412317 GCA_004366825.1 Colletotrichum spinosum | reverse complement strand
TTTTAAACTAAGGAAATATAGTAGTTATAATAAATTAGGTTTAAAGTATTTTTATTAATATTAAATAATTAGCTATTATTAGGGTATAATTTATTAATAAAAGTATAATATTATTTATAGATATATTAATATATTTTAATAGAGTTTTAGTTTGTGGTTTTGAAGTATTAGTAGTAGGATTATTCCTAGGTGTATATTCTAAATAAGTATTACTTAAATCCTTAGAGGTATTTAAAGTTTATAGTTAAGTACTTTTAAATATAAGGTTTATAAATAAAAAAGTAGTTAGAATTGAGAAAGAGGTTTTTATGCTAAGTTCGGCTTAAGTATTGTTTTTATTTTATACTATTTTGTTATCTAAGTAAAATTATTATTATTATAGTAGAAAAATAATAAGAATTTTGTTTTTCATTATTTACTAATAATAAGAGTAGTAAGCTAAAGAGTAAGTTATTCTTTTTATTATATTTATTTTAATTCTATATATTAATTTTTTAAAGGGTTTTTAAAATATTATTGGATTAGTTGACTTATAGATATTCTAATTTTATCTATTTTGAAACTGGAGGTATCCCTAGTTATATATATATAATTATCTTATATATTATTTTTTCTAAGAGTTATACTTTCCTTAAGGGGGTATTTAAAATATTATATATAACTATTTTATATATTATTTTCCTTAAGAATTATACTTTCCTTAAGAAGGTATTTAAAGTATTTATTTATTTATCTTTATTCTTTAGATAAATAGGTTAATCTTATTATATTTATTAGTTTGATAGGATTGTTTTTTCGATTTATTTATTTATTTTTATTATTCTGTTTTGTTTTATTAGAATGGTTTTCTTACTACTTTCATTTTAAAAGAAACTTAAAGAAGGAATGTTTTATTTGACTGTATATTTGGTTTATAAATAACTTATTAAAACTAATTTTATAATGTTAAGTTATATTAGTTTATTAGATAAAATTATATAAGTATTAGTTTAAATTAGTTTTCTAGGTTTTTAGACTATCTACTTGTTAGAAAGTATAAGTATAATTATTACTGATTTTTTTGTAATTTATATAAGTCTGTAAACTATTTTCTTAGTAAAATATATTGTTTTTTAAGTTTATTTATCTATTCTATCTAAAAGTTAGGTAATATATTATATTTTTATTATATATTATATTAATTTATTTATTAAGGTAGTATAGAAGTATTTCTTTATTCTAGTTTATAAAGACTAAGAGTAGAATAATCTACTTCTAAGTATTATTAAAATAAGTTATAATTAAAAAAGTTTAGCTAATTAAAATTAACTAATTACTCCTAGTCATAATATTTGAAAAAGCTTTATATATACTGTATATATATGATTTTGTAAAAAGGGTAAAAATAGATAGAAAATCTTTGAAGAATATTTTAAGAAAAGAATAACTTATTTATAGATTTATAATCTAAGAATTAATATTGTTTGAATAGTAGGTTTTAAAATGTTGGGGGAAGAGAAGTAGCTTCTTTTTACCTATATGCTACAAACTACCCTATTTATACTTAGGATTGCTATAAGCCTACTTATAGTATATACCTATAGCTATTTATAGGCCTAGTTTTATTATAATAGTAATTATTAAGATTTAATAGAGATTTATAAGTTATAGATGTATTTTAATATATATTAAAACTAGGTTTATTTATTATCTTATTAGTAGATAATAATATTTAGTTTAATTATTTTATTAAATAGAAAATAGGTATTTTAAGTAGAAATTTTATATAGCAATATATAGATAGATTATTTATAGGTAAAAAGAGTTTTCTTATAAATAGGGGGGAGTTAATAAAAGTTGTTTATAAAAAGAATATTTATATTATTAGAAAGTAGATTAATTTTAAAGAATAATTAGTAAAAGTAATTATTAATAAATATAAGTATATCTAAACTAACTATAGATTTCTTATTAATAATAAGGTATTTTTTATAGTACTATTTAAACTAGAGGTTAGATAGGTTAATAGTAGTTAATAGCTAGAAACTTAAAGCTTAAATTAATAGCTAAAAGATATTATAAAAAGTTAAGCTTTAAATACTATTTATAGTAATACTAGTAGGTATAGTAATTATAATAGGATTTAATCTATTATCTCTTTAAGTAAGATCTAAGAGAATAATATAAAATAGTTAAATAATATAAAACTTATTTATATTATTCTAACTATTAATATATATAAAAGTTTAGGCTGAATTACTATTTTAGATAAAAGAGTAGAAGTATAAAAAGATAATATTATAAATCTAATACTACTTAATATTAAAAATATTAATAATTTTATCTATAAGTAACTAAGTATTATTATTAATTATCTTTTTAAATTAGTAATTAGCTTTCTTAATAAGCTAAAAATCAGGTATTACTTTATTAATATACTAATTAATATAAAACTACTAAGAATACTCTAAATTGATAGGATAGTTACTAATAATATTAAGTTCTTCTGAATTAAGAAGGTAAAAAAGAATTTTATAAACTAGCTCTTCCTAATCCTCCCTTATAATAATATTATTAATAATAATATTATTAAGCTTATTAAAAGGTTTAAGAGATTTAGAATTAATAAGTATATTATAAAGATTATTATTATAGTTGTAGACTTATTGATAGATATAGTAAGTTTCTTTAAAACTATTTCTTCTTTTACTTTTAATAATTAGAAAGTTAGTATAATTTTAAAATAAATAATAAAGTATTATTTTAATATAGTAATAGTTCTTATATTAATCTTTTTAATTATATTTATATTAGGGAAAATAGTTAAAAATATATAGCTAGGTATAAAAGAAGGGATATATATTACTAATATATAAACTATTAATATTAGATAGGAAGTATAGATATAGTATATTAATAAATACTATATTATTAGGATATAGTATATATTTCTAGAGAAGTATTCTTATTTATTAGACTTTATCTTTAGTAATATAAGATATAAAGGTAATTTAATTTAGGTAATAGTAGTTAATTAAGATAGTAATATAATTATTCTCATATAGAGGAAAGTTGAAGAAGATATAATAGATTTCTTATACTAATTAGTTCTATTTAAAAAGAAGTTTATTTATTAATTTAATAGTAAAAAAAATAACAAGTTAGTAGGATTGAACTTTTAGTAAAATAGCTTTAGTTAACTTTTTATATAATTATATTTTAATTTTAGTTTTATTAATATACTTAGTAATATAATAAATTATTCTAATAATATTAATATAAGGGGAAAAATCTATATTAATAAGTTATATAAAAATAATAATAGAATTATACTAATAGAAATTAGTCTTATTACGCTAAGCTTTAAAGGTTTAATATTTTAAATTAAAGTTCTTAGTAATAGTGGGGATATTATAATAGGTATAAGAGAAGTAGAACTAATATAACTCTACTTTAGTACCTATCTTCTTATATATATAATAGCTACTATATATATAATACTAGATATAACTAATAATATTAAATAGGAATTTAAACATATTATTAAGCTAATAAACTATAAGAAAGTTAGCTTCTTACTAAATATTATAAATATAGTTTAGTTTAGAATATATAGTATTAATATAATTTCTCTAGAAAGTAGTAAATAGTTTATAAATATATTTACTATTTATATTAAGCTTAATAGCACTATTAAACTAATAGATATTATAGTTATATGTATTACTATAACTTTACTACTTATAGTAAGCTTAGTATTTAATAATATTAAATACTTTTTTTAAAACTGTCTTATAAGAAAAAGTATATTACTAATAAAAGTAATAAGTAGTAATATAAGGGTTCTTATAGATACTTATTCTTAATATTTATATATAGTAAGTCTTAATAATATTCTCTTATTCTATAAAATTAAATATATATTTATAGAGAAAGTATTAGTAGTAGTTAGCTATACTAAAAGTAATAAAAGTATTTAGATACTTAAAGGTATAGATAATAGTTTCAAGTTAGTATTACTTAAATCTTTAGTATAAATAAGTACTTCTAATAATATTTATATTATAGATAATAATATTAAGAAGATATATAGCTTTAGGAGTATTAGACTTAAATATAGCTTTTAGGTTATTAATAGTAATATTATCTTAGTTTATTTATTTAATATAGAAGCTATTCTATTTATTAATTTTAGTTCGTATTAAGATATTAAAAATAATAAACTAAAACTAGAGATATCTAGTAAAATAACTATCATACTATTTGAATACATACTAAATATAATAAGAGAAGTTGATAGATTATTAATATAGTTAAATAAACTTATTTCTACTATAAAAGTATAATATTAGGAAGGTAAGTAATAAGAAGGGTTTAGAATAGTTAAAATTAGAAAGAAATGTTCTTTAGTAAGGAAGTATATTAATATAATGATAACTAGTAAGAGGTTATTTATTATTAAGTTATTACTACTATTATAATTTAATATAAAAATCTTAAAAGATATTATATCTTACTATAAGGTTAAGTATAGTAATAGTATTAATATTATTAAAGTATTCTTCTTTAGGATCTAATTAAAAATTATCAATATTATTAGTAATTTTAATTAATACCTAATAAATAATAGAACTATTATCTAGTAACTAGTTAATATTATCTCAGTTAATAAGTATATTTATATAATCTAAATAATTATCTTTTAGAAAATATAACTAGTGGTTAATATAGTCTTTCTAAATACAAAACTCTCTTATAAACTAATAATTAAAATAGGGATTCCAATTTATATTAAGAAATTATAATAAGACTACTTTAACATTATAAAAAAAGAAATAGCTAATTATAAACCTTACTAATATTTTTAAAAAAACTAAAAATATAACTTTTATAACTATACTATATATTATAAATTTAATAGAAATTAATAGTTATATAAACTTTAGTAATAAGTATTTTTTAATATATATAAACTTAAGTAGAAAGTTAGGAATATTACTAAAGTTAAGCTTATTCTTATTAGAATAGTAGTAAACTAAATAATACTATCTATATATACTATCTTAATTTCGGTAATTCTAGTAAATACCCTTATTACTTAGCTATATATCAAACTACTTTTCCCTATATTAAAAGCAGGTATCTATAGTATCCCTATTAAAGGTATTATAAAATAACTAGATAAGCTTAATATTTATATCATAAAAAACCTATATATTAAAGTTACTTATAAAAAGAAAGCTAGTTATATAGAAATTATAATAAAAAAGATATATAAGTAAGCTAGGAATAGGAGATCTTTAAATAGTAAGCTTAAGATAAATAAGCCTAAATAAAGATTTAGGAGATATAGGTAAAATAAGAGATATAGGTAAAAATAGAAAAATAAGATTAAAAAAACTACCTAGTTCTAATTACTCTCTATTTTAGCTCTCATAATATATATAAGTAAAATATACTATATAAATAGCAAACTCGTAATATTTATTATTATTATCTTTAGCAAAACAATTACTTCGAAATATATTATAATTACTATTTAAATATTACTTATATTTAGTAATTAAGTCATATCTAGTAATACTATCTCTATAGTAGTAATATTAATTAATATTAAATTAGATCTAATAGTAGTTTATATAATTAAGATTATAGATCTTATAAAAAAACTATTAAAATATACAAAACTTACTATAGCTACTAGGATTTAAATTCTAGTTAATAAACTATCGCAAGTTACTAATAAGTTAGTAAGATATAATATTCTAAATAGTTAGAATTAGAGAATAATTAGTTTTATCTTAATAGGTTTTAATATAATAATAATATAAAATAGTAGTAACTTTACATCTTACTATAGCTTCTTTAAGAATATCTTTAGAATTCTAATTAAATTAAAAATATATTAATATATAGTAAGATAATATAATCAATATAATATAACAAAATAATAATAATAAAAGTTAAAATAATTACTAAGAAGTATTTAAAATAGGATAGATAGGTAAAAATAAGTAAAAATAGATAAATAGATAATTTTAATAAAAAGCTAGAATTAGTAATATCTAAAGCTAATTAAAATAATTTATAAGAAGTAATAATAAGAGAAGGTTTAACTACAAAAAAATATATTACTAGAAGTTTAATACTATATACTATTATAAAGTATAAAGCTAAAAAAGTTGAAGAAGTTAAATAAAACTTTTATAACTACTTTAAAATAAGCTAGCTATTTTAATAGATTGCTTTTCTATAAGAATAAATAATAAAATTAATATGTCTAATAGATATTATATTAAGTTAAATAGTAATATACTAGAAGTAGTATAAATAAAAGTTTGAATAGTTCAGCTTAAAGAAGATTACTATTTAGTAGATAATTATCAATATATAGTTAATAAAAGTAAAAATAGGGAGATAGTAAACCTAATTAGTATATTATTTATAATACTTAGAATAATAAGCTATATACTTAGAAGGATTATAAACTTTAATAAAGTAGGAATCTAGTAGGGATTTCTTATACTTAGTATAAATATAAATAGGTATATTAATAATAAGGTAATTAAAAAAAAGAGAAGTTTGAATAGAAGTAAAAAAGGGTTTCTAAGAAAGCTAGTAATTAATAATATTACTATTATAAGAATAATTAATAATTAGTAATAGGATTATAGTTATTATTAATAATATTTAAAAAGAAGAGTTTTTAAAAAGAAGAGTTTTTTACTTTTATATATATATAGAAAAGAAACAAAAGTTAATATATATAAGTAGTTTTTAAATAAAAAAGGGTAAGAAAAAATAGGTAGCTAGATAATAATTCTAAAATTTTAAGTATATTTTATAATTTTTATAATAATAAAAGAAAGAAATATTTTATTATAAATAACTACTATTATAATAATATTAGAAATAAGATATGTTATATTATTATTTAGTTTTTGAAAGAATTTAGAAATAGTAGACAATATATTCTTTCTAAAAGCTTTCTAGGGGCTTTTTAGGAGCTCTATAGGGTTTTTCTACTATATTTAGCTTTCTACTATACTTAGCTTCCTAGGGGGGTTCCCCCCTCTAAACTCCTTTAGCTTCTAATAGTTATTATATAGTACTATTACTACTAGAGTAATAATATAATAGTATAGTAGTACTACTAATTAAAGTATTTTTTATATAATAATTACTACTAGAGAATTATTAGGTAAAATATAGTAAATATTACTATTATTAAACTAGGGTTAAACTATTGACTAGTTGTAGTTAGTCTTAGTATTAACTAACTAATTATAGTTTAGTATAGATTAGCTAATTAGAAGGCTAGAAGCTGGATTCGTTTCCTGTAAAGAAGCTACACGCCTATTGATTGATTCTGATAGACGGCGCTCCGCTTAATGAGGATAATTTGACGGGCTTAGCTAACACTTCTATTGATTGATTTTCATTACAGGCCAGATATCTGAATAACGCTGCAATGGCTTGTGTACATCGCGCAGCTAATGATCATTATCACCATCAGTCCTATAACACGCCGTGTTAAGCTAACAGCTCAGCCAGCAGCCCAAGTCCTCATCGCTCGTGATGTGAACAATATGGGACACCCATAAAAACAGCATAGGTACGTGTACAAGTCAAGCCACTGGCTCTTCCGGATGGTCGTAGAAATAGGCTTCAAGCCGACTGTGTCCAGGGAACACCCTCGAGCTTTGCGAACCTCCACTTCCGTGTCTTTGTTCAAGAAGACTTGCCTGCTGAATAGTCTAGGTGTAGTCAATCTAAGCCGGTTCATCGATATCCAGGGGAACATGTACGAAGAGTCTTGTCGTGACCGAATCGACGATTAGTCAACACACTTGACAAAACCGAGGTCTCTCGTGAGGCATCAGGACATAATCTTGGAATTGTTGAAACGACCGGCTGTGCAGCCCAACCCAACCGTTGAGCCTCCGAATCAACGACACATGTTGTTGGGATTGAATTCAGGTTCAGTAATCGACCCGAACAGCGGTCGTGGGCTTTCAGACGCTCTGTTGTGTCAACCTGTGTGCGCCTTAGTCGATTGCGCCCTACGCAGGCTTTTGTGATGCCAAGTGGTAATGTATGGGGACGATGGTGTTATTTGGAGGCTTCAAGTCTGTATGCGAAGATTAATCCTTCGGCCCTGTGTTCTGTTCTATATAACATGTCGATAATCAGCTCACAGCTTGATTCAAAGCATCCGAATCATTCAGTCATCGTACATCATCACCACCACGCACCATCAGCGTCATTGTCATCACCACCTTACCTTCCAACCCTTCAAAACAGTCAAATCACCATCATGCCTAAGTGGGTGTTCAACACTCCGGCCGGCCTCTTCACCGCCGCCGAAAAGAAGCAGCTCGCGGAGGGCATGACCGAGGTCTACACTTTTGCCAAGCTTCCGGCCTTCTACTGCCACGCGCACTTTGCCGAGTTCGAGCCCGACAACATCTACACCGCCGGCGAGCCGTCCGAAAAGGTCTGCACCATCGCCGTCTACCACATCGCCAAAGTCTTTGAGAGCGCCGAGGTCGAGGCCGCGTTCCTCCGGGCCTTTGACGACGTTGTGCGTCCTGTTCTGAAGGGCAAGGGCGTCGAGTGGGAGTCTGGTATCTACGAGTCGCGCAGGGAGCTGTGGAGGGTCAACGGACTGGAGCCGCCGTTGAGGAACTCGGAGATGGAGAAGAAGTGGTTCGAGGCCGGAAAGGTCACCGATGAAGAGGAGCTGCTGAAGAAACAGCTGGGCAAGTGATGGTCTTTCTGGCCGTCGGTCGTGGTGCCAAGGTTGAGGAAGGCTGAGAGAGGAATGTTGGGAGACATTGGAGGAACGAGAGCTAGGTACTCGTTAAACAGGACTCGTCATGCGTAATCCAGCTTTAGGACACAAAAGTCCAACTCGTTTACTCGTTCAGTCTCGTTTGAGACAATGCCCAGCCTCAGCGCAGCGCCTTTGCCCTTTTGTGCGAAGGATCGAAGAGTTGCTGACAAGTCGTAATACCCATTGGCTTATCCGGATCCTTTCGTCAGCACTAATCCAGACAGCCGGCGCTCCAAAGATGATGGCTATTCCTAATTCGACTGTTTGTATCAATTAGCTGATACGGAGTACTGGGCTGTCCTGATTCCGTCTTGACTCAAGCAGGCCTCCTCATGTCGATCGCGCCAACAGAGGGTATTTAACTGCCATCATCCTCTCGTACACATTCCTTCAACCTCCGACCAGCGTCTTGGTCTGCAAAGTTGCAAGCTTCGTGATGACTTCAGCAATGACCTCCACGCTTGACTTTCTCGGCGGTAGCCCAGTTACCGTCGTAGGGCTACTACTGGTGGTTGCCATCGTTTATTTGAGCATCTACCCCGTTCCGATCGAGAGTCACGAACCGCCCATCGTGCGCCCAAAAGTGCCCTTGGTAGGACACATTATCGGCCTGTTCCAGCACTCGTGGGCCTACTACGGCCTGATTTTGTATTCGCTGCCTTCTTCCGCCCGTCTAGTCTCATCACTCACAATACCAGCGAAGCCTCGAATCGCGAGCCGATAGTCACGCTCCCGATGCTGCGCGGCAAGGTCTACGTTGCGCCAGACCCCGACCTCGCCTCCGCTGCGCTGCGCAACCGCGCCCTCTCGTTCGACCCCTTCCTCCGGGACCTCATCACCGGCATCGCCGGCGCGAAACCCGCAACGGTCAAGGTCTGGGACGATGCCGCGTTCTACCGCGCGTGGGTCAAGATTCTGTACGACAACTTGTCCGGCCGGCCGGTCCTCGCCCTGAACATCTCGGCCGTCGGAAACGTTGCGAAGACTTTGAACAGTTTGAGCGTCGGAAAGGTCGAGATCGGCAACCTCTACCTTTGGAACCAGAACATGTTCACCTTGGCCAGCATGAATTCGTTGTACGGCAACGAGAATCCCTTCAGAAAAGACACGTCGCTGGTAAACACGTACTGGTTCGTCTACAGTCCCGGCCCATTCAAAGTGTCACCGACGACGAAGCTGACCGCGAGCAGGACATACGAGGACAACATGCACCGCCTCGTCCCCAACATCCTGCCGGCAGTGTTTGCGTCCCGGGGCCACCGCGCCAGACAACTGCTGAACAAGGCCTTCACGTCGTACTTTGACGCCGACGGCCACGAGGACCCTTCCGTGCCGCCGTTCACCAGAGACCGACGCGGACTCACCGCCAAGTTCGGCCTCCCGCCCTCGGAGGCGGCAGCAATCGAAACCATTGTCGTCCACGGCGCCATCTCCAACTCGTACCCGAGCTACTACTGGATGTTCGCCCACGTCTTCAGCCAGCCAGACCTCGTGGCCCGACTGCGCGAGGAGACCGCCGGCGTGCTGGAAGTCACTGGCGAGTCGATCGGCGGGAAGAGGGTGGTGAGACTGCACGTCGACAGGCTCGAAGAACGCTGCCCGCTCCTCACGTCCTGCTTCCGCGAGGCGCACCGCCTCCGGGCCAAGGGCGCGCTGGCGCGACACGTCACGGCGGACACCACCCTTTCCGACGGCGGCAAGCGGACGTACGCCGTCAAGAGGGGAACGCAGGTCCACTCGCCGCAGGGCGTCTTCCACGCGAGCCGGGAGCTCTGGGGCCCCGACGCGGAGGAGTTTGTGGGCGACCGGTTCCTGGAGCTGGCGGCGGCCGCGGGGAACAAGAGCGCGGCCACCTTTCCGCCGCGCGGGTTCCTCGGGTTCGGGGGCGGGAAGCACATCTGTCCCGGGCGGGGGTTCGCGAGCGGCGAGATCCTCGGGTCGATGGCGCTGCTGGTGTCCGGGTTCGACGTCTCGGGGCCGGACGGGGGCGTGTTGGAGGTGCCCGGGGCGACCGAGGTGGTGCTGACGGCGACGTTTGGAAAGCCGCGGCCGGGTTCCGACTTGAGAGGCGTCTTGAGCAGGAGAGCCGGGTGGGAGGATGTTCACTGGGAGGTTGCGGCGTGAAGAGGAGGTCATCCGTAAGTCTGTCATGTCAAGTAGCAAAACAAAACAGTTTTACTATAAGATCAATGGGTATCTCGCGCAGGGAATGACTACACCGCCCTCTCCGGTCCGCCATCATCACCATCCACACCCTCTTCTTCCTCTTCGTCAAGCTCATCCTTGGCCATCCTGGCCAGCCGCTCTCTCACGGCCGGATCCCTCTCCAGCTCCTGCCACAGCTCCAAGCGCCACTCGTCGGCGCAGACGTCGTCCTCCTTGCGCACCCAGGGCCACCGCCACCGGCCGCCGAGGATGAGGCTCCGCTGAAAGGTGCGGAAGACGGTCTCGGCGAGGACCAGGACGAGCGTGACGATGACCAGCGTCAGCCACCACACGAGATCCGGGCCGAACGTCTCGGAGAAGCCGTGGCGGACGGCGTACGGCGACGGCGCGGGCGCGTAGACGGACGAGAGGAAGCCGTTCCACGCCCACCACCCCGACAAGGTGACGAAGAAGCAGGCCATGACGATGGCCGACTTGTGGTGCGTCTCGAGTATGCTGTAATGTAGTAGTAGCTGGTCAGCATAGTCGACGATGATACTAGTACTTGACAACATCAACTCACAAGCACTTGTAGTTGATCCAAACCACACCCACCGTAAAGGCCAAGTCGCCCACGGCAAACAGTCCCTGGTCGCTCGAGTGCGCGAACCAAACATAGCCGGCCCACACGCCCCAGTAGGCCACCACGCCCTCGCACGCGGCCGAGAGCATCCAGCCGGCGTACCTGGCCATGTTCAGCCCCATGCCGCGCTGGCCGTACACGTACAGCTCCGGCACGGCCAGCAGCGTGTCGGCGCGGAGGTCCTGGTCCCAGACGCCCATGCAGACGACGCAGAGGCTGGTGAAGAGCGTGTTGAAGACGGTCAGGCTCGCGCTCTCGTACAGCGAGGTGCCCGAGCAGCCGCTGGAGCGCTGGTACAGGGCCGCCGGCGCGTAGAAGAACATCTCCTTCCAGAACGTGGCGAGGACGAACTTTGCCGTGCGCGCGTAGTTCCAGCGCCCGTGGACGAGGAGCAGCCGCTGCAGGTGGCGGAACTGCGCGACGGCGTAGTCGGCCACGCGCGCCGCCTGCAGGCCCTCGTTGCCCGAGATGCCGACGCCGACGTGGGAGGCCGAGATCATGGCCAGGTCGTTGGCGCCGTCGCCAATGGCCAGCGTGAGGCCGCGGTGGCTGTGGCTCTCGTGTTTGCCGAGGTGCGAGCGGACGGCCGTGACGAGGAGGGCCTTTTGCGCGGGCGAGGCGCGGCAGCAGACGACCGAGTCGACGAGCGGCACGACGGCGTAGAAGCGCGCCGCCAGCGCGGGCGACCCCTCGACGACGGAGAGGGTGTGGCCGTCGATGACGACGACGCTGTGGACGCAACCCGGCCGGAGATGCTCGGCGAGCGCGACCAGCTGGCCCTCGAGGTCCGCCCCGGCCGCGTCGAGCGTGTACAGGTCCGACGCGGGCCGGCATATCCGCGTCGAGTGGGCAATGTTGACGGCCGTCTCGCGCTTGTCGCCCGTCAGCATCCAGATCCTGATGTTTGCGCGGCGCAGCTTGTCCACGGTCTCCGGCACGCCGTCCTGGAGCTTGTCCTCGATGGCGGACGCCCCGACGAGGTCGAGGGACTGCTCGAGGGCTTCGGCCGCCGCCTCCATCTTTGCCTGGCGGTCCGTCAGGCTGGTCGCCGCGGCGTCAAAGGACCCCTTCCAGGCGCCGTAGTCTGCCTCGGAGACGAACTTTTGCGCAAAGAGGAGCGTCCGCAGGCCCTCGGTTGCGAAGGCGTCGAGGTGCTGGAAGCAGCGGGTGAAGACGGCCGAGTCGTCGGCGATGGCGGCGTCGTCGAGAAAGGCAAACTTGTCGGGCGTCGGGTGGTGGGCAAAAGCAGGCGACGGCGTCCCCGGGGAGACGTCGGACGACGTGGTGCGAATAGCAGTAGCAACCGACGGTCGTAAGAGATCGCCAGACCTGCGCAGCTTGCCCGCCTCGAACGACTTGCTGCGATCCATGTGCGGTCTCCCACTCGGTCCCGGTCCCGGTCCCGGCCCCGGCTGGACGCCCAGACTGCGGCGGAGGTTCATGCTCGTCCGCGGCTCGTGGGCCTCGCTCTTGCGCAGCATATCGCGCTCGACGTCGACGCTCCTGCGGACGTCGTGGGCCTTTTGCAGAGCGAGATTGGCCATCCTGAGCCGGGGCAGGATGACCGAGTCGGCGCCCTTGCAGATGACGGAGATGCGGCCGTCGGGGTATCGCACGACGACGGACATGCGCTTGCGGTGGCTGCTGAACTCGATGACGTCGAGGATGTCAAAGACGAGGTCCTTATCCTTTTCCGCGTCTGCCTCGAGGCGCAGGGTCACGCGCGTGGCGGAGCGGGCGACGACGGAGTAGCCCAGCTCTCGGGCGGCGCGGACGATGGCCAGCTCGTCCGGGGACGACGACTGGTACTCGACGACGCCGTCTCTGAGTTCGGGGAGACAGGTGTGGCACAGAGCCATGGCGAGCATGTAGTCCTTGGCCCTCCGCGAGAAGAGCGAGTGAGGCCGCAGCGCGATGAACTCCAGCAGGTCCTGTGTCGTGACGTCGGGCTGGACGTGGTCTGGACGACCTGTAGATGTCCACTGTGACGAGGACCGTCGCGTGGACGGCGCTCTCGAGGCTCTCGAGCGAGCCATGGACGGCCTCCCGAGACTGACGGGCGACTGAACAGGCTCCTCGACGGGCGCTTCGACTCTGACGGACTGGGTCGACACGCGAGGGCCCCCTTTGACCTCGGAGACGGTATCCACGGAGCCGGCTTCTCCAGCTTCGTCAACGTCGGGCTGGTGGAGCCAGGCCGTGCCCGCGATGCTCAGCTTCCTGAACTTCATGACGTTCTCCGTCAGGGTGCCCGTCTTGTCGGTGAAGACGTAGCCGACCTGGCCGAGGTTCTCGAGGATGGTGTTTGTGTTGCAGCGCGCCGGCGTGTCCGTCTCGGCGTGGTACATTTCAATGTCCGAGTTGAGCATCAGCAGCTGTCCGACCTTGACAATCTCCAGGCTGACGTAGAGGGCGAGCGGGATGACGTTGTTGAACTGGATGATGAAGCCGATGACGATCTCGTGCATCTTGACCCTGGCGCCCTCGAGGTACCAGGACCTGCGCTCGTCGGACCTCTGCCACATGAGATACCCCACGGAGCACCCGATGGAGAGCACGACGACGTAAAAGGCCAACGTCAAGACGATCCTGTTCGCGACGGCCTCGAGCGCGGGCTTCTTGGCCTCGGGGTGCTGGTTGGCATTCAGGCGGATCTTGCACTCTTCCCCGGTGTTGACGACGACACCGACGGCGCACCCCGTGTTGCGGAGGACGCTGCCGCGGTAGACGACCTCGGCCGACGTCAGCGGCAGCGACTTGCCGTCGACCGTCACTCTGCCGTCGAACTTGTAGAGGTCCGGGTTGGGATCCTCGACGACGAACTCGGCGCCGCAAGCCGCGATGCCCTCGGCCGTCCCGCAGCCCTTGACGGCGGCCGACACCCGTTTGCTCTTGAGGTTGGTCTCGCCGTCCAGAGCCATGGTCTCGACGTACGCCAGCCCGTTCTCCCCGTCTGCGTGCAGGAGAACGATGTCGGCCGGCACGGGGTCGTCCCGCGCCAGCTTGAGCACGTCGCCGACCTCGATGTCGCTCCACCTTGTCCGCGTCCACGGGTCCTCGCGGTCGTCTGTTGCTGCTGGAAGAAGCGCCTGCTTCTCAAAGACGGCAGCCTGCAATCGCGACAACCAAGTCTTGCCGGCGCTGCCATCGCGGTGGCTCGAGTGCTTCAGCACCCTCGCCGTGCAGGCGTTCTCGACCTTGTCCAGCCGATGGCGCTTCAAGTCGTCGTATCCCTCCTTTGCGACGGTGACCAAGACGAAGAAGAGCAGCGGCAGGATCGTCGTGAAGTTCCCCGTCGTGCTGAGGCCGGGCACCGTCTGAGGCACGCCCACGCAGAGGAAGTAGAAGTTGCCGATGCGCGAGAACTGGAAGAGCAGCTGCTTCGGGACGAAGTCGTACACGGTGTACCGGGACGTCCGGATGGCGTTGGATACGTACGGGTAGCCGCCGCGTCTCTCGTCCGTCAGCGGCGCGTCCTGGTTCAGCTGCAGCGGGATGCGTCGCCCATTCTTCGAGGGCGGCAGCGTCTTTCGGCCGAGCATGGTTTCGCGGAAGAAGGTCTTGCACCGGGTGAGGGCATCGCGACGCAAGGAAACGTCAGGCTGTGGCTGAGAAACGCCGTTGTCGGGGCGTGGCGCAACGCTCGGTGGCGTTTTTTCGGGAGCTGGTTTCTCGTTCATCGTGAAGGCATCGAACGCGAGTAAAGGCACCGGAGAGCAAGGAAGGGAAAACAGAGAGCAGGGGGAACAAGGGAATAGCTCGAAAAAGAGCGGGCATCGACTTCGTCATCAACGATGGGAATCTCACTCCGGGTGGGCTGCCAAGACGCCCTCGCGAAATTAACGCGTGCAGGGTTGTTTGGCCAGGTCTATCTATGGACACAGTCACACGTTTTCGAACGGATACTGCATGATATGATGATACTGCTGAAGATGTCGATGTCATCGTGCGCCTTGCCTCTCTCTGCGTCAGACGCGACCCGCATCCAGCAGCGGGCTGGATACCGTGGGATCCTACCTAGATCGCCATGAGGTGTTGATCTCCCCACGTGGCCGACACGCTGGCCAGGGGTTGTTGGTTGCTTTTGCCTGTCATCATGGCTGGGTTTACTTACTGGAAGCGAGAGTTATCCATGTTACAGCAGGAATATCACGGACAGGACGCTGTGGATCTGAACAGCAAGAGATTGACAGAATGGCCATGCCCAAGACAACAAAGGCGAATGTGAAGGAATGAATGGACAAGAATAATTACAGCATTTACCGTATAACTTGTCGTACCTACGAGTCTGGAGCCACATGAAATCCGCGTCCATTGTCCAACCAAGGGAGGGCACAGGCAATAATATCGTGACGAAATAGTCACCTTCGAGTATTCCTGCGGTTCACCGACGACAGCTGTGGAATTTCCCATGCTAGTCGAGAGAAGTAACACAGAATTTCCCGGTTCCTCAACAAGCTCGACGCCATCCGCAAATCCTTCAGCATGTTGACGCTGAATGGCGGAAGCTGGCCGCCGAGCCGCTCCGGAATAGTTACAAACGCCCAAAACACTGTTTCTGCTGCCCAGTGACGGGCAATCGGGAAATACAGACAGCGATCCACGCACTCGACGCCGTCAGGGATGCGCCTCTCCACAGGCCATCATCTCCCAGCACTTCGGCCACACTGCCAAAAGCGTCGATGGCCGCGAAGTTCCAGCTCGCCCTCGTGTGACTGTGATCTACGCACCCGGCGTCGCGTGCGGCGTATCTGCCTCTCCGCGCCGGGCAGCGGCAGATCGACTGGGCGGATGTCTTGGCCAGCACCAAGCGGCCCCGCGTCGTGACCGTTCGCCCGAGTCTCTGATTCCAGCACAGCCTTTAAGATGATGATGCTATCGACAAGGTACAGACACACACACACACACACACCAACCGGGCCGAGGTCCAAGGGCGAGCACGGATGCCATCTGTTGTCCCTGCCTCTGTCTGGCATCGGCCGGCCGCGCACCTGGGAGGTCGTCCTCCAAGGCTTCGGACTGAGTCGCGCAAAGGCAAAATCATCGGGTGAAGGATGCTGCAGGCCGGACCCTTCGAGACGACGTCGCGCCATGGTGGGGACTCGCACACCTCTTGACGAGAGCTGGGCGAAGATGGCGGCCTCGGGGTTTAGGAAACTGGTCATTCTTGCTTGGAGATGTCGTTACGCTGGCAGGAGTCCGAGGGTATTCTTTTGCGTCATGAAGAAAGATCAAACGACCTGCGAAGAGTTACAAGCAAACAGAAATGGAGGCTGAGCATAGCATCGTGGGGAGGTCGGGTCGATCCCTTCTTAACGAACGACATATGACGAGGCCCACGTCAAGACGCAATAACTCACCAATACTACCGTTGATATCAGCATGGGACATCCTCACAGCTCCAACTTTCACTCAGCACATGTCACAGATTCCGAACAAGAAACGTAGCCAAGGTTCGGAGAATTTCTTGTATTGCGTATCCATCAACGAGCGTTTGAGACCCACGCCGTGTTGTTCACCGCCACGTCTCCCAGGCCGCAGGCTGAGAGACATCGCAGCTGCCCACACAATAAGCGTGTTCTGAAAGGCTGAGGCTGCGAAACACACACATCTCTTAACATCTGTAGGAGGAAATGGTGGTGATAATCTGAATAAAGGTAGAGAAACGAAACCATCGCCGTGTCCAATGCCACATGCCCGCGTCCTGATATGCAACGAAAACCCCCTACTTGCGCTTCGCCCCAGCGGCCGTGAGCTTCTGCGTGATGAAATCCGCCATCTCGTTCGCCCGCGAGCCGTATGACAGATGAGCAGGAAGAATCGTCAGGGTACCGCGGCACACGGCGTCGCCCCGCGCGCAGATGATGTTGGTCTTGTCGGCGGGAAAGTCCTGGATCTGGCCGCCAGACTGCTGCTTCTGGGTGTCGCCAAACATAAAGGCCGCCACGATCTGGTCCTTCTGCGCCTCCGGCAGGTCCTCCACCGCGCGGTGCGTGCAGGCCGCGCCCTGGCTGTATCCGCCCACGACGAGCTTCGAGTTGGGGCAGTTGGCGTTGGCCTCGCCGATGAGGCGCTTCATCTCCGACACCCCCACCGGATCGCAGCCGCCGGGCAGCGTGTTGGTCGCGAGGCCCGCCGCGTACTCGACGCCCTCGACCGCCATGCTCTGGAAGTTGGCCTTGACGGCGTTGGCCGTCTGCGGACCGCAGATGGTGCCCATGTTGCCCGTCTCCGTCGAGCCTCGCGCGAAGAACATGATGACGTCCTTGCACCCGCCGTTGGTGAACTGGTTGGCCGTGGACCCGATCCGGCCGTTGCGCTGCCGCGCTTCAATATCGCGGGCGTCAATGTCGTTGGCCTCCACGTCGCGGACCTCGAGGTCCGACTTGGATTCCTGAAGAGTCGGGAAAGCGGCCGCGACGGACGCCAAGGCGAGAACCGTGCTAAACTTCATCGTGATGGCACGTGGTGCGGTGAAGGAAAAGGTGTAAAAAAAGACAAACAAATAAACAAAGTTGAGCTGGCGTGTTGCTTGGCAAAGAGTGAATGACTGCCACCGGGGCGTAGATGGTGTGCGGGCTGATGCTGCGTAGGCTGACGATGAGACGAATCCACCAAAAGGGTCCTGAAGCCTACTTTATACAGAGTTTCCTGCACGTCGGCCGCGTAGCTGGGCCCGGTGGTCTTGAGATGATGTCGTCGGCCACTTTGGAGCAAACCTCGGCGCCGTATCCTCCTGGCAGAGGACCCATATCGTCCCAAAGCTCCTCGTTCCCCGTCCGCATTCAGCCAGTCGCATCTCCAGGAACGCTACTCCCATTAAGGCGTCCCTTGGCAGCGTTAGATGCATCTGGGGGGCCTGAAGAGGGAATCTCCTGAGGCGCAAGGCGGCTGTGGATGTGTCCCGAGTCGCAAGTCTGTCCACTTTGGGAAAAACACCAGTTGTTGAGTACGCAGTATGGATCAAGCACGGCCTCAACGTCTGGGATGCCGCAGCCAAGCCAGCGGGTTGTGATGGGTTCCTCACACGAGCTCGTCCAGCTGGCCGAATACCCCCCCTGGCAGACCAGCATGGGGCCTGATCAATGTCGTTTATCGGAGATCAGGAACGGGAAGTCTGAGGATCACCTCTGCCTCCTTGGACCGAGGCACCGTATATGCGGCTTCTCTTCGGTAGCCTAAAGTCGATAAGGTGGCCCCATCAGTCCTGACCAACGTCTTGTTGTTTCGTAGAAATTGTTTGAGAATGGCCAGGCCAGCAAATCTGGGGACAGGTCATAATTAGTCTGTCAAAGTTTGCTTCTCACCCCTACGCCACATGCAGGCGGCGCCTTAGAGAACCTGTCAAACAGTCATCTCCGTCAGGTTTGTGAAAAGAAAGCATGTTATAGTACTCCGTACAGCATGTAGATATGGTACAGGCGGCTGTTCCCGCTTGGGAATTGTTAAAATTGCGCTAGACCCTGCAGGCTGTCAGCGATAGTGCAGCAGACCTCGCCAAGACACCTGGGACACATGACAACACGACGATGTCTTCAGTCTTTTCGGCTGTCAGTGGCCTCTCGAAACCATGACTTGACCGTTCCCCAAGAACCAAGCCGAAAGGCAAGATAGCAGCGAGGAGATTCCTTGGAAGGCAAACGGCGCTTGTCGATAAAAGAACAGCTTGCGAACTTGACGGCGTCCGTAGTGGACCCTACGTTGGGTTGAACTCGATACGTTCTAGAAGTTCCAACCTGAAACTTGAGACGACCAGAACGAAACGGGCAAGACGCTGACAGAAGTGGCTTCTGAGCAGGGATGGCTCAGTGATTCCGGCCATCCGGTGAGCCAAACACTTGCCGCCACGAGTCATGCTCTGACCATTCAGAATATGAGTTCGCATTCTTGGTCTGACGTTTGGTGTGGTGGGAGGGCCCAAGTAGGGCAGAGTCCAGAAGAGATGGAAGTGAGGCCTTGTCCCCCCAGCGCAAGCAGCCTCCAACCCGCCTGACGGTCTGACACTTGTCGGAAGAGCGGCTAGCGATAAAGAAGTCTCGGTCTAGACGCTGCAAGCACAGTGAACACGAGCTAAAAGCAATTTGCTGGTAGAATCGCGTGTATTAAGGTGAACCGACCGAACGGTGACGCGAGGAAAAAGAAAGACTATCTGTCAGTGTCGGCCGCTTGAGGGGCAACGGCTCCGTCAAGGGACCTGGCCGACCAAAATGCGAGGCCAAAGCGACGAAAAAAAGCAAAACCTGCAAGCGATTGCATCGAAGCAGCCCCCTTGCGGCGATCCGACGAGCTGGTCGAATGTTTTTGTCGCGGTGAATGACGAGAGCAGAACTTCTCCTCGACCCGCCATGATGGATAGAAGACTGCTGCATCTGGTGCAGTACCCAAACACGGGAATTTGTAGAGCATTATGCGCGCAGGCGAGGCGAGCCGAGGTCGATAGGAATTACTGACGAGTTGAGACAAGGACTGTCGAGGGCTGGATTTTCAGGTTGAGACGACGGAACCCCCAGCAGAGGGGCCGTGCGCCGGGACGGAAGCACCTCGCTGGGTGCAGAAGCGGCCCGGCCTCGGGGTTCCACTAACCTCCGGCACGGAGCTCCAATCCGGTAGTGGGGTCTATCCTGTCTTCCTTACCGAAACTGCCTTACGCCTTGTTGAATCTTCAAATCGTGTGTCTCCCAACGTTTGACAAACATCCACCCGCCCGCCCACAGCCTTGTTGGTTCGTCAACAAAGAATACTGGGTGGCTCACTCATTGAAGCAGTACAACAGCCGCCCGCCATTATCGTGCTCACTTCATAACAGCACGTTCCTTTGGAGAGCAGTGTGGATCGAGTCTCATTCCTCCCTGCGTGTCCGTGTCCGATTTCTCGACTTCGCCTCGATCGCGTTCAATACTTTGGCTCAATCGGGATAGTTGCTTCTCCCAAACTGCGGTGACCCGAATGCCCCTAACTCGCCTGCAGAAAGTCCCTGTCGGCTTGACAGCTCCAAAAGGCACGTTGCTGGAACAGACTTCCCTGTTCAGGTGCCCAAGTCTTTTTGCCGCAGGTCCGAGCACCTAAAGATGCCCAAACATTTCCGATCACCGAGCGGAACACGACCTCGTCTGATGTGCGGCCACACTCGATCGGTCATTATCGCCTCCCCACAACCCGCTCGGCAGCATGTTCGAGGATGGTGTGCCGGCAAATCCAAATTGCAGATAGCAGCGACTTCTTTCCTTCCCTTTGGCTGTACAATGTAGGCATCTTGTTCTTCTTTCGCCCTGAACAGGCTTCTCTCTTCCCGAATTCCAACCCCACAACGAAGTCGACGTATTGAGATCTTGATGGTGTCATTCGGAAGACAGCAGATGTTTGACTGAACCCCATGAGACCGGTGACTGTAGCCTCATGACCTGCGCAAGGAGCACATGATTCTCATCAGGATCGCGGCGGTGGGTATTCACAAAATTAGAAATGCACATGCTTGGAAATGGTGGCCCACGGAGAATCAAGACATTGAGAATCTTGTAGCTTTGCAATCGCTGCGATGATATGTTATTTCAATAAATGGGGCTTAGGTCGATAGTGCCAGGCAAGCATCCACGGCGAGTCCGACTCTGCCCTGCTTCTGGTACACCACGTCCGAGATGATGTCTCTGTCAAGGTCGGGAAACATGCCCGATAATGTCTCAACAACATTGTTGTGCTCCGCACGGTGAAGGCGCTGAGCTTCGGCGGTTTCCGCACTGGCTTGCCTGGCAGCAGCTTCTTCGGCTGACAGTTGCTGATGTGACACCGGTCGAGCACCGTCGGGTGGCACCTCCACGCTCGGTCTTGGGGAGAAGCGCTCAGAGGCAGGTTGTGCCCTCGACGAGCTGCTTGGGCCAGATGGCGAGTCGTCGGAAAACATTCGGCCTATAGTGCTCAAAGGCTTTTGTATCGAGCGAAGGAGGCCGGAGATTGGAGCTTGATCAGAGTCCGTTCCCACTTCGATGGATGATGTCGAGCGACGAGGTACAGATGACTCGCCGCCACCGGCCATATCTAGAGATGGTCGTGCTGATGTTTCGCTGGATTGGTATGGAAGTCCAGATTTCTCCGAGAATGTGGGTTCTTGTACGGGATGGGGCGAGTCTAGTCGATGTTTCTCTGCAATGGCCGAGACTGCCGCCTCGACATTCTTTTCAAATTCGTCGTCCGTGATGGTTAGGGTAGTCCTGTCCATGTTCTCGATGAATTGGATGACACCCATCTAACGAAGGTTAGTGGATAGAAAATGAAGACATCTCCGTCAAAGGACATACTAGAGACGATAGATAGTAGCCAGCTTCACCGCCTAGTTTCTCCTGGTTCCTGAATCGAAGGATATATTGAACATTGGATACTAGGTGCTCCGGGTTGGCTTGGAGCACCACGTAGATGAGTAAAGGCATAAATGAGTCTGCGGACGAATCGGATTTCGAATGCTTCAGAAGTCCTTTCGGTAAGGTTAGTTGACGGTCCCAATCTACTCACCCACTGCCAAACTCACCAAAAATGACCTTGCAACAATTCAAGACACAGATAATTTTGTCTCGTGGCGCGCGGTACGATTTGATCTTCAGGAGTTCTACGACTGTCAGCATGGCTTCACTTGCCGCTCAACGTCAACAACATACCTTGTTGAGCAAGCTTCAGGAAGCGTCTGCCACTCTCGCCTGCGGGTGGAATATCGAGATGCTCTTCCCTGATCCAGCCATAAATGTTGATCTTCTGCGTCAGGACATCGTCCCGCTCAACGTCCTCCTGGTGCTGACCCCTCCGGCCGGGGCCCATGGGGCGTTCGCCGCCTCTCCTCTTGGGCTTCGCGCCAGGAATGGGTTGGGGTGGTGAGATTGCTGGAGAGAATGTCTGAGTGTATAGCCTGTTCATTACCAGCTTTTCCATCCCCTCGCGAGCGTTATCAAACTCTGCATCCGAAACCTCTCGCCAAACCTCGCACTGGGCCATCTTGTTGGCTATGAAGGCCAGAAAGTCGCTAATGATTTTCACCTGCTCGTGTACCATCCACTGACGCTTACCAAACTCGGAGAGGAATGACTTGAGGTACCTAGCGACGGGGTCGGCCTTTTTGTTCCGTAGCTGTTCCAAAAACCGGTGGAAGTCAAAGGGAAGCGTCGGCTCGGGCTCGGGTTCTGGAGGCGGCGGTCGGTGCAAGCCGGGAGACATTTGAGAGTCGACACTCATCTGACGATCCTCATGGGACTTTGCAGGAGTCACTGGAGGCCCGTCTTTGGGAGGCACAGGCGGGCCATGGTCGTCGGTAGACTTCTCGCGAGAGAAGATACTCGCAGGAGAGGCAGTCTGTATCCTGAGGCCCTGGAGGTCCTGCACCTGGTGGGACAATGAGGGTGCGAGAGGCTCGAGGCTGGAGTTCCGTGGCGGATGCGATAGGCCAGGACTGCCCAGCATGGGGGATGTCAACTCTAACCTGGGGCTCATGACCTCCTCGGCCCCAGGACCTCCTCCATCGCCGGTAAACTGCTCCATGATAGTTTGGATCTCGGAACGTGATCCACTTTCCTGTTCATCTTCGCTCCCATATCTGCGTTCGTCGTAAGCGGCATCAGATCTTGTCGGGGAAGCTTCGGTTGATCGATGTCGCGATGTCGCATTCGAGGGTGTTCGAGATGGCGGCTGCGACGTTCTCGGAGTTGAGGGCGTGGGGTCGACGTAGGGTGCCGAGGTTGACTCTATTGTCAAGTATTGAGTAACGGTTTCGGCAGGCAGAGGGCTTGTCGGCTTAAGCGTGGCCATGGAGGACGACAACGGTTCTCGAGTGGAATCAAGGGCCGAGAGAGGGGCAGGTTGACCTGCACTTTGATGCGTCTTGGCGTTGACCTCGTCAGCCGTACTGGCGTCGACAGCAGGGTTCGGAGCGGGAGACTCAATGCCAAAATCGATCAAGTCGTCGCTGGCTTGCTGCTTCCCCGCCGCCTTTTCAGATAGAACAGGCTTGTCATGTTGGACGTTGTTGTCGAGGCTGGCTAGCTTTGTTTCAGGCTTGGACCCCGCGGGCGCTGCGCTCGTCACCGGGGCGGTAGGCTTGCCATTTTGCGCGTTGCCAGATAGGCCGGAGGAATGATCTGTGGGATCTGTAGAAGACATACACCACAGCTGTTTGTCGGTCTATAAGGTTTGTAACTTGAAGACTCCGCTTCAACTATGGTGAGCAGCCGACGGCAGCAGGTTAAGGGCAACGAATGTCAGGCTCGAACTCGGCAGAGGGTGCAGGCTTTACCGGTCGCTCTGGAACAGGTTCGATAGCCTCGTCGGTGACAGCGCGGTCGCCTGCGTATTTCGTAAATCGGAGTAAACAGGCGGTGGACCAAGTTGGCAGATAGCAAGTGAAGGGACTGGTGTCGGCAGGGAGGTTGTCGGTGAGCTATCAAATCATCACGGAATGGGATCAGCAAGGTAACCAGTTGGGCCGTGTGACTGAGGGATGGGAAATGGAAGGCTGCTACGCCATGTCCTGCTGCCCCTTCCCCGAATGGGTGCTCCACATTTCGTGGGGCGGGCTTGAGCAGATTGGCTGATATCAGTAGCCGGTCTTTAACCGGATCCAGGGTCCCAGGGCTCTCCCAGAGTGCCAGGTCCATGTAACGACGTCACCGTCAATGTCTGCCGGGAAAGCTATTCCCCGTACAAGAGCCGCTTCCAGGTTCCCGTCCGTTGTTACCTACCTACCTATCTTACCTTACCTTGGGGCTCCACGGCAGGTGAGGTGGGTGGCATTTGTATTCACTGACCTCCAAGGTGAATGGATTCACATCGCAGGACGACCCGTCATCTCCAACATCCCATGATCCTTCCCACCATGCCCAGCCGAATCTATTTGATTTCCACTGTTTTATTTCATGAACTTTCTTGACTTCTGACGTTGTAACCTGACTGCTGACGCCCAATTCTTATATAAACCTTACCAAGCAGACGAAATAGCCTATTCAAGTACGGCCTAACTCCTTCAATACCCTCGATTTGCATTCCGATTCAAAGTATTGTCCTCTCTCGTGCATCTCAAGACTATGGAGAATGGCGGGTACCAGGGCCCCACGCAGTGTTGACTCTGAGGCTTTATATCGGGAAGCGATACTTAATAATGCAAGAGTCTTTGATCAGAACCAAATCTGTTTCGTTCGTTTGCTTGGTGATAGGATCGAGATCTCTGCTTGCGCTCGGGGCTTGCTTCTCCCAAAGCTACAGCCTGGCGAGAGACATGAGATCCGACGTTGTTGTTTCTGTTGTTGTTGTAATGCTTTTTACCGTTACGTCTTTGGGGGGCAAAGAACTTCCGCTCCGTGAGATGGAGGTAGTTTTGATCTTTCCATTGTGGAACGTGCAAGTAGAGAGCCATCGGGTACGAAGAAACTTGGTCTACCAGATTTCGACAAATGTTGAGATACCAAGGTATCGGGTTGCCGCAAGGCTCAACGTTTACAACGTGTCACAAGTTTGAGTGAGGCTTCATGCGCCGAAATAGCCTAACGTATTGATATTTTTCTTGTTTGCATTTATCTATTCATGATTTCATATCTCGACCTCATGGCTCTCTAAATGATTGACAGCAGTCGGCCGGCTGGACCGCAGATTCAGTCCAAGTTCTTCTTCCAAACTGGCAGCTCTTGGGAACTGAAGATCGAGGCATGCCGCAGCACTACTCAAGCAGACGCCGGGGCCCCTTTGTGGCATTCTCCCGATCCCTCTGACAGAACGCCGGTGGTTGTAAACGAAGCCCTGCCCAGGGGGTTCTGTTTGTTGCACATATCAGTCGACGGCGTCTTCATTTTGTCTTGGTAATGGCTAACAGAAAAGTGGACCTCGATGGACTTTCTCCAGACTCTGGCGCCTTTCCAAGTTTCGAACCTGTTCCTTTCCGTAGTTTCCTTCCTTGCGTAGACGATCTGCGATGCGATTCTTTTTCTCGCGCTGTGCCAGTGCTGCAGCTATCCCAGATGGCATAGCGAGCCAAGTTGGCCACCGTGGCGTCTCGCGCGGAACCGCATGTCTATGCTTGCGTGTGCGATACTCGTCAAGGCTGGGATATCGTACGTCGTTGCCGTTGTGTCGGACAGTGACGCCACCAAAGCTGACGGACTTGTCCATTCCAGGCTTGGGCCCATCTTGAGAATAATAGATAATATTGGCTCTCTTGGTATTGCTTGTCCTCGTCGAACATTTGTTGTGCTTGAAAAATGAGAGGTGGGACGTTGATCTTTCCAAACACAATTTGAGGGGACGCGCTTCGGTCGACATTTCGGTAATGGATGGGGTCGCTTGAAGTGGCTTCCTGTTAATGTCAGGCGTAGTTTCGTTGCATACGAAGGTACTGGTGAGAAAACGGCGAGTCGAGGAGACTGGCCCCCCAAGGACTGTTTTCATGAATTTCTGTACAGAGGACATACCAAGACGGATGATAGACGGCGAATGTTAGAGCTTATCAAAGCATCCACAATATACATCATAATGTCATCCATGCGCTTTCTCGGTTATTCTCCAACCTTGATGACTCTTCAGGACATTTGCCTTATCTCTCCAGGCTTGAAACTAGCTAAACTTTGAGTGGCGCGTTGATAAGCTGGATATCAACGCCTGATAGATTGTTTTTTATCTGCCATTTTCTCGTCTCTTCGTGATCGGGAGCCTTTGTGCCCTAGCATTTGCTGCAGTCTGTTCAAAACTGGCCTTGGCTTTCTTATACGCCGGATTGTAAGTCACTGTCTCAGGATAAAGCCGATAGACCGACGTTGATGTAGGCTGACTGCCAACTATAAGTCATAGTGGCTCTCGTGCTATAAGTTTTCGACTGTTGACTGACTGTTCGTTGATAGCTTTAAGTGAAGTCGCCATCGTCGATTCCGGACCTCATGGAACTAGACGGCTCATGCTCCGGAGTTCCACAGATCCGTAAAACAGAATCTGCTGGAGCTACTTCAAAATCGAATGATATGTCGAGGAAACCTGTCTCCAAAGAAGCTAACCGTTAGCAAGTGCAAGGAAATTGGTTCGCCGGGTTCGGCTCGCAGCACATTCAGGCAATCTGACGAGGAGCCGTATCGGCTTCAAAGACTATTCGACGACAGTGACACCCTCCTTCGTGAGCATCGCCACTCTTTCGCAACGCGGAGCCCCCTAATTGAGGGGTGTGGTACGATTCTAGTATTGTATTTGTGATGTTGCGCCGCGGATCGCCGCTCAATTCTGTTCAAGCTGGCTAGTGCCAAAGTCCTATACACGAGATACAATAAGTGTTATGGAAGTACAGACGAGGAGTCTGATCACGGGGGCTGAGGATGTCCCGAGTGGACGTGACGTGGGAGGGTTGTAAGATGAACGGGCATGTTGAATTTGGGATAAACGAGCCATCCGACCAACTTGATGTTAGATGGTAGTTTACGGTCGACTCACAAGACTCATTCTTTCCTTTAGAACGTCTCATTAAATTAGACACAGTATTATGGATCTGGGTCGCAAACCTTGGAGCTAGGCCTTTTGGTTTATATTAGTGATTGTCAATTATTAGACCTCTTGATTCTCGAAGCACACTGTTGACTGAGGATTCTCAACATTGTATATACGGTTCAAAGTATCTGCCCATGTGGTGTCCTATTAACTGTTTGTAGGCGCCATCCAAGCCTTCGTGCCTTCGATCTTGTCTCCCGAGTCCCAAGCCCTGCCTCAGGTCAGTAGGCGCAACAAGATTGGCGCCTCTGCCGCCTTGACTGGACGATAAGATGAATGTAATTGTTTGCCTCGCATGGCGTAAGATGCACTGTCCAGCGCCACCTAAGCAGTTGAAACATTGAGCGTCTATTGATCCATGCATGCGCCGCCACAGGAAACCCCAGATTCGTCAGGGTACCCGAGGGTTTGTCAAGTGCCAGAGCGATGTCGAGACTAGCGTGTACACGGCACCCGGATGAGATGCAAAGACGGGAAAGATCACGAAAGCGGGCGCCCAGCTTGCCCCTGCATCGCAGCTGAGGCTTGACATCACCCAAGCACCCAGACCGTCGAGGCATACGAGCTCGTTTGGTTATGATGGAGCTCATCCACAGCTCTCTTCACCGGTTGTATGTTTGCTCCAACGACGGCCGTGGCGAGCAGCTAGACGGGGTTTGGGGCAGGGTTCGAGTTTATACACAGGCAAACAACCAACGGTGTTGGTGTAAGTGACAGCAGCCAAGGCGTAAGTGGTACGGTCTGTCTGTTATTAGAAGACCAGGGGGATGGCAACGCAGCCTGGACCTGCAGAGATCCCCTTGAAGTGATGGAAAACCTGCAGAAGACACTTCAACCTGCCGGCAGTTAATTGGACGCACACATCCTGCCGGCGGAGTGTCGTAGAACCCAACAACGCTGCCGACGCAGGCCAGCAGGGGTCATTCTGCTGTTCATCTCGCGAACGCACGCAGCTGGCTATTTTCGAAGGATTTTAGGTCAGTCCTCGCCTGCAGTCGGATGTCACCCCCGAGCTTGGCGGGAGGAGAAAACATGTCCCTCGTTCAGGACTAGCGAGGCGGCAAAGCAGCTGGTGTGGAAAATGCAGAACTTTTTGATTGCGCGATTACAATACACAGAACTCCGTAAAACCTCCTCTGACTCCAAGGGAAAAAAAAAACATGGTGGCGTGAGCCGGTATCTCTCAGTCTGGGGCGCTGGCGCCGCGGTATTCAGTACGTTTTCTTAAACTCCCCATTCTCTTTACTTTCTTACTTTCTCTCCGTGTTTGCACCCTCCTGCGCCTCCTCGTCTACCGATTTCGGTGTCGGGGCAGCTTGGCCGACGATCTCTGAGCTGCGGAAGAAGACGCAAACAATGACCAGGGAGGTCATGCCCAGGGCGAAGTTCATCCAGGAGGCGGCGCGGAGACCGAGGAGAGAGGGCTCGTCCCACTCCCTGACGCCGCCCGCCTCCTCCACCGGCACGTTCCTGGCGTTTGCCATGACGGACAGCTGGGTGGCCGTCGAGATGGCCAGGCCGATGGACCGACCAACCTGGCCGACGGCGTTGACCAAGGCGCCGCCGAGGGCCTGGTCCTCCTGGGGCAGGCACTTGGAGACGAACAGGGTCAGGGACGGCCAGGCCGTGTCCGAACCAATGACTGCGAGGATCATGGCAGGCAACCCGTACGCGAAGTAGGATGTCGTGGGCGGTATGGGCACCGCAAACAGCAGACAGGCGATGGTGACGGAGGCGCTGCCGACGAGGAGGAGGAGGTAGGTCGGGACGCGAGAGATGAGAACGGCGGCGGCCAACGCGACGAAGATGCCGGCGACACCGGTCGGCAGAAAGTAGAGCGTCGTGGTGATGATGGACTGGCCCTGGTAGTCCTGGTAGAAGTAGGTCGCGTAGACGAGGAAGTTGTTAAAGGACGAGAAGAAGAGCGCCATGATGGCCAGCGCGGCGCAGAACTTTGTGCTGCGGAAGACGGACGTCTTCATCAGCGGGCGGCCGGACGTCTTGAACTCGAGGTGGCGCTGCCAGAACCAAAAGGCGACAATGACGACGAGCGACGCGACGAGGAGGACCGAGATCCAGGGCGTGCGCCAGCCGACCACGTTGCCCTCGGTGAGGGCGAGCATGAGGCCGAGGAGGCCGACGGTGACGAGACCGCCACCGATCCAGTCGACGGACTTCTTCGCGGCGCCCTTGCTGCGAGGAGGCGCTGCTTGCTCGGCGGGGATGACGAAGAAGCCAGCCACGGCGACGACACCGGCCAGCAGGGCGAGGACGCCAAACACCCACTTCCAGCTGGTGTACTGCGCAATGATGCCGGAGAGGATGTTGCCGAAAATGCTGCCGAGAGGCGCCCCGGCGCCGTATGCGCTGAACGCGTACGTCTTTGCCTTGCCCGGCGGGAACGTGGTGCCCAGGATGCCGATGGCGGTGGGCACGTTGGCCGCGGCGCCTAGACCTTGGAGGCCGCGGAAGACGTCAAAGGCGATCTCGTTGGGGATGAAGGCGCCGGCGACGGTCATGATGGCGACCCAGGCGGTGCCGGCGATGAAGATGAAGCGCTTGCCGTAGATATCGGCGATGCGGCCCCAGAGGAGGAGGAAGCAGCCAAAGGTCAAAGAATACGCGGAGACGATCCACTGGAGGCGGTTCTCGGGGATGTTGAGGTCTCGGCCGATTACTGGAAGAATGATGACGACAGCTTGTATAGAGAGAGTCTGGTGGGGGAGGACGTTAACGGCCCGTTTTTTTTTGCATGTCTCGGCGAGACCAGATATGTGTAGATGTGTGGGATTGTGTCAGCTTACGTTCATGAAGCACGCGCCGGTTGCTGTTGCGACGAGGGCGATGCTGTGGGCTTTGGAGAGGGTGAGCTCGTGAGGACCGCTGTCGATGCTGCTCGCGTCGTCATCGGACTGGGTGTCTGACGATGTGCCATTAGGGTCGTATCTCTGGTTGGTGAAGAAGGCCTCGTCTCCGTGGCGAGTCTCGGTGATGATCAGATCCTTCTCGAGGACAATGATGTCCTTCTCGGTAGGAGAGCCGCTCATGATGCCTAGTCAGCGATGAAGAGATGCAACTATTGTGAAGTGACTGGCGTCTCTCTGATCCTGTCGACGTGTTGACGGAGGAGGAGATGGATGTGAACGAGGAGGATGAAAGATGGATGGTTGTGGTGGCTTGAAGATTCATCCAAAATACCACGAGCTGGGAGACTAATGGCAGGCTTTTTGTATTCTCGCGCTGTTGATGTCTCTCCGCAAGCTTGTCTACTGGTATGGCCCTGCTCGAAGCAGGAAGCAACCCGCTGGTAGACGAACTCGCCCTGGTCGTGTAGGTGAAGTGGAGTTGGGAGGCATGTTCACGTTGGTGGTCGAGCTTGGCTCCGTTGGTCGAATTCTTTTTCGGTCTCGTTCGTCCACCCTGATCCTGGTCCATACGACCGGGGACCTGGCGAGCCATTGGGATGGGATCTGACAGAAAGCAGACACACGAGACATCCCGGAGCATACGCGGGAGCCATGGTTCTTGGTTATCTCTGCTGTTTGCCATGCTACTCCGTGCTGCTGTTACCACCTTACGCATCCGTGAGTTGCGGCGTACGCCATCCGCCCTTGGTGACCTCGCCAATGAAGCCCATGTCTCCCGGTTGTGTCTTCCGGGGCACGTTCCCGCTCCCGGCGGACGGACGAAGCGAGATCATCCTGGAAGTCTAGTCTTGGAGAGGTGAACCCTTGCACGGGGATCGTCCGATGGAATGGGTGTGATTTCTCTTCTCGTACTGGCCGACGCACAATGGCCGTTGTGCTGGGCGTGTGCATGCATTGGTAGGTCACTGTCATTGCGCGATCTCGTCATATATCACCGACGACGTCCGAGTACGTGGGTGAAAAGCGTCATCCAATCGGGGGGCGGTTTGCGGGGAGCTACTCATGAATCTGACATGCAGAACGAACAATGGTTACATTCACGGAGCAGGACTTGCTGGTCGTGAACAACGTGCTGATTGTTCAGATCCCTTTGGATGATTTGAAAAAACTTCATCAAAAAACAAGAATAATCAAGAGGCCACGATGTCTGAGATCCTCCCAACTTGGGACGGGAACTCGGTAGATCGAATGTAGGGAGACAGACCCGAGTAAACTACAGTATGTATACCACCTTTTCCTGGTAATCAGGTTTGTCTAATCGACCGCTAGTTAGAGACATTGGGTTCCCAGCTGGACGGAAATGACTCGAAGCAACTAAACCCTCGTGTTAGTGAAGAAGGGAGAGGGGACGCCAGAAAGCGGTCTAATGCAATGGAGTCGTCATTTCGTCGCTGAGCAGCTGGATCTCGCGTCTGTTCTCCCCCATCCCTTGTTGAGAAAAGAACGAGCCTAATCGGGAATATGTTACGAATCTACATAACAATGGAACATTCCCAGAGCGCCGGCGTGCCCTCCCCGGCGGTAGTTTCTGTCCATGACTGCAGAAAAAAGCAATTATCCTGTGCACAGGAGATCCGAGGGCTCCTCAACAAGCAAAGAGCAGATGAAGACCACTTCCCCCGAAAGGGCCAGACCAATGATGTAAAAGTCTCATACGCGAGGTAAGTGAGGCGGGCTGAGCAGTCATAAGTATATTCCCTGTTGACTCGATTTGGTTCCTCTTACTCGTCCGTGCCGAGTGACGGATCATCACGAGCTTTGCTTTTCTCCAGATCTGCGTGCACCGTTCTCTCGGGGCAGCCTAACTCTCCGACTGGGCTCACATGGGAGTGTTGCAGTGGGCTGAGCTGCCAAGTCGATCTCCTGCAAACTGAGTTCGATTGGATATGTAACACCCCTGACATTCGAAAAATGACGAGAGATCAGTCGATGGCCCGATCTGAAAAGAAAACGGCGAGCCTACACAACTTTCCTCTTTCGTTCGAGGAGAAGCTGAAGATGTAACACGTTTAGAGATGTCAAGCTTTGCTCGGACGCGGCATGTGGACAAGTTGAACATGTAGAAGCTCTCCCCGAGGAGATGGATGTTCGAGCTGACATCTGCGGTGGTGATCATTCTCAATTCCTCGAGTACAAGATTTGATTCACCAGACTTTCTTTTCCGCGCCATGCCCCGCATGTTCTTGTGGGACCCTGACGAAGCCTCATCCATCCCTGGCCGCGGAAGCAGGAATACTCGCTTCGTGTTGCTCAAGAAGATTCCCAATCCGTGGTGCTGGTTCCTCGCTGAGACAGCACAGGCGACTGGTATCTACGACGATGCTTCGGCATAAGAAGGGAAATCTGTGCCAGGGAGCGCGGAACCGACCCGGACCACTCGAGATCCATGCCACTGGCAAGGGGAAGAAGCACGATTCGCAGGGGCTCGTCGTCGATTGTCTCAGAACTCAGGTGTCGCCGTGAGGCGAGCCGCGGTGAGGCTTCGGACGTCTTGCTTTTCAACTTCACCTCTCGTAAGGCATACTTAGAAGAGACCATTCGGCGTTCGAATTTGAGTTTGGACCTCCAAGCTTTTATGGCGTTTTTTCCTTGCGTCATGTTTTAAGGGGTTATTTCGGCGAGAGGGATCTGCGTGGTTTCTTGTCTCAGCCAACTGCTAAACGTCACATGAGCAGACAAGCAAGGTCTTTACGTGATCGAATCCAGTAATCTTCGAAATCAACACGTTGCGTCAAGACGATGAGGTTCAAGAAGCCCCGCAAGATCACGAGCTGGAGTAGTCTGCTGGCGTTGATACCTCATCTTTGGATGTGGGACGCAATCTACCCATACCTCGTATCATTGGGAGGGCTTTGGGTTCGCATTGCGAGAATGTGTAAATGACACTGGTTAGACTCTTGGAAATTAATCTAGAGATCCATAGCAATTACGAAGCTCAGATAAGCCCGTCTCCGTAGTCATCTTGTCTGTGAACGTGGATCATCGGCCTTCAACGACGGATGGTTTGGCCAACCATCTGAAGCTGGCGGCCTCGAGCTGCCGCCTGTCAGCATTGCCGTAAGAAACCATTTTTCGAAGATGACAAGAACATAAAACATAATGCGCCAACAATTATGGCCACAATGCCTCAGTCTTCATCAGGCATATCCAAGAAAGCCTTTGTTCTGCGAACAATGAGCAACAACTAAATAGAAAGTAGCTAGAACAAATGCCTGTCCCAGAACTACTAGACTGGCTCATTTTTGGGACAAGTTCCATTGACATTCAAAAGCTGCTTGTAGGATATTCGAGGGGCCCTGGTTTGCCTACCTATTAGCCTCTTGAAGAGTCTCCTTTGTTGAAGCCCCCGATGCAATCCTCGAGCACCTTCCCTGCCCTGCTTGCCATTGTAGCCTCCAAATCCATTTTATGGAAGCAAATTAGAAGACTAGAAACATCTCGCTCTGAAGAATACCAACAGTAGGGCCAAGCAATCAGGCACTACTGAAGAATCAACATTCTCGGCCTCTCTGCTCCACTTCAAATTGCCAGCAGAACATGGAAGCTCAACTATTTATTGTTACATCTTCGGCTTTGGCTGGATGAGTATGCCTGCAAGCAGTGGTCTTTTGTACTGGCTGATGGAGTGTAAACATCAAACAGGCTACATGATGCTAATAGATACATGAGGAATGTGGTCATTCAGGCTCTCAGTGACAGGTGTTGAGATGTATGTCCCTCAGATGAGGACCCAGTTGCCGCCAGCTATACCGAAGCTCTCATCCTCCACCTCATCATCTGAAATTTGCTTTAGATTCCAGCTTCAAGCTCTGTTTACTGTCAGTCTAATCTGTCTAGGATCCAGGGTTCCTCTTGGGAACAGATCAGATATACTCTCCTGGCAGGCATATCCAGTATTAGTTACCTATCAGCCTGCCTATCTCAAACAATACGATCTCAATCACTAAAGAAGGGCAGGGAACTCTGCCTAAGCTACAGGTAGAGGCAGCACTTCGATCAGGTGACCATCTCTGTAGAAACTGGCCAGGTTAAAAGAGCACCTTACTGCCTAACCACCTCTGCGCATCGCACCTTCCCCCTAGGTATAATTGAAGGAGAGGGTCCAAAGGTCCTTTTCTTTAGCTATTTGTTTGTACCTGTCCTCCCCAACTCTCACCTCCCAACTCTCCGAGCAGTTTCTCCACAACTTGTTGAAGGATCCCTTCCCCCAGCAACGCCTTTTTACAAACTACAACATACTCAAGGTACCCTCAATCAGGGGCTTTTTACCAGAAAAGAGTCATTTGAATTTATAACAGGTATGTTTCTCTGGCCACCTGTTGTATGCGGCTTCCTATTTCATCATTTTATCAAACCAAGAAGCCTGTTACTGATTCTGAAAGTCAGGGCTCTTGGCCTACTTGACCTGTCCTTCCTATTCCTCTCCAACTTCCCCTTCTACTTACAGTTCTTCGCCCTTCAGCCTATATCACTTGAAGAACGCACGATTTGGGAGGATTCAAGCATCACTGCAAGCAAAGAAAGTACAAAAGAAGACTTTTCTCTATGTGAGTAACAGGAAATACTCCTAACTTCTCTACCTCTTTACCTACCTCTACCTGCTACACCACCTTAAGAATTTCACTTCCCAGGTGCTTTTATTCTTTCCAAAATACAGTCAGTTCTCATTACCACTCCTACTACATGTTATTTTTCCAAGTCACGTGCACATCAATCCCATGAAGGTGCGGTTTCTTTCGCACCTTCCCAAGCAGTGCTTTCGTCAGTACTGCCTTCTCGAACAATACCTTGCTTTCTAGCGATCCCATTCCTCCTACTTCCACCACGATCCCTTTTTTACTACCTCAGACTCAATCCCCGAGAGACTGGGATTCACAAAGTACTTGCTCCTGCAATCCAAAGTACAATCTTTATTTCAGATATCCCCATCTCAAAACCTCTCATCCTGATTCCTTCTCACACTAATAGCCTTTGGCTACCGGTCATCAGTCCAAGAACGAGTTGATATCTCCAGACACCCCAATCCTGATCTCTCACGTAAGTGATGCCAAAGTAATCTCTCAGCGGGATTGCCTGATGTCTTCCTGTCAGATCGAGCTGACAGCTATCTTTACAGCTCTCCAAGAACCGCGTTCCACAATATGGCCCCCTCCTCCACCCACTCTGTCACCCAGGCTTCGAACGCTACTCACACTTACGGCTCGACCGCGACTGCGCCGATTCCTGCAATCAGAGAACCTCGCGGCCCCGGCTACATGACTAGCTCCATCATCGCCATGGATAGCATCGGCCGTCCTGTTCGTCGTGGGTGCCCGATCGGCAACTTCAACCCGGGTGTCCCTCGGCGGCGCCAAGTGAACGCACCTCCCTACAGCCCTGCGCAGCTTGGAGAGGCGCGTGGACCAGATAGCCCCTACCATCTCGGACGTCCTCCCGCCAACGCCCAATCTGCCACCAGCATCATGACAAGAAGTTCGAGGGTGATCACAGGAACCAGCGCAGGTTTAGCCAATGTAGGCTCCATGGGCACCTTTGGACGCGCCGAGGCCCAGCGCCTACACGGCGGAGAGGGCCGCTTCCGGCCGATGGAGGCCGTCACCCGGCCGGGGAGATTCGATCACGCAAACGATCCCCAGCGAGACTTGAAGAAGCAGAAGGGAATTTCTCAGAATTACCACGGGGATGCTTCGCTTCTCGCAAACCAATCGGCCGATATCCCCGACAACGAGAACTGTTCCCTATGGATTACGCACCTTCCACCCAGCACCAACCACCACATGCTGCTCAGCCAGATCCGTGGCGTAGGTCGCGTGTTCAGCGTCCACATCAACGAGCCAAACCGGGCGCTGGGTCACAGTCTGGCTGCGGCCAAGCTCGTCTTCTTCGACCGCCGTGGTGCCCAAGCCTTCTACGAAAGATCTCAGAGGCCAGGCAGCCACCTGATGATCGATGGGCGCCGCGCTCGCGTCCACTGGAACCGGGTCAAGGTTGCGCAGAAGGAGGCGCCCGGAGCTACCACTCGCTGTCGGGTTTTAATCATCAAGGGAGAACCTGGCTTCGTCAATCCAGGCTCGTTGAATGCCTTTTTCAATGACTTTACAAAGTTCCAGATTGACGAAGTCATCACACGATACAAGAGCGCGACGATGAGCGAGGTGGAGTTTCGCTTCGGCAGCTTCGGCTGCCAGGCCGAGACCGCTCGATTCGCCCTACTCGATAGGGGTGCCGGCGCGGTGGGCAACCCCGTGTGGGAAGTACGCTTCGGCGTCGACCCGTGTGCTTGATTTATCACGACGCACCATCCACTGCATTATCCACCGCATTGAGAAGGATGAGGGCAAAAGAAGACGGGGAATACGGGGAAGACGGTGAAGAAGGGGGAAAATCGGGTGTATTTACGATTGGAGATTGAGCAATAGGCAATAGGCCAATACATCGAGGAAGTGGTTTGCTGTAGACTGCAGACTGCTCAAAATAACTCGATCTCGCGATGTTGTTGAATGACGGGTGAACATTGACTTCGCTGATGTAATCCACGAGAGAAGAAAGACGGCATCATCACCACCTGATTATGTCAGCATTCTCTTCCGTTTGATTGGATCGGGTGGTTGTCGTCTTTCTTCTCGTCTGGTTTCGTGGTGAGTGTAATGCCCAATTGCCACTGCTATCTTCTCATCATCACTGTTGGTGCCTCTGCTGACTCAACTTCTCTTGTCTTTCCAGAAAGCCGATCGAAGGGCGGATTAGTGACGATAGCTTCCCCTCACCAGAGATGGACCCGGAAACGACGGACTTGGCTATTGAAGCTGGCGGCCTTCGTCTCTCAGCAGACCATGTCCAACCACCATCGATGCCCATTCAAGCTGCCGAGGCTATCGCTGACGACAATGATGGCGCCGACGCCATCCACAACCACCAAACGTCCGAGGCGAGAGCCGAAGCCACCAAGGCCGTCACCGACAGCGACCGCGTCACAGCATCTGGGAACCTCAAGATCCGCTCCAAGCGCACCGAGAGACTGAAGAAGAAGATGCTCAAGAAAAGGTCCAAGAAGACGGTTTCTGATGCGACCCACGTTCTCCATCTTCCCAACGAGGTGCTTTTGAGCATCGCGACTTTCCTGCGCCCCAGCGACCTTTTCCGACTCTCGCGGACCTGTTCAGTCCTTTACGATCTCGTCTGGCATAATCAGACGTTTTTGGCTCGTGAGATAATCGCCGCGCGCTATTCCACCATTGAGAAATGCTTCAAGCTGCCCGTCCCTCTTGCCGAGGTCGACTCCTCATTCCACCAGCCCCTCAAACATCCCAGCAGAATCGAAGCGCTCGCCATTCACCGGCGATATCGCCATATCCCTGTCGCGGATCACGATCTCATCTGCACCTGTCTCACCTGCGTGCTCAGGTGGAACGGTCTTTGCAACGTTGTCGACTTTTCGTACTGGCAAACTCCACTCGACAAGGGCGAGCCGATGCCAGCATTCCCGCGTAACAGGGATCCCAAGCAGGAGGAATCAGACGCAGACGAGACGCTCAACTGTCCTCGAAAGAAGCCACATCTGATGAGCATACCGTATACCACTTCCGAGTTGACGCCCGGGATGCACCGGACCATTGTTGACAACACCAACTTCATCGTCTCCAAAGCCCTCGACTCGCCTCTCGTCCATGCCAGCATCCTCGAATGCCATCTCAAGAACACAGTCGCAGCAATCCGCCGCCAGGCCAGCAACAAGAGCAATCAGCGCAAGCACTACCCCATGACCGACGCGCAAGCCGCCAGCGAGACGGACGACTTTCTCAACACCAACGGCCCCAGTACTCCGGACTTGCCGTTTTCTCGCGACAATTACGACTTTCTGGAGGTGCTCATGCCGGCCCGCACTTGGATAAAGGAGAGGCAGGCCTGGGCGTATGTGCCGGACGAGCTGCACGAGAGAGACCTGGAGTGGCTTGCGAAGCGATGGACGGAATCATCCGAAAAGGCTTCCTAAGTACGCAGACGACTTGGGTGGAGTTCAGGTTACACAAAACCGAGACGACGCCACGGCCTCCAATGCGTCCACCGGCAGGATTATGACGAAGGCGGACTTGTTCACGAGAAGATGAGCAGAACAGACCACGCCAAAGAAAAGCCGACGAAGCGTTTACGAATACTACAGTCATGGCGAGCTACAATCTTTCTCCTTGATTATATCCCTTTTCTTCCTCTCCTCAAGCTTCCGCTTCGCGTCGGTTGAATACACATTCGAGCTTCCCGGGCTTAACAATCAGCTGAAACCTCGCGTCCTTCTCGATTGTTGTGCCATCCGTCCCCGGAGCGAGTCGGAAGTCATAGTTCCAGAGCGTATAGGCGATCGTCAGTCGAAGGACGTTAAGGGCCAGGCGACGGCCGACGCAGTCAAATCGACCTGCGAACATCAGCTTTGCAGTTGATACGAAGGCAAAGTCAACGGCCTACCGTAGTGAAAAGGAACAAACGCTTTGCGGTCGATAATCAAGTCTGGTCTCGTGGTCCACCGCTCCGGTACGAACTCGTTGGGCTGCTTCCAATACTTTGGACCTACAAAGCGTCAGATACAAACATTGTCAAGGAGCACACTGCGCAGATCCTACTCCGGTGGTACGCATGAATGGGCGTGATGAGCGTCACGCCGCCCGGGATGTAGGTCCCGTCAATGGTGACGCCTTCTGGGGGTGCGAGCCTGGGTCCGTTGATCGCAGCCGGCGCGTGCATCCGCAGCGTCTCGTTGATGACGGCCTCGAGAAACTCGAGCTTGTTGAGATCGTTGACGCTGAACTCGCCCGGGACGGTTTTGCCATGGGTCGGCGCGATCTCGTCAAAGAGCCTCTGGCGGACGGCGGCGTCTCGGGCGATGTAGTAGAAGACGTAGCCCAACGTGCAGGCAATCGTGTCTCTAGGACATAGATCAGCAAAAAAAAGACCCAGTTTCCGTGTATCGACGGTGTAGACTTGCGTCGCCCCAATCAAGATGGCTTGCGAATCCGCAAACAGAATGTTCATGTTCTTGAACGTCCTGGGCTTCTCCGACCTGTGGTCGTCGATGAAGTAGCGCAGCATGTCGTGCGTGTCATCCGTGTCGGCCTTGCCCACGAAGTCAGCGAAGCATTCAGCCCGTCTTTTGACGAATTAACCCACGTCGACTCTTTCGTTAATCAGCCGCACGCCCAGGTCCTCAAACTCCTTTTGCATGCCGAACCGCGGGAGTTTCCCCATGAACACCAGAGGCCAGGGGAGCTGCCCCAGCCGAGCGGCGATTTTGAACGTCGTCTCGATGATGTCGAGCATCCTGTCTTCCCGGCCCTCCTTGACCGTCCCAAAGTCGCGGCTGAAGGCGATCCGGCCCATGTTGTCAAAGGGAATCAGCGTGGCGTAGTGGGATGTGTCGACGGGCTTGCCTACCAGCTCGGAGAGGCGCGAGAGCCACGTGCGGATGACTTTGCGCGTCTCCTCCTCGTACTTTTCGAGGGCTGCGGCGCGGTGTTGAGCTGGGTTTGCGAACCTTGACGACATTGGGGGTAACGACGGGCTTACCTTTGGATCCCAGTGCTTGGTCCCATACCTTTCGCCTGTCGCGGTGCGCTTCGTTGTCCCATACCGCATCGAGGTTCAGCTCGCCCTTTGTCTCCAGGCCGTCGTACATGCCAGTGTTTCGCTTGCTGCACTTGCTCTGCGGGCCGTGGATCTTGTTGAAGGCATCCAAGTTGAGGACTGAAATGTCGTTTGGTGCTTTCGGAGCCGAATTAGCAAGCGCTTCTGCCTTCGACACGCCGTTTGGACCGGTCGGTGCGTCGACTTACAAACGCGCACAAAGTCCCCGTGCTGGTCGTGCATTTCTACAAATCTGTCGTGGACTCTCCAATGCCGGTTGAGCCAGGGGATGTAGAGTTTGGTGATTTTGGACTGCCATGGTCCCCGGAAGTGGCGTAGAGGGTGGAACATCGTCCGGTAGATGCCGATGCTCGTAAAGAGGGCGAGGAAGTACGATCCGGATATGAGGACGTAGGAGACGAGGCCGTCGTACAGTCCTCGGGACGAGAGGGTCCTCGCCAGCAGAAGTGACGACGCCACGGCGTGAAAGATGAAGATACCCATGACATCCATACTCCTTGGGCCCCGGATGTAGTAAAGCCAGTGAGATGCGACGCCGACGGCGGCGGCGGCGGCGCAGTAGGGATCCACGCCATCTGCCAGACTGGCCACCCGGGCAAGAAGGATGTCTTGCATTTCGTGACCTTTGATAGTCTCACAGCTTCGGAAATTCGCAAAAGGGTTTGCGTTCGAGAGAGGTAACCAGCGCAATCGCTCTACAATGCGGGCGGCGCCCCCCTTATATGAATGATGCCGCAATCCTTTGGCTTACTGCGGGGCGACAGAAGTTCCGTGTGATGGGCGTATAGCAACTCGTCCCTGCATCTATAACCCTGGGACACCCTCGGAATTGGATACTACACGAGCCTTTGTTCTACGCGGTGTTATCGACCGTAAGCTCTAACGACCATAAGCGGTATCGACCGTCAGCTTATGCGCAGATGGACAAGGTATGGCCTCCTTGCTCGCTCTCAAGTCAGCCCGACGGTCCGCCCGTCATCGCCGACGTGGTCGGTAGAGAAGGGCCAAGGTTTCAGACGACACGGACATCCCACCGGTTTAGAAGTCTGGGCCCGCCGGGATTCGTCGTTACAGCTGTTGTTAAAGTTACAAGATGGCCGTCACCCCATGGCTCGGAAAGCCTACCACGGGACTGCGAATGCGACGGGTTCGCTCTTCGCTGATGCTTGTCTCCGGTCATCATGTGTCTTGCTGCGTTGAACACGGCAAGGCCGGATATTCTTCACTCATAGTTGCCGCCGCTAGAGACGCAACCCGTCTGCTTCGCGGATCCGATACGGTTAGTTTTTGGTTGATTCCATAAGGGGTATGGGATGCGTGAGACTGAACATGCCTAGCTTCGGTTACCTCTTCTGGATGGTGTGTGAGATGAATTGACCATCACCATGGTCAGCTGTTATTTACACAAGTGTGCCAAGAAAGAGCTACACATCGCAGAAGCGGAGAGTAGAGAAACTCGACGACTTGACTGGCTAGCTCGTACAGTTTCCGATCTGAAAGAGAGTACGCGATGAGGCCCAGGTCCGATGGGAGACTGTGGATCAGCCTGCAAACTGCCGTTATAGCATTACTGGATAATCAGTTTGTCGAATCCTGCTGCTGTTGTGACAGGAATACATAGCAGTATCCGTTCTGCAAGACCTTAACGCAAAAGACCACGACATTTGGCCAACCTATACGCGCACGCTGTTGCTTCGTTGTTATCGACATCAAGTGTTTGATAACACATGTGATCACAAATTCTTGCAATAGAACTTTTTGTAATAGACTGGTCACGGGCTAGGTGTATTAAATGTCATCAAGCGGGCAAATTTTCATCTGGTGGCTGTGAAAAATTCCTCTTCTCCATGACTCGAATCAATGATACACGGTATTGTACAAAACTCGCTATTCCATTTACCCTTGGCTCATAACTTCATTCCTTAGCAGCGACGGCGCCCGCCGGAGCCGCCATAGCCGCGGCGTCCCCCGAATCCACCTCCGCCCATCATGCCTCCGCCTCCCATCCGGGGACCGCATGGCCGAGAACCGCCGCCCATCATTCCGCCGCCGCCCATGCCTCCGTGGTGGTGATGGTGGGTCTGTACGACTGCCGGGCGGGGGCCCATTCCCATGCCGCCACCGCCGTACGCTCTGCGCTTGGAGCCGCCGAAACACATATTGATGTTGTGAGTTTGAGCTGTTGGTAGATGGGTATAGTGTTGAGTTTGGCCTTGCGACTCGAATGAGAGTGGCTTTTGGAGTTGTACTATTGTTTGTGGTTCTTGTTCTGAGAAAGCGAATATAGAAGATTGATGTGAGTCGGTGGGCTCTGAGTTGGTGTCACAGAGCTGATGCGTTTGAAGATTGCTTGTGTAACTGTTCTGATTGCTGTGAGATGATTCGAAATACAATCGTCAAGTGAGAAACCATCCCGCCTTTATACAGCTGTCCCTAGGCCCCCCGCCATGGCTGTCGAGGCTGTCCACAGCTGGACCCTTTGTGCGTCATACCAGTCCCGTCGAGCGCTAAGACGGTCAGGCCCGGTTCGGCACTAGGATCAAAGACCGCAACTTGGCTCATGTCATGAGGGGCCGCGCAATCTCTGTCTCCGCACGGAATCTCGACCAACGTCAGCACCAAGCCGCTCCTCGTACGTGCTCTCGCGACCTCAAGGTTCATCCCGATTCCCGAACAGTCATGCTCGTGGCTTGGTCAGTTACCCATGCCATGAGCCACAATGCGGAACGGCAAACTCGGCTTGTGCCGAGCCACAGAGGGTGTCGTATGGCGTTTCGCCTCTGAAGAAGCGCGAGCCCTGTACCTGACCAGTAGGACTGTATACGGATACGTCGCCACACTCTGTTCTGGGCCAGACCACGCATGTAAGCCGAGCCTTGTAGCTTGTAGCCCAATGGGAGCCGTTGATCTTGGGTGCCGGCTCTGAGGTGCCGCTGTTGGTGTGCCAAACGCACCCATAGGGCTTGGTGTCCTGGCCGACGTCTGTTCTTGCACGCGGTTCGTCTCTCAGCCCTCTGCCAAAACTTGAAGGCGGCGAGTTCGCTCCGACAGAGGCATTTGACCATGCGAATTCGTCTGATTCTCGAGCATGGCGATCGTCATTGCTTAGCAGCCGCAGCGGTCGAAGGGTTCTGGTCCGCTTGGGCCAAGAGGACGACGTTCCGGGGGGGAAACAAGGCACAGTTGAGGCTCGGGGGGCTTTCAGCAACATCCAGAGACTGGTTACCGAACATGGGACGTTCTTTCTGGGCGACAGGGGTGTTGGAGGTGACGCAGGACGTGATGTCGCGATTACCGTGTCCTTCGCCTCCAACCACCGCAACACTGGTACGAGGGCGCATGACAGCTGAAGGTTTTTTTCGACTTAAAGAACGCTGGAACGGTCAAAATTCAACCATGAAATCGTGGGACCTGGGTGCTGGCTTGACGTCAGGGTTTGATCTTTGGATGAACGGGCGACCGTGACAGACCGAAGCTTGGCCATGAAACGTCACGGCTAGTGAAGCATCTGATTGAAACTATCATATCCCAAGACTCACGTCATCAAATCACAAGACTTGAGAGGTATCACTTGCATTTTCCCATCGAATTCACGGTCGAGGACAGACGTCACGCTGCCTAGCTCAAAGGTCTTAGTCTTGTCTAAAGGCCATGGTTTATGGGATAACGGAGATTAGACAAGCAGGTCAGTCATCCCAAATGTTTTATTTTCCTGTGTAAATCCTCTGTCATTTGAGGTCCAACGTCAACACAACTTTAGCTCTGCTATCAAGTAGCGCCAATCATCGCTGCCCACAGGGCCACTTGCATAGACGACAACACGCAAATGTCACTGGCACCACAGCAGGTGACGTAAACATAAAAATACGTCACAGTTGCTGTGCTCGGCGCGACCAACTGGCTCGGGTGATCCCAGACTTGGCGTACAGGAAGCACCATGTTTTGAAATGGTGAAATTGGCAACTGTAGTCGGAGATGCTATGCTGCGACTCAATGGGCACTCGTGAAGTTGGAAAAGCTCCATCTGGGTGATCAAAGCTCAAACGAATTGTATTTCGGTATTGGAAAAGGGCTTCGCCGTCAGAGAACCTACAAGTACTTTGCCTTCAGCGAATGAGCAACATTACTACAGCCTTATATACCAAGAAATCGGTGGCTGCTCACTCGGATGCGGCACGCCAGATACTTGCCATTTGAAATAGTCCAACTTAATATGTGGAAAGACGCCTTGGACGCGTAAATTCTTTAGTCGTTACCCTGTGTTCTCGGGATGATACGATACGCGGAACTGGGGACATGAGCTGTTCCGTAGTGGGGTCAAGATGTACGAAAAGGGTCCCGTTGTGGCGAATGCCCCAGTTGGCAACGAAGGTCCAGACGTGGCACCAACTTGAACCAAGGAAAGTCATTTCTTCAACTGCTCAGGCCAAAGAGAAGAGCGACGGAAGAACTTGTTGGCATATGGCTCGAGTTCAATGCGGACAACCTCAACAGTGATATTGATGCTGAGCCCAAATACTTCCTTTTGTGGAAGTTGACAGCCGGACGGCAGTGCGGCCACGGCATGATAACCACTACTGAGAACGACAATCAAAAGGCGATGCCGAGGGCGAGGTTTTGTCCGCAGCCAGCTTCTCTGAGTGGTGCGCGGAGGAAGTAACCCGGTTCTACGACGATGTCATTCCTCATAACAACCCAACGCAGCACGCTTCGCACAAGATTCGTCGGTGGTTGTGTCTGGATCGTACTCTTCCGTGGGTGTGAGAAAAGGTGCCGCCGCCTTGGTTGCTGGTTGTGCGGTTGTCGTGAAGTCGGTTGGGCTTGCCCCTACGCTTCTATTCGGCGGTAAGCGACTTCAGTCGTTGAACGAGAAACTTGACGAGCTGCTTTGGTCTCATCGTGTATAGGAGCAATTCGATTCTGGCATGGTTGCAATCAGCTCGGGTGTGACCTTTGATCCTTCAGCACCGTAAGTTCTTTCTGGCGGAGTTGTGTGAGGCACATCGGCCTCTACCCCGAGGACAGCAAATACAGCTTGGATGACTATATTACAATAAATGTTATATTAACCGGTCGCCTCGAGACTCATTTGTGGACAATAAGGCGGAAGTACGCGACTAGACTGATACACAAGACGTCGAACGACAATAGACTGTAGAGTGCACCAACGGATATGTCATTTGCCTCTAGAATAACCTCATTGGGGTCAATTTTTGCAGGATGGTCCTGACGTCGCTAAAATTCAAATCATCCCATGCCGCTATTTTCCATACATGTGTAATCGTACAACAGTGTTTAAACAAGAGTCAAGGTACCGTCATTGTTTCCTATTCTCTCATCCAAGATGATGGAGCTGCGGATCCAGCGTCCGTCGCGGAGCAGCTCGGCCTCGAGCCTCTGGCCGCCGTCAGTGAGACGCACATCACGGGCAGAGGCGCCAAAGTTGCCGCCGCCGCCAGAGTTACCGCCGCCGTTGGGGATGTTGAGGTTCTGGCCGGGCCAGATCTGGTCGGGGTTGGCGATGTTGTTGTGTCTCGCGACCTCTTCCCAGCTGGTGTTGAAGCGCCCGGCAATGTTGCGCAGGGTGTCACCCTGCTGCACAGTGTAGCTGGACTGGCCTCCGCCGCCGCCGCCGCCGCCGTTGTGCCAGCGGAAGCTACCCTGGTCGTTGGACAGAATGCGGTTCAGGCTGATGGTGCTTTGCTGCCACGAGCCGTCGCGGCGTTTGCATGATGCGTGGAGGTTGAAGTCCCCGTGGGCGTCGAGGCGGATGTCCTGGGACGAGCCGGTGAAGCCACCGGCCCAGTTGCCGCCGCTGCGGGGCTTGTCGTCGTGGCGAGAGTGAGGGCGCGAGTTGTGCCCGTGGTGCTCTTGGGGACGGTCGTGCTTGTGCTTCTCCTCCTCCTTCTCCTCGTCGCGCTTGTGCTTCCAGTCGGACACGCCGTCTTGCATCTTGTGCCCGGCGAAGGCGCCGGCGACGCCACCGAGAACGGTGCTGAGCTTGCCGTGGCCGAAGTTTCCACCGATCTTGTTGCCGCCGAAAGCACCGGCTGCTCCGCCGACGAGGGCACCGGTCAGGCCACGCTCACCGTCCTCGCCTCCGGGACCTCCGGGACCTCCAGGACCTCCAGGACCTCCGTAGCCACCCGGGCCATCGTTACGGTAGCCTTGGTTGCCGTGGTTGTTGTAGGAATCTTGGTTTTGGTAGGGAGGAGGAGAAAAGTTCTGCTGTTGCTGGTGGTGAGGGGGTTGGCCATATCCTTGTTGATGTTGTTGACGGCCGTCGTTGTAGTAAGAATTGGCCTCGCCGCCGGGACCCTGCTGATAGCCTCCCTGCTGGAAGTTCCCGCCGGGAGGACCACCTTGAGGACCGCCGTGAGGACCGCCGTGAGGGTAACCGCCCTGCTGGCCGCCGTAGCCACCGTTGTTGTTGCCGTAGTAAGACATGATGAGGTATTCTTGGTTATATTACGAGTGAAGCCACAAGCGAGTGAATTTCTTGAATGTGATAGAAAGGACTGCGTTTTCCGAGATGCGGGGAAGTAGAATCCCTTATATAACTAGCTTCGAAGCTCCTCCAGACATCAAACGAATGGGTCGATCCGATGGAAGCTTGTGATGCCCTACTAGGTATTATTTTTACACCGCCGCCATTGTGGAGAGAGGCTGACTGTGAAGCCTCGACTCAGACTGTCCGCGCGTTATCCTCTTTTCGGTCCAATCGGCATTACCGCGTCAGGGTTCACGGCCCACCTCGCAGGCACAGCCCCGGCTGTCGGCACGGCTCTTTCGAAGCTTTTGGCAGAGAAACGAACGCTGAATGTCTGGGCACTCTCAGGTCCCTGCCACGTAGCTTCTTCCTGGAGCGTGCCACAGGGTCCAGAGATCCGATGAAGCGAGATCGTCTATTGGGGGCTGTTGAGGACGAGGTAGGAGTCTCGCCACAGCAGAACCAGCAGAGAGAGACGATGAAGAGCCCCTGAATCCGAATCCGCAAGACAGCGCCACGACGAGCCTCTGAGACTAACCGAAGACGGCCGATTCAGCCCCTTCGCCGCAGCTGGACCCCTTTCCCATTCCCCGCACAGCGGAGGGGTGAGCGAAGCGCGTCGAAAGAAGGTTTTGATGAGTGGTGTCCGATGTTTGCTGCAGATTTGCTGCAGAAACTGTACGAATAGTCTGGCGTCAGCGTCTGGTGCTGGGCGTCGGCACATGTGATAGGCAGCTCTTCAGTTTGAACTTTTGCGAAACTGCTGTTCGTGACGTTTGGTCTGCAGAAACCCAATGCCAGGCTCGGTCCCAGATCATGGTTCTGGGGGGGGACTCCCAGGCAATGAAGACCATGCCAGGGGGCTCCGGCGCCCGTGGGAGCCGTCGTCAAGACATGACGGTGATACTAGGCACTGCCAAAGCCGTATTTCAATGTCGCTCACTTATGATCATCCAAGACTGTCACCAGTGCAGTGGTAGCAAAGCCGAATGAAAGGAACTCTGCGGTGACAGGTGACAACCTCGAGTCCAGTAACGTCAACGTCGGATAAGGTCATCGCAAGAAGCAGTGGCGGCGACAGCTCAGAGCTCCTGCAGGGGTAGTGTTTGCATGATGATCCATCCTAGGTTCATTTACTACAAGGAAGCCGTCTCCACAACCGTTGCTCGTGAAACCATCTCCGTCGCAATCGAGCCACTCGATCGCGAGATGCCTACGCAGTACGACAGTTACGATGGAAGCTCCTCCATCTGTGTGAAGTCTACTAGACTGAAAATATCGGTTCTACTCAGGACTTCCATCTCGTAGATGTGTGCACATGCTCCTGAAAACATTCGCAAACAATTCGACACTGCGTCATTTCGTAATGGCCTGGACAGCACAGAGTAATTGCGCCTCATTTGTAGCGGAGCTTGCACAGCCCCGACCGATGTCGCAATCCCGAGGTTTGCACCGAAAGAGCGGGGCGGCTCGGAGACGGACTGGCCGAAAAGGACCCACACCCGGCGGCAGACCCGGTAGCATGCCGATCCCGCTTCGTCTTCTCTCAAATGTCACAGAGTTCTAAGTGTAGCCCATACACGGTTCAGTAGACGCAAATGAGCGTACGTATCGGCTGTCGTTGCTTCGAACGCGTTTCTTTACGGCGCGACTGCCGGTGTTGCCTTGCCATCAACAGCATTTGCGCAGTTCTCAGGGCATTTCGTATTATTTGCCATGCGCCATGCTACACCATGCTCACTGCAAGCTACCAAGTCTACTTGCTCGTGACCGTATCAGGCTGAACCGTCTTCTGATCGCCCGAAATCAAAGTCAATCTTCAGAACCTGCGCCAATCTCCTGTGAAGTCCCGCCTCTTGCTTGTGCACCATTGTTGCCTCATGCTCGTCCACCGCGCGCCAGATCCAGACCTAATCAGCACGCTCGAGACGTATCATCTGTTTTCGTTTCAGAATTTTCCACCCAACAAGAAGAAAGACTGCCAGGATAGCCATCGTGTAACTGCTGAAAAGGGAGCCCGTGTCCCACCTCCCAGGGTAGAAAATGGCTTAGCCGTAAAAGGCCTCTACCAGAATAAGCCATACCAGTGCGATGTACGTTTCGTGTGGCTGAAGGTACCCTTGGTGTGGCAAGTCGGCTCGGTCGAGCTTCTGCGCTTTCACGGCCCGGTAGAAGAAGAGGTAGTTGACGCAAATGACAATGTAAGTGACGAGAGTTCCACCGGTGATGGGGTTTGTGAGCCTGTATCATGATTACACAAACTAAAGCCTGGAATATCAGGAAAAAGGCTAACCAGGTCAACACCGTCATCGAGCCGCTACTCAACTTTAGATACGACAGGCAAGCAAACGCCAGCGAGACCAGCAGGCAGTAAACGGGAACGCCTCGGCTCATGCATTTCGTCAGGAACATGGGGGCGTGATCATTGGGCACCAACCCTTACAGACTTCGAACGAACAGTAGACATGGGCGTTTCCGGCGGACAAGATGCTGATCATCAGCAGCGCGTTGACAATGTGGGGAAGAACTCCAATGTTCATTGTGTTCATGGCGATGACAAACGGAGGCGCAACACCAGTGCCCGTCTCGCCTAAGCTCAGGACGCTGATGAGGGTTGGGTCGTTTGGCGGGAGAAAGATGCCAACTCAGAGAGTGCCGCTGATGAGGAAGATGCCGAAACGCCAGTATACAGATCTGAACGCAGACTTCATCGTCTTTCGCGGGTTTTGCGCTTCTCCTGCCACTGTCGCAAGGTGTTCGGGACCGACAATTGTAAAGGCAGCTTGCCATAGCGCGGCGAGAAGACCGTGGAAGCGACCCGTCTCGCCTGTGTCGAGATATTCCACGAAGGGTGCATATTTCACAAGTCAGCTGGCCATCCGACGTAATGGCGACAAGACGAAAGTTGGGAAGTCCTACGGGCTTCGACCAATTGCGGAATCCGTAAGCTTCATACTGGGAATTGCCTCCCGCCATGGTAACAAGGGTTAAGAAGAACAGGATGTAGATCAGCAAGAGTTTTCCTCCTGCCTACTCCTGCCAACCAAAGCTCTGTCTCTCCAAAGTATCTGACGACAAGAATGTTGCAGGCCCTGAGGGTGGAAGTTGGTGACTAGCCCAGCGTATAGACAAAGCAAAACCTACGCATAGAGAAGCATGCATACTGTGATGACGGCAGCTGACGGGATATCACCTCGCCAATAGCAACGAACTGCACTTGTCGACGGGTCAGATGGCGCTGTAGGTGCTCGTAATTGTGTACTTCGCCGGTGACTACGTCTGTCGAGTGGCTGCTTTTCGTTTCCAACATTGCGACAGATGGCTTTAGTCCCGAGTGGGTGGACGACGTGCTCATCCTGCTGGATTCACATCTTGGGTCTGACGGCATATACTCTGATGTTGTTCTGAAAGAGACGCTGTTAATGTGAGTTCGATTGCAGTTACGTCAAATCAAGCTACCTGTTCTGGGTCTCTTCATTTTTCCAAAGGCCTTTCTCAGTGGCAACGATCTTCTGACTGAATGACGGACTGGGATCAGTCAGGCGTAGAGGGGACTACCCGCGATAGGCCTCCTTGCCATGTATACATACATACCAATGACCCCTGTTAAGCTCCATCGGTTCGTAAAGGGGTGACAGGTTTGGCTACTTGTCGAGGTGACTTGCTAAAACCAAGATTCTGCGTCTACAGACGGGCCTTGGGAGATACTTCATGTAGTACCCCCGCCAATTGATTCGAACGTTTTTGAAATACCGTCAGCCCGTGACCGAGTTTTCTCCGACTCGGAGCCGATCAGACATTCTGTATGAGAGTCGTCCCGATGGGCCTATGATAGCAGATCCAAGGCGTTACGTTGCCATAGAGAGATGCAAGACAATGCCGAGAGCTTCATCAAGAGAAGGCCAACTGGCCGAAGATACTATAGCCCATCCTTGACTCTGATCATGAGCCACATCGGGGTGCTACTGCGATAGTGGGCATGATTTGAGGGGAGCGACTTCATATATAGATATGTAGCTGCGGGAGTTTCATCGTGCTCCGGGCTTGGTAATCTGGCTCGCGTCTGCTAGGAGGAGAAAGTATGCGAGACGCTGGGATGAGACATATTACCCGTTGATCCTCGAATGGTCATGCCACGAAGCTGGGCCCGAGCTATATTCCGGGTTATCTCAAAGTCTCAGAGTAGATCATCCCAGCATGTCTCGACGGGTCAGTGCCGTCTGCGAGAACCGATAGATCTTACTTGCAGCTTGACAATTTCAACCTCGGGGAAACCCAAAGATGTTCTTATGAATGGCTGCAAAAGTACAGACATCAATAACGCCAATTCATAGGCATTGAAGACAAGACATAGATGGCTCGCCTCAATTCCGAATCAGCAGGGTAGTTTCGAGCTTACGGTACTCGGTTGATGACTTCTCCAGGCTCGCCTCAGTCAATGGAGACTCCTTGTTGATTCCTGAATGACATCCCCCGCGGCTTTCAGTTCCGCTACGCAAGATTCTCAGTGCCAAGCCATCTCCGAGGCCCTCCACCTAGCTTGCCCCGGCTGCCAACCCACAGCCCCTCCCACCTAAGCCTGATGAGGGCCGACGCAGACAACGCTTTCAAAGTTGAGCGCGTGACCGTCAAGAACTCCGTCGATCATCATGGCTGCAGACAGATTGATTACAAGCTTGGCAACATTGTACATGTAATGCAGGGTGCCTCCAGACTCGACTCGACCCGACTATAGTTTCTCTCTTCCCAGCACTTTGGCCTGCGAAGATGCGAAGATGCGAAGCTTGCCATCAAGGACGACATCAAGCCACTTGTCGAGCTAGAGCCGGACTTTGCTCCCGAAGGGTCACTGCGAGGGCCGAATGTAAAGTTCGCCGATGCCTTCAATGTCGTTGACTACATGTTTACGGCATCCCCGCTGTAGAAGTCGTCGACTGCAGGGTCAAAACTTGAGCACTGGTCGCCTGAAAACGCCAAGTAATGACAGCTCTCTGGAGGCTGTGAACTTGGGTGGAACATTCCGCCAGCTCACCGAACTGAGTCCCAGCAGTATAGGTAATAGGCACAATGTGCTTCAACGACACAGAAGTCATGTCGGACAACACCAGGAACGTGTGTCAGTCCCCCTTTCAACGGTGGCACGGTTGACTAACAAACTCTTCAAATATGGCATCGAGTTCTCTCCTGGCCAAGTCAGTGATACTTCCGTGTAGCTGCTTGCAGTGGAAGGCTTTTTCGATGGACGATCCCGGTCATTTGTAAAGCACCTTCGACGGCTGAGAAAGCGTAGAGTTTGATGGAGCTTACGGAGTAGTTTCTCAAGCTAGTCAAGCACTGACGTTCGGTTGGCTGTCAGTGTGTGAAAGCCTAAGTTGTAAACTCTGGGCGTCAGATAGAGCGGTTGTTTTGGTGGACAGCAGATTGGACGAAGCATACATAAGCTTTTAAAACGTTGAAACACACCGCGAAGAGCCCCTACAAGTAGAGTGATCTGACACATCCAATTTGCCAAAAGAGTTGCCGAGAGTGGAAGTCGGCCCAAAGTCTTGCGGAGCGATCAGGCGGTCATCTACCCGGGTCCGTCAGCATGTCTACTACACAGGAATCATATTCGTGTATCCGTGATGGCCATTGCTTCTCTTGATATCACCTTCTGAAAGGTAGGGTCGATCACATCCGCCCGTGTGTGGGAAACCTGGCCTTCAGAACCGCCCGACATACTGGATGGTGCTCTACGGGTACTCGCTTTACTTCTCAGATCCCTGCCGTCTCGTGATTTGTGTCTGAAAGCCACGCTGATCTATCGGGATGATCTCCGCTCCGCACGACAGCCTACACCGTATCTTCAACCCCCGATGCTAACAGAAGAGAGCAGCCGGGCTTCTCCCTGACGTCGTTTGAAGCCAACGCAATCCCTGCGCCTGGCCCTTGTCGTCCTGTACCCCGCATGAATAGCCAAGTAGTTCGGCCATGCCCCAGCCGGGCTCAACATTCGGCCAGTGACAACAGGCCCACCGCTTTGAGGCCAGCTGCAACACTTCACAAATCCGGGTGAGTGTACTTGAGCACCTAGAGTACTCTACAGATATGAAAGTCTTCATACGATAAGCCTGACACAGGTGCGATGTTCAAGGTTGCACATTTGTGCCCACCCGTCAGCTCCTTGCAGTCGGTTGGGATAGGGAAACATCGTGAACTGCTTGCTAATTACATAGTACTACTACATAGTACTCTCGGTCGCTTTCCGTTCATTTGAAGCTGGCCTGACCATGTCTAGGGCCGTTTGTCACAATTCTCTTCCCCGGATTATCCCTCAACGGCGAGTAACCGTGAGTCTGTGGGGTAACACGCTTTCTCCGCGGGCCAGCCCTGCGAGCAGATCGTCTACGTCATGGTAGCCTTATCATACTTTCGTCTGTATCTCGTGCTGTTCCAACCTTACTCGCGTTGCCGGCTGGTCACGAACCTTGACAGCTCGCCGTTGGGCACTCGTTTTTGGCAGCGTCGTACATGCAGGCAGTGCGGTAAGTTGCACACGCGATCCGAGTTGCGCACTGGAACGGCCTCCCTCACCCCCAGCTCCTTGGAAAAATTTCTAATCTTTCACAGTCCTGAGATGTCGTGATCTGTTGTGGACTTTGTAGACAACGGGACGGCACTTTCTCTGCTCGACCGACTTCCAGTGAACACTCAAGACGTCGATGTCGCAGCCCCGCCGGACCTGCATGGAGTGTTTTTCCGGCAAGTTGTTATGCTTAGCCCTACAATCAAGATCTTTTGTCTCCTGTCGATTATTATCAGCAGTACAAGTAAGCTCTTATTGTGCTTTTAACCGTGAAGATACACTGATGTATCTCAAGTTGTAAAAAAGCTTGAAAACTAACTTTCGGCCAGTTCCTCGCTTTAACAAGACCAATACAGTTTACACACGCAGGCCCTGTCGCAGAAATTCAATGGTTTACCCGCTTCAAATATAAGAATTTAGTTCGCATTATGTCATAGGAACAGGAAATGTAAGATAACTCTATCGCAAAGTGGCTTCCCCTACCTACCGTCGAGGAGCTTTTTTCAGACCTAAGGCTTGGATTGTAGTACTAGGGTTATGGTTGCTACATAGTCTTTCCGCTCGTCCGCTTTAGAGTAGCAGCGGGACAGCTTGGGGACTGAGTGAACGCCATCGAAACATTTGCTGTTGCTGTTCATTTCTTTGACTTCACACAGTACTGGATTGCAGTCAAGGCGTTGCAGGTATTGGCCGAAGAGAAGAACCCAATCGGTCAGCAGTCTCTGTTTGACAAGCTCGACACCGACATTCAGTAGCAGCGGGTTCCGTCGGTAAATGTCGCTACAGACCTAACATTTGCGGTGCTGGATACAAGTTAGTTCTGGAACTGAAGGGGAATCTCAATGACTTGCAATTGCATGACTGGTGGTATCGCAAATTTGTTCCACAGCTTGGTGAACTTTGGTCTTCTTCTGATTTAACCCTGATGGACTGGCCCTCGATTCTGATTGTAACCCTTTCGTCCACTACATTGCCCTCCGGGTCCCAAGAGGAACGGGTGAGCCTTTATAGACTTCCTAGCCCAAGTTACTCATAACAAGTAACACGGGGCGGTGGTCTAGTGGCGATGTCGCTCTCTCCCTTGTATCGTTATCCGTATACCTAGAACCTATAACCTCTTCAAAAAGGGAGAGAGAGGTCGGTGGTTCGAATCCATCCCGCTCCAACCATGTCTTTTTTTTGGTTCGCTTCTTTCCTCAAAACCTAGCTTATGTAACTTTTTAAGTCTTCATTCGATTATTAGTTCAGTTTAGTACTAATTACGAGCCTTATTTCTGGTCAAGCAGGCCGCACACTGACCGTCGAAAGTTTCGAAAGCTCTTCTCATTTCAGTGTCTCGCTAGAATAGCTCCAAAGACAACAAGATTGGTAAACCTGGGCGTATCAGTTAACGGCAAAGGAGCCTTGAGATTATTATAGTAAAACCAATAAAAACATTATTGCCTAGAAAATTTACCAGGAGGTAAATAGAGCACCTTCGTATGCTTCCAACCTGATACCACCCGACTCGATACTCTCCCCAATCGTCGTCAGCAGCTTTTTCCATCCAGTAAACCCCGATTCTAGCTTGACAAGTTGCTGACTATCGCTGAAATTCAGAGCCACGAGCGCGCATCTCCCCTTGTAGCTCTTCATGGTATATACAAACACCTCTTCGCTGTTCTCAAAGCCGGCTACTTCCGAGAACTTGCCGTAGACGAAAACATCCTTTTCCGTGCGCCGCAGATCCAGAATGTCTCGCCAAAACGCCAACACGCTGCTGTCGTCCTTGTCCTGCTTCTCGACGTTCCACTCGGGATAGTCGTCGTTCACGCGCATCCACGGCTTCTGCCCCTCGGTGAAGCCTCCATGCCTCTTGGGGCTCCATTGCATGGGCAGTCTGCCGTTGTCTCTGGCCTTTAGTCGCATCTCCTTCAACAGATCGGACATATCGGCATCCGACCCTCTCCTCCGACGCTCGCTCTCGTAGTAGCTCCGGCCCTCCACGTCAATGTACTCTTCAATCGGCCATGACTCTGGGATGTTGGCCATGCCGATCTCCTGGCCTTGGAGGAGGAAAAGGGTGCCGCTGAGGGTGCTGAGGTACGTGGCCAGCATCTTGGCAGCTCTGCGTCTGAACTGCGGCAGGTCGGACGCATAACGCGTGAGAGACCGTCCAGAGTCGTGGTTGTCCATGTAGATTGTGTTCCAGCCGTCGCACCTGACCATCGCGCCCTGCCAAAGCTTGGTGATCTTCTTGAGCGCGGAGAGACGAAAGTCTTTATGCTCGTACTTTTTGTTGATTTCAAAGTCCATGTCCACAATATCGCCGGTGAAGAGCATGTTCAGCTCGTGCCTGTCCCTGGCAACGTACGAGGCCACGCTGGCTTCGTCCTTTGTGAAACCTAGCTCGCCGACGGTCATGCAGTCGTATTTGTCAAAAACGTGTTCTCGCATCTCGCGGATGTACTCGTGCATTCGCGGTCCGCTGGCGTAGTACAGCGAGCCCGGCTGGAACTCGGCGCCGGGCAGCGTGATGGGGGCATCGGGGAGGTCGGGGTGTTTGGACATGAGGTTCATCGAGTCGATGCGGAAGCCGTCGACGCCCTTGCCGAGCCAGAACTCCATATCGGCATAGGCCGCCCGGCGCATTGCATCAGTCGACCAGTTGAGGTCGGGCTGAGAGGGCAGAAAGAGGGCGAGGTAGTATTGTCCCGTGTGCTCGTCCCAGTGCCACGCACTGCCGCCGAAGATCGACGCCCAGTTGTTGGGTGGGCGGCGGTTCCCGTCGGCGTCGTACTTGGGATCCCTCCAGAAATACCAATCTCTCTTGGGCGACGATGGTGACGACCGGGATTCGCGGAACCATTCGTGTTGGTCGCTGGTGTGGTTGACGACGAGGTCGAGCAAGAGCTTGATATCGCGGTCGTGGCACCCCTGGATCAGTGCTTCCACGTCTTGGACGGTGCCGTAGGGACGGTGGATGTCTCGGTAGTCGGAAATGTCGTAGCCCATATCCTTCTGAGGGCTTTTGAAGATTGGGGATAGCCATATGGTGTTGGCCCCGACGGACTTGATGTAATCCAGCTTGGAGATGATGCCAGGAAGGTCGCCGAGGCCGTCTCCGTCGGTGTCAAGGAAGCTTGCGGGGTAGATCTGATAGACTACTGCTTCCTTCCACCATTTTCGTTCAGGGGGGCCGATTATTACAGTCATCTGGTCGTGGGGATGATGGGTTGGTGAGAGTATAGGCGAGTATGATCGGTGTACGTGAGAGTTCAAGAGATATGGGCAGAAGTCATGTCGGCTTTCTTGCTTTAAGTAGACTTGCCAGATGCCATGTAAGTGAGTTATTGTAAGCCCAAACGCGGACTATGGCACCGCACCGCACGGCTCTCTCGGCCTCTCGGCCCCGACTCCGCATCATCATCGTTCGTCGAGTAGATGCGATGGTTTGGCGCATGTTTCGGCCAAACACGTCTGGGTGAATTATGATTCGTCCGTGGCCCCATGGTTGAAGTTGTCTTTCTGATGTTGGCCCAAAGATCAACTTCTAAGTGTCGAGCTCTCCAGATGGCAAGTCTCGGACGATTTCAGCAAACGTAAGGCGACGTCTAGCGCTGGTAAGACGTTGGATTATCCGCGAATACTAACGGACGGACCCCCTGCTTCAGATATTGGCGTACGCCTCGCTGTAATTTCCGGCTGGGAGAGCCCTGAGCCGCCTCTGCTTGGCATTCTTCCAAAGTAGCATCGGCCATCAGTCGTTCTTCACCTGGTCGGACTCTGTCGCGGTCTGTGGTACGGCGGAACAAGGTCTTACTATCTACAGCTATGTGCAATGAATGGCTTATAGCGGTGTCGGTTTTCGAAAGCTTTATTTGTTTGTGTTTATGTTGGTTATGTGGTGTTTGACCTCTCCAGCTCGAGAAAATTGATACCTTCAAACCAGCCTCAGCCCCTCGAAAGTCCACGATCAAGCATGATGCGGTCGGCCCCTGAATGATGGGTCTTCGTGCTATGCTTCCGTTCGACCGTCGACAATCTCGTCAACTTGCTGTTCTCTCATTCTCTCGCTGTTATTCAAGTCTCGCGTGAAGCTATCGACAGGTGTGGTGAGAGACGACGAGCTCCGAGTCTGACAACTTGCTCCAATCATAATTCAGCCATTGGTATCCGCACGGCTGCTTGGCCAATGACAATTCAGCCAGTTCCTCCGCGAATAACAGCGAGACAACTTCGCCTTGGGCATCCAATCACTGCTCTGTGCCTTCAACTCCCGAAGCCTGTAGGCGTTCGTCTGAATGTTGTCCCAGTAGGCTGGAGAAGCTAGATACGCTCTGTCATCGACATCATCCCCACAAACGGTTCCTTATGGCGTGTTCCCCGTGGGGACGGGCTCGGATGAGGTCTACTCTGCTGTGAACATAGTGCTTGGAGTCGGGCAGCCGAAGACGACCTGGCCTGGCGTGAGAGGAGACTCGGGATCGGAGTGAGGAAGCCTTTAGAGCAACGCGAACATCTGTATAAATTGGTCGTCATTTCCTTCCATTGCTGTCGATAGTCTTCAGATAGATCATAGACCCGAACAATCAGTATTCTCAAGCCTCACCCATCTCCTCTTTCACAATCCAAGTTCCCTTTGTGCATCATGGACACCAAGTCAGAAGACGTCGCTGCAGCCGTGGCTCCAGCGGCCAACCACGTCGAGAAGTCGGGAGATTCGAAAGAAGCTCTCAAGCCCGTCGCCGTGAATCACCAAGACCTCACAGCCAAGCAGCAATATGCTCGCCTGTGGACGAACCTCAAGAAAGACAAGCGGTACGTGCTTTGGGCTCTGTATGTCATGTCCCTCGTCTTCGGATGGGGCTACGACTCGGGGCTCTCGGGCGTGGCGATCGCCTTTCCAGAATTCCGCAAGGCCTATGGCGAATTCTACCAAGCCGGAGACCAGTTTGTGATCCCAGCACTCTGGCAGTCTCTCTGGAATGCCGCCAGCACCATCGGCCAAGTACTGGGAGCCTTTCTCACGGGACAGTTTGCCGATCTTGTCGGTCGAAAGCTCGTCCTGTGGGCTGCCATCGTCCTCTCCCTGGCAGCATCTTTTGCTCTCGTCTTTGCACCTAGCCTCCCCATACTCTTTGTGTCTAAGCTGCTGCTTGGGCTGTCGGTTGGCCTTTCGACCGTCACGCCTCCACTCTATGTCACCGAAAATGCCCCTGCTGCTCTTCGAAGCACTCTCAGCTCCTTGACGAACGTCATCATCGTTCTCGGTTTCTTCCTCTCCTCCATCACCGGATGGGGGTCGTCCGAGATTTCGGGCCAGTGGAGCTACCGTCTGGCGTTTAGCATGACGTTTCTCGTGCCGACGCTCTTCGCCATCGTCCTCCCATTCCTCCCCGAGTCGCCAGTTTGGTACGTAAAGAAGGGACGAGACGACGACGCCCGCAGAGCAATCGTCAAACTCTACGGAGAGACGGTCGACGTCGAGGAAAGACTGGGCTTCATCAAGTCAGAGCTGGAGACCGAAGCAGGCGAAGCCAGCGCGGCGAAGAAGACGAGCTGGGCAGCCATCTTCACCAAGGAGCACCGCTGGAGAACACTAGTCGCCGTCCTCGGGCTGCAGTCTCAAAACTTCTCGGGCGGCTATTTCGCAAGTAAGTGGCTGACCGTCCATCCCAACCTACGCCCTCCAGAGAGATATATGCATATACTGCCCAGCAGGACTGACTCGATGCAAGACACCTATCAGACGTATTACTTTGAGCTCGTCGGCCAATCCGACCCGTTCGGCCTCACGGCCATTTCCTCGACACTGCAGTTCCTCTCCAACTGCGTCGCCGTGTCCGTCTCGGATGTCCTCCCCCGCCGAAAAGCGCTCATCGGCGGCGGGACGCTCCTCTGCTGCTGGGGAATCGCCATCGGAGGAACGTCGTTGGCCGGGACGTCAAACCAGGCAGCAAACACGGCTCTCCTCGCCTTCATGATCACCTGGTCGATGCTGTACACGGCTACCGTGGGCTGCTTTGGCTGGGCCGTGGCACAGGAGACGGCGTCGCAGGCCACGAGGCCCAAGACGATCGCCTTCGCCCTGGTGTGCCAGCAACTCACGGCGCTGCTGCTGTCGTCCGTCTTCCCCTTCTTCATCAACCCCGACCAGCTCAACTGGGGCGGAAAAGTCATGTTCCTATTCGTCGGCGCTGAAATCTTCCTTCTCGGCGGCCTGTGGCTCTTCCAGCCCGAGACGAAGAACAGAACCTATCAAGACATTGACTTCTTGTATGCCCAGGGCGTTCCTGCCAGGCGATTCAGCGATTACGTGGTGGCAGACGGCGGGGTTCTGGCCGAGAGGGTGCCGTCGTGATGGAGGCGTGGGCTTTTGCGGTGCCTGGAGCTTGCATGCTCACACCTTGAAGAGTCATCGCAACTCTATCCCTTGTTTCGGGAGCCATCTCATAGTGGTAGAACCTAATCAAGATCTCCAGCATGGAAAAGCGGCATCTGCGTGACTCGCCGAGATGGGTATCTTGCCTGCCGGGCAGCCCACATGCTTTCAAACGGGTGACATGCCCCCAGGTCTGGACTCGGGTCGTCTCGAAATAGCATAGGATGAAGCCCGCAATTAGCCGTAGCCGCCCCTTGTCCAAGATCGATCTGCCAGTCTCTGGCTGTCTCTGCTGCTCCGTATCCAATGCTTCTTCCCACCGATAAAGGATACCCACATCCCCTCTTCGTTTCCTCTTGTTACCCGCGAGCGTCTTGATGGAACACGAAGTGAAGCCAAACAAAACAAAGCAAGGCGAGAAAACAACAGCAATGTCACCAGGCCCTGATCCCGCAACACCGAGAAAGTCGTCCGCCAAAGTCCGCCAGGCCTGCGATCTGTGCCACGCTCGCAAGGTCCGCTGCGACGGGTGCCAGCCGTGTCTCAACTGTCGAGAGGTGGAAGCGAGCTGCACCTATCTGGCCGTGCCCAAGAAGACTGGGCCGAAAGGAGGCCCGCGGCTTTCTCGGAGGCTCCAGCATCGTCAACAGACGCTGCCGATCCATCCAGGCCAACACCAACATCAACACCAGCATCAACACCAGCACCAACACCAGCACCAACACCAGCACCAACACGCAAGCCAGCCCGTCGCGTGTCTCGGCCAACATCCAGGACAACTTCCTCTGCCCCAGTATTCACGGTACCCTGAAGATGCCCATCACGTATTCCGACCATCGCCGCGAGTGCCAGCCAGAGACATGGAGTGGTGCGTCAACGCCTGGTACAAGTACAAGTATGCCATCACGCCCATCCTGTACCGCCAGCAGACGCAGGAATGCCTGCAGACGTACTCGGTCTCGCCAAAGAACTACGCCCTCTTGATGTCCTGCTGTGCAATCATTGCAGACTCGCCAGATATCCTGCCCCCGAAACCTTCGCCCGCGTCGCCAATGGCCTTCACGACACCCTCACCCACGTACGCTCCGAACCTCCCACCTCCCGAATATTGCATTTCCGAAGTCCTCCGCGCACGGCACTTTTACACCGTGGCCGAAGGACCGTCTCTCGCCGACGTCCAGACGTCCTTCTTCCTGTACTGCTACTACTTCTGCGCCGAGAACGACAAGGCGGCCTGGTTCTACCTCCGCGAGGCCATGACGGCCCTCGAGACGGTCCGCCTACACGAGGAGGAGACGTACGCACACATGACGGACGTCCTCGTGGCGACCTACTCGCGCCGCATGTTCTGGACCCTGTTCATCACGGAACGCGCGTACGCCCTGCAGCGGCACAGGCCGCTCACGCTGCAGTGCACCCTCGACCTGCCCCGCGTCGACCCCTCCTCCCCGGACGCAGACATTCTGCCCGGGTTTCTGGATCTGATTTCACTTTTTCGGCACTTCGACACCGACTTCGTCGCCACGTGGAACTGCTCCGTCACCTCGTCCCTGTCGGCCGCCGGCGAGCCCGCCCAGCTGCAGAGGCTGCAGGGCCTGCTGAGGGACGCGCTGCCGGGCGTCGCGGAGCGCTCCGAGACGCAGCAGGCCGACCTGCTCATCTCGAGACAGTGGCTAAAGGTTATCGTCTGGAAGCTTTGCGTCTCCAGGACGCTGCTGTCGGGCACCGACAGCGAGGACAGCATGTCGCTGAGCTACCCCTCGAGCATCGCCCGCGAGATGGTCCTCATCTCCAGGCTGCTGCCGGCCGCGGCCCTCGAGGCCAACGGCATCGGCATCCTCGAAAAGGTTTTCGACGTTGGCTGCTCCCTCGCGGACCTCTTGTCGTTGGACCCGGCGTCCAATCTCTGGTCGGCCATGGACATGAGCCTCGACACCCTCATGGAGACCGTTAAAATTGTCGGGACAACCTTTGGCGGGAGCTACAAGCACCTCGACATTCTGATTGATAAGGCAAACCTGTGTCTCATGCAGTCTGTCGATAGGGGCTTGCCGCTTCCTGCCGACGCGTTGCAACGACAACAACAACAACAACGACAACAACAACAACAACAAGAACAACAACAACAAAAACAGGTAGAAGAGATTGAATAGGCAGGGTCGGTGTACAGGGCGCAAGCCTCGCAAAAGTTTTGTTTGATGGCGTCTATCCAAAGCAATACCACTACATGTTATCTGAATCGCCTTCATATCAGCCATCACCAGAGTTGACCTTGACCGTTCGTTTCATTCTCAGTAGATGGTATTCCTGTGAGGTGTCCGTGACGACGCCATCGATGGCCACACCATCCCAGCCAGCCTCCGTACACCTCGGTGACTTTTTCCGTGCGTCTGGCTAACCGTTTCCGTACGTCTGTCTTCCCGACGACACCGCACACTGCCTCCAGCTGACTTTTTTCCCCCCTCTACCATCCAGTATGATAGTATGGGTCCCAGCTGATTGGACGCTGTGCCCGAGTCTCTGATTGTTGAAACGGCCTGTAGCTGGGGTCGTGCCACGCCGTCGGTCGTGATGGCTGCTCCCGAGTCGCCGGCGGAGTGGTTGCAACCGACGCGCACGACGTGTGAGTCGACGCCTGTTTCAAGTCGTACATTGAATCTCGGTGAAGCAGCGGCACGCCCATGTTGGGATCTGCCTGCGTCGGGTACGCCACGTGCGATGCGTGGTAGTCGGACGGCATGTGGCCCGACAGACTGTCTTCCAGACCAACTAAGACGCGTTGTTTTCTTCTCGTCAGTCGCTGAGAGTTCCCGGAAGCGGAAAACAACGCATCGGTATGAGAGAGGTGCTACTACTCACAGGCCAGGATGTAGAACATCTCAGCAATCACCGGGACCCAGGTCGCGAGCGCGAGCACCTGGCCAAACGTCCACTTGTCGTTCTTGTCGAGACCGCCGGCGGCGTCGATGATGTTCTGCCGAAAGTGCGTAAAGTACGCCAGGATCCCCCACATGATGACGAGGTTGATCCACGCGATCGTGAGCCGCCAGCCGGACCTGCAGCCCCTGACCCATGCCCGTTCCGCCGCGCCCGGGATCCCGAAGCCCGTCGTGAGGAAGACGGTGACGACGAGCCACAGCAGCGGCAGGCCAACCACCAGGAACTGCGTCGCCTTGACCACCCGCCAGTACTGCGACCCGCGCTGGTCGCAGTCAAAGTTTGCGCGGCCGCTCTTGCGCTCGGCGTAGTCGACCTCGGCCCTGGGCGCGAGGAAGACGACGCACGCGCTGAGGGCCCAGAGCAGGACGAGGACCAGCCGGTGGAGCCACTTGCGGTGCCCGTCGTGCTTGACGAGGGCGTACAGCAGCATGACGGGGAACACGGAGAAGTTGGACGCCATCAGCGACAGCGCCATCTCGTACACGGCCTCGCCCGACGGCAGGTCCGGGTTCTTGCCGGCCCTCTCCTCCACCGACGTGATGCTCGAGTACAGCGCCGCCCCCAGCATGGCCACGGCGATGAGCATGGCGCCGCTGAGGAACATGTCGAGCGATCCGCGGAACGAGTCGAGGACCCGGCCCCGGATGGTCTGCTGCTTTCCCGCCCGGGGCTTCAGAGCGTCGTACTGGTGCTTGTTGAAGTGTCGTGAAACCTGATGGATCGAGAAGGTGACCAGGAACATTGTTCCCAGGATGGCTTCGAGGTAGTAGGAAATCACAACCTTGAGAGTGGGTGGGCGTCAGCATACTCGTATCAGCCGGCCGTCGGGTAGGCGATGTGCTTTGGCTCACCCCGATTCCGCAGAGATCCTGGCTCCCAGTGTACCCGATGGCTTTGCAAAACTCCGCCTCGCACTTGGGCTTGGGTCCCCAGAGGACCGTCTTGTTGAACCGCTCGCTGAACTGGTAATACTCGGGGTTCGTCGCGTTCGGGATCGGCGTGTGGAGCGTGTTGTAGGCGAACCAGGCGCTCACGTCCGAGTAGTAGATGCCGAGGTCCTTGTAGTGCTCGTTCCAGAAGAACCCCTTTGGCGTCGCGTCGAGGAACAGGAGCATCGCCAGGTCGAAGCTCATCCCCCGCGTCGTCTTGGGGTCCCAGGGGTCCGGCTGGATCAGGGCCCCCAGCCAACGGCCCCATGCCGTGCAGTTGGAGTTGAAGTCGAGCTGGTCCCAGGTGAGGTTGCCCGGGACCCAGCTGTCGTGGTCGTCAATGGCCATGCTGCGACGCGCGCTTCGCTTCGCTTCGCCGTGCTCTGTCGAGCGGGTTGTCTGTCTATTCACGACGTCCGGGTCGAGGCTCGGGGAAGATGTCGTAGAGTCTAGGGAAGAATCTGAGGAAATCAGAAACATTATTAAGGCTGGAGCCTACTAGCTCTCCCGCCTCGTGAGATTCCATTCCGTCTCGCTGTTTACCGCGGCAATAATCTCCGGCCTGCAGCCAGCCGGTCTAGTCTTTCATCTTGGGATTGGTCCCAAAGGCGAGGACTCCTCGTGCTCATCGCCCGGTTTACGGAGCTGAACCTCAGGGCTGACACCCAAGACAAAAAGGGACTCGACGAGCGAATCATCGCGGCGAAGTCGTCGGATCCAGGGAGTTAGCGCAAGCCACCCTTCCTAAAACGGATCTGCTAATTCCTGGCCTCTTCGTGCTCGACGAGGCTGGCCACTCACGATGTTGTTGATGAGTCAATATCGCTTGCGGCGTTTCCGCTGATGGAGCTATAGGTTTGGGCCGTTGGAGGTCCAAGGATGCCCTGCCGTCGCCGCTATTCCAGCACCCGCAAAGAGGCGATGCTGTCATTTACGGAGATGTGAGTTGGAATAGTTCTGAAAAACACTGCGAGTCACATTTTCAGGCACAGACTAGACCTTGTCGGTGGCCTGACCCGTTTATTGAGGTTATCGAGCTAAGTACTGACCCAGCAGCCGACCTCGGTGCTGCGTTCGGACGTGTCTATCGCGATTGTATTTCCTTGAAAAGCCTTTCCCGTTCGACTGGGAGTACTTGCACTCCTCAAAGGGGCAGAAGTGTGCTGCAGAGTCGCGCATCGTCTCCGGATGCCTTGCCCTTTGGTGACGATCTCGATCCTTGGTATAGTAGAACCCCCGGCCGCATTCTTCCGCCCCGCACACGAAAGGCCTGGAGTGCTTTACGATACAGCGACTGTACGATACGTCAGGAGCTGTTCGTGAATGTAGGTGGACTTACTTCAAGTCGCGCCGTGAAGAGTAGACACGATGGCAGATGTCACACTGCAACGCGCCAGCTCTGTCGTTCCTGGGTACTCCGACATCCCCCCCGGGTTCAGGGACTTGTAACTCCGCGTGTTTGTGGTTTTCAGGTTCCGGTAAGGACAGATCGGCAACGTCGCGAGCTTGAAAATCAAATCGATTTGGCCATTGTGCTTCTTGCTCCCCATGCTGCTGTCCAGCAGGCGGCGGTAAACCTGACGAAAGACTCCAATCATATTCTGCTAGTGGCCCTCCACTTCTGGTCTGGACCCAACAGGGATCGATTGAGGCGAAGGAGGTTTGAGTTTGATGATGATCTAATTCCTGACCAGCCGAGCCGAGTTGGTTTGAACTGGAGATGTAGACGAGCTACCTTGGGAAAAGATGGAGGGTTGGCCCCACTGGACGGTTGAGGTCGATGGCAAGAGCAAGCGACAAGGCCAAAGAAAGGACTGTGACAGTAAAGAAAAGAGAAAACGCGCCTGTTCCCGAAGTCTCGTGTACAGGAATGACTGGCTTAGCACAGGACGTGCCGGCCGTGAGGAGGAGAGACAGAGAGCGACGGAAGACGGGGACAACACACACGATATATGAGCTTGGAAGGCGAGGTCCAGGATAACACGAAGGCTCTCCGGTGCTTTCTACCCCTCCTTGGTCTCGATCGCTCCCATCACTGATTGACCACGTCGGTAGGCCTCAACTCAAACTCGCTTTGAGTTTCATCATCCCGTGCGATGAAAGGTTGATCAGTGGTAGGCCTCATCTGATTCAAGTGTCCAATCGGGAAGCGTGATCTACACTAGGTTGATAAATCACTGAATATCAGAAATGTTTTCAAGACAGAGAAATCGACTTACATACGGCGTAGACCCAAATTCCCAAGTATATATAGTGACCCAGAATGCCTAGTAACTCTTTTACTGAAGGTCGTGTTCCCATCACTTACTTCTAGCCCATCATGTCTTCAGTCTTCTGCTGCGAGTCCATCAAGCCCTACAAAGGTCTTCGAACCGATCAGGAAGCCAAGTTCGCGCACTTCGTTGCTTGGTCAAGATACCCAAAGTCCTCTTCTGCTGCCAATTCCTCTGTTCTTCAGGAGTCCGGCCAGCCCACGTATGCCATACAGCTTGTCCGTCAAGTCAACTATGGCCCTTAGAGAGCAAGCGATATTTCATCAGCTTCTCTGGGCTTCAAGATACTTACTTGGAGGCGACGGAGGAATTTCTTATCCAGGCCAACTTTCAGAAAGTCAACTCGTATGGTTCTCCCCCTTTCGCCCTATTGACTTCACGTTCGCAAGAAAAATATGCCTGACTATGTACTCAACAGGTTCAAGAACTACAAGTGCGACCATCACAGCAAATTCTTCGAGATCAACTTGTATCAGAAGGATCCGGTCAACAAGCACCATTGGATGGCGGACTTGGCGCGGCCTGCCACTTCGATTGATCTATAAATCTGTAACGTGTGAGAATTGGGTGTCAGAAAGAGAAAGAATGGCTAGCAGTTTGACTTCGTCGCGTAACTAGGGAAAGGTACAAGCTTTTTCAACTTGATCTGCCACATACCGACTCTGCATTCCTCAGACCAATGGTGATCTGCAACTGACACCAAGACCTCTCACGTGCGCGATCCGTCTTGGGGTCAAGCGCCAGAGACTTGTGGCGACTGGGCAGAACAGGGGTTCAGCTCCTGCAACATGAGTGCCGCTACATGGCGTGAGGCCTCGTTCCAGCGCCGAAAATCCTGGGCTGATGTTGGGAGATGGTGAAGAAAACACACCCGCCTCGGCATCACCTTCAACATGATGGTCAGTCTGCCTCGCGACGTCATGGCTCTTGGATGGCTCAGAGGCTCGAGTCTTTCTGCGAGCGACCTGCCGGTTGCCAGTTGATGTGTTGTGGCGGTCTTGATTCTCGCAACATCTTTTCTCATGGTGGCTGGAACTTTTCTGTTCTACGACACACAGAGACCTACTGCCTTGCGGGTTCCATTGGCTGACTTTGCCATGGTTTCCGTACGTACTCTCTCTCTAGGAAGTGGAGGTTGGGGACTGAAATGACACTCAGTATAAAGGCATACCAGTGGAGGATCGTAAGAGTCCCACGGGACAGCGCACGCTGTTCGACTTCCGCTGGTTTCTTAAACCTTCCAGCTGAACCGGTCCGTCCTGCCCGGCACATATCCAGCATGGCTGGGCTGTTGAGCTCGGCGGTGTCATCTCCGCAGGTCCTCGGCTTTCATTTGATCCGGTCATGGACATGGTTCAGGCTGCCAGAAGTATGAAGATGCTCCAAAGCGCATACGATTGCCTCCCTCCAAAAGCCGATCGTGACCGATCTAGTCATAAATGTTGCAGCAACAGCTTCTTCGAAGCCTTCGCATACGACTATTCGGGGAGGTTCATCTCGAGGCTCGCATGGGAGCGTTGTGTGCTCTACTCGGGGGCGTTATTTTCCTGCGTATCGATCTTCTTCAACAATTACTGCATCGCCCACTGCCCTCATCAAATAAGCTGCAATTTCAAATGGCAATTTGTCAATGAATTTTCCTGACGCCCAAAGGGTGTGATCTGGTAGACGACTACACATGGGACCCTGTCCGTCTACGGGCATATACATTTCTGTTGTTTCTATAAGCCATATATAGCTTGTGGTGCTCCACGAGCTTCATCAATTATCTCCGTGTTGTTGATAGAAGGTTCGACAATGGACAACTGATGGACGTTCCACCCGGGAGGCCTTTTCTCCTCTTGTCTTGGGGTACCATGGTGCTGCTTGCCACAGCAACCACGATGCTTTACAGTAGTATGACACGAAAGAAATCCCCAAGACTTGGTGAGGAGCATCGACTTGAAAATTCTGACTTTTTAGAGTCTCGACTGTTGATGTAACCTTTGGAAGACAGCGAAGTTTCCGAGTATCAGGATTTTGGGGAGGAAGATGACTTACTCCCAGCAGTGGGCCGTGGGTATTGAGAACAAACTCATTGTGGAAAATCCAAGCCTTTCGTTACCTCCATCTGCGGCTTTTACAACTTACCTTCTTGAAAAACAAAGAGACAGTCTCTTGTTTCCACACAAAGCTACTTTGTTGCCCTTTTAGAGCGCAGTAACTGTGGACGAACTACGAGTAGTCACAGTCTTGTGGTTTGCCTTAGATCCTGATGAGAGTCTCGCAACATAGGGAACATATATAAGCATACTCAGGCGTCCACTTACCAAACCCGTCAACTCAAACCGAATTGCCAGACTCAACTACATTACTACATCACTTCTCTCTATCCCAACAATCATATCAATCTACAAATATGCATTGCTCTCGCAAAAGCTGCACTGGTGCCCCTGGACACGCCGAGACCGACTGCCATCGACCTGAAGGCTCATCTGTGCCCAGCACGCCCACTGGATCAACTCCACAACTCTCTATCGCAAGCAGCAATATTTCTACTAACCAGGCAAAACTCGTCAACACTGCAATCTCACGCAGCAGCACAGTTGCCTCTCCCAACGTCTATGAGGAATCCGCCGCCGCCACCAACCGCGCCCGCCGAGCCAACTCTCTTGGCGGTGGACGTGTCAAGCAGCTAGTGGCTCAGTACGAAGCCCGCTCCCAGCGTTCCGAGGAGTCGGTCGAAGAACCTGTGCGTCGAACCCGGGAGCTCAGTCGCCCGGCCTCTGGGCTTGGAGACAACGTCTCCGATGACTTGGCTGAATCCGTCATTTCCGAGTCTTTGGCCAAGTTGAAGCTCGAAACCATTGTCGAGGAGGAGGAACCCGTGTCACCCAGCACTGCTATTCCAGAGCACCGAGAACCTTCTATTTCTGAGTCTATTTCTGACAGCCAGGAAGAGGATGTCGCTGAAGATTGGTACAAGGTCAACAAGACTAGTGATCTGGACTGACTTTGTTGTTTTCCTTGGTGATGATGTAGGATGCGACATGCTGGGTTGGGTATCCTTTGCTTATACTTTGATTTATTAGAGTTGGATGCTTGTTTGATAGCTGATAGATAAAGATGATGAGAATCTTTGATCGTTATGCTGTGTATCATATAGCTCTTTGTATCCCATGACATTGTCTAGTCCTCTCCAAGACAGTATTCCAGCCATTATCAACGCATTTTTGTTCATTGATCTGTTGTGGTTTGCAGGTCGAAACACTCAGCTTCTATTGGCTTCTCTTATAATTGAAAATTATGTGTATCCAGGCACATTACATGGTACACTTATTCATAATCTTTGCATCAGGAGTCCTAGATACTCGCAACTTGTGTTCCTGACCTGTCCCTTAGGTGGTTGGGTTTATGTTAATGTCCTTGGCTAAGAGTTGAGTCTCTATTATTACAGTGAGGGCTTCAAGGCAATTCATGAATTTCTTTGTTCTAGGATGTCTTGTGCATGAGACTCTGTTCTAATGGTGATGTGGCAGTCACGAATCATGTCCTTTGTATGCCTACCTTCAGAAGAAGAAACCAAGCCTATGAGGGATTCAACAGCATTATAATTGAATCCTGAAATTGAAACAGTTCTAGCTTCCTGAAAGTGTTCTTGTCTGGTGGGCTGTTCAAGTCCAAGCCTGATATTTCTCTTCATCATTCCTACCTGGCCACATCTGGGTTATTAATGGGCGTATCATCCTCCAGAATAATCTGCACAAATCATTTTGCAATATAACGCCTCTCATTCACCAAGGAACACATCCTAGAAGCCAGGGAAAGCCAACACCTTGCTATGCTAATCAGTGAGGTTCCTACCTTCTACTTCCCAGATCCACTATCAGCAACCAACATGAAAGCATCATATCAACCACCAAACTGTCAAAGTCCCCACGAAAAAGAGGACTCGAATGGCTGGTTGGATGTTGACATCTCAGACACCTCCTTTGATCTGGTGTCAAACGGCAACTCATCAGAATTTGGCTCAGTAACATCACATCAAAGTCTTCTAAGCTTCGAAACATTGACAACATCCAATCTATCTGATTGGGGAAGCGATGATGATATATCTCTTGGGTTGTCCAGTAGTTTTGGGACCGTATCATCCCTCCGAAGAAGTTGCTCTTCCCCAGACCTCTCAACTTTGCACTTCCAGCAGCAACCTGAAGAAGCGAGACCTATTCGACAGACACAGACTCGGAGACAGGGCGAACTGATTGCTTGGTTTCTATCCCAAGACTTCTTGGGAGAAAATGTCGATCCTCCCCCCGCGGCCGTCGAGGGTGACGACGAAAGAAATTCAGCAATCAAGGATACCCGCTTTCTCACTACAGCAACTGCTCCCGCGCCACTCCAAAGGACTTCATCAAGTATCTCGTTTCCGGGTTCACTCCGCAGTGCATGCGACGAGACGTATCACAGCATTATCCTCCGCCGCCGCGAAGTTCATCAACGATACTACAGTCGAGAACTGCGCAAAAGGGGGGCGCTGCCCGGCCCGAACTGGAGATGGTGTGGGTTCCCGAACTGTCAAGCAGAGACCTGCAACTACGGCCGCGATGTTGAAACTCACGACACGCTGACGATCCGGGGCAAAAGCGACACCAAGCACGTCCTCTGGCGCCTTCTGAGAGCGCTGAAGGCAGAGTCGAGTGATTCCGGCGTCCAAAGTCTGGTCACGTTCGCAGTGTCGCCTCCGATTATGCGGGCACTGGCAGCGTGTGCTCCCATAACGACTGACACCAAGAGAAACACGGGTAGCAGCATTCTCTCAGATGCCGACTTCAACATGGCGGCTGAGAAGTTCGATGAGATTGTGACGACAGTCGTGGCTGTTACAAACCAGGAGGCGGATGTTCATGGGCAAGCAGAGCGCAGGCTGCCGAAGTTGTCGAAGCCGATCCTTGAGTTTTTGCTCCGCGCCGAGTCCTGGAGGAGAAGACAGGAGAGAAGAGGCTACCCCTGGGAGTGGCCGTATCAGAAGCTCGTGGAAATCTACAAGATTATCCTCTACACGCACCGCGACTTGTATGATGACGGAAGGATCGTTCTGAAGAGCGCATCCGGAGCCAAGGCATGGGACAAGGCATGGAAATCTTGGCTGGAGAATTACCGACCCTGGAACGATCGTGAGGTTCACGTTCTCAGCGAGCTGGAGAAACTGGATGGTCGGAAGAAGAAGCGGGGCGAGTACGAAGGCGTTGGATCCAACGATACGTCGTGGTGGCCGAACCCGACAAATGGAGATGGCGTTGACGGGCTGCAGCGTTGATTCAGAGAAACTGACTGGCCCTGCGCGGCCCACTGAGGTGCTGCTTTCGGCTGGATCACGTAGAGACCTCTTGGAAACTCGTCTCTTCATTAAGATCAATTTGAACTCCAGTATTCTGCCCTTGCTCGAGTTTCGATCGTCCGCAAAACAGATATCGACAAACGTACAATATGACCGATCGTTATTGAAATGCAAGTACACAAGTCGGTACAGTCAATTCGAATTTCACATCGTCTGTGAGATGGACTGTAAGTCTTTGCCGCATCTCCAAGGGCGAGGGTTGAGACGTTGAGAAGGATCACCGACTAGGTAGCCAGTTCCACCTGATTGGTCAATTAGCGCCAACCGCAAAGACTGCGCACGGTCCACCCGAAAATTGCCCGGCCGAAAGTGAAGCTCTCAGCTTCGTCAACTTTTTCCAAGACCACCCTATTTCGGCAGCAGGACAGGCATTTCCTGCGACTCACATACGTATGAACCGCCGCCAGACTCTACATCGCGGTCGGATTGCTGACAGAACCTCGCAGAATGCCTCCTCGGTTACCACAACAGGCCGCGCGGGCCCTGCGTAGGCTGGCGACCCCCTCGTCGGCGCCCATCACACGATACCTCAGCACGACGACGCCATACCTCGCCGCTCCTTCCGCCGTCTCCCCTTCCGCTCTCCGTCTGCCTTCAGACTACCTCCCCGCGACAAAGCCTCCCTCCGCCCGACCGCCCGAGACGCGCAAGTCCCAGCTCATCCGCACATACACCTCCCTGCTCCGCACCACGCCCCTGATCCTCTTCTTCCAGCACAGCAACCTCACCGCCGACGAGTGGTCCGCCGTGCGCCGCGAACTCAACGCCGCACTCACCGCCGCTACCCCCGAGGGCTCGCCGCTACCCGGAAAAGAGATTCACCTGCAGGTGCTGCGGACGCGCATGTTCAACGTGGCGCTGAAGCTGGCCGAGTTCTACGACCCAGAGGTCGCCAAGGCGGACCCCAAGACGCCCCAGGGGCGGAAGGGACCCCTCGTCCACGATCTCAGCGCGGCCGCTTACGAAGCGATGAAGGACCTCCAGGTCCCCGAGGACTCGGCCTACGCCCAGATCTCGCCGCTGCTCTGCGGTCCCACGGCCGCGCTGGTGTTCCCCGCCGTCTCGCCCGCGCACCTCGCCGCGGCGATCAAGACGCTCTCGCCGAGCCCCGGCAAGTTCGCGGCGCCGACGAGGAAGAAGAACCCAAGCTACTACGACCCGCTGGTGCAGAGCGGGCTGCAGAAGCTGCTGTTGGTTGGTGGACGTATCGAGGGCGACGTGTTCGATGTTGAGGGCGTCAAGTGGGTTGGTGGCATCGAGGGTGGTCTCGATGGCCTCCGAGCACAGCTTGTGTACCTGCTCCAGAGCGCCGGTCTTGGTCTCACAAACGCCCTGGAGGCTGGCTCCAAGAGCTTGTGGCTCACGCTGGAGGGACGCAAGACCATGTTGGAGGACGAGGGCAAGGAGGGTGCCGAGGAGAAGAAGAGCGAGTAGGCGGATGATACTGTATGATAATCTGTACAAGCTTGTATTATTGAGACGAAGGTCTTCGCTATAGAGCATACATGGCACACATGACCTGTCACAAAGACGACGCCAGTCTTGGATTGCCCCAGATGGGGTTGTGTTTACGCAACGTGAGGCTTATCATTGGTGCCTACCTACCTATCCCAACTACTAATCTGCTTGGGGCGTCCAGGTTTTGGGGAGCTGTTTGAGGCCAGCACGCATTTCAATGGAAAGACTCACCCCACGCCTTGAATGTCTCCTTCCCTCTGCATGGGTACTCGATTCTCGCCATTGTCGTACAGTGAGCACATTTGCCGATGGCATCAAGAGGAGGACCATACACAGTCGGAGTGTTGTTCATGTTGAAGCTTCAGTCAGAATGCAACACCCACAAGTATGGTCTGAAAATTCAAAGTCACGTACCCATCTACGATCGCACTCTTCCAGACGCCATGTCATCCTATGTTCTCGAACTAGTAGTCACCGGGCCAGTTAGGAATATCGTCTAATTAGTGACATCCTCGCCGAAATTGTTAGCGTCTTCAGCACGAAAGATATGGGGCGGAACCACTAACACAAGAGCGGCAGGTGACCTGCATGAACGCGCCGCGACCGATCAAGGGGATGGGACCCCTAATTAAGCTTGTAGGTGGGCAGCTCCAGCGCATGATTGCCCGTCAGCACCTGAACGTAGGTAGCTTCTTCGACTGCCCGGTCGACAAGACCAGCTGACGTACGTCTCTGCGCAACACCTCGCAACGCTCTCCGTTCCTCGTCAACAACACCAACTACAACATCACCGTCGCATTTGAGCACCGTCTCGCCTCTGCGCGCCGACTTCCGCTACTTCCTCTCGTCAACTCTGAACGAATAGACCGACCAGCCAACATGGACTTTGCTCCGTACCAGTCCTCGCCGCCAGAGCGCGAAAGAGCCCTCTCTCCTCCACTCGCGTCACCGCGCGCCTCGGCCGATGTTAGGAGACCCTTTTCGCCATACAACCAGCCATCGCCGCCGCCGTTGCAGCACCCGCAGCCTCAGCGCGGATGGCAGCCGAATATTCCCGGGTCCTTTCCCACGGCGGATGCGCACAGAGAGGGCGTGAGCGAGTTCGACACGAGTCTGGGTATTCGACTGGACTATGAGGCGGCGCTGGCATATCTTGCACTGCCACCACTGGGACCTGTACTGCTGCTGATTGGGGAGAGAAACAGCGACTACGTGAGGTATGTGTGAGACAGGGGAGAAGCGTTGTGCGGCTGTGTGCTGGGCTTGGGCGGACGTAAAGTCCAAGATGTCTATGCCAAGAGAATATTGCGAAGCTTCAAATGCTAACGACACGTAGGTTCCACGCATGGCAGTCGGCCCTTCTCTTCACAGCTGTCATGATCTTTCACCTGCTGTTTCTCTCGTGGTCCAGGTTTTTGAGCTGGCTGTTCTTCATCGGCGATCTGCTTGCCATGGTTTGGCTGGCTCTCAAGGCGTATCAGGACGCAGACACTCTGGACAGGTACGTCGAGTTGTGCACCCGCTGCATGCTTCCTGACTGACAAGCCGCAGGTTCGAGGTCCCCATCTTCGGCTTGGTTGCTAGCCGATTCTTGGACGACGAATGATTTGACGACAGAGACATGGGGGGTGGTGTATGATGGCTTAGAGCGCTGTAACGACTTGCGTTGTGCATACCTTATCATAGATATACCCTTTTAATGGACCGAAGAGAGGACGCCTGGGTCACGACCTGTGATGGGCAGCCGCGATGGCCGCCTTGGCGTGGCAGAGCTGATGATGCGATAATACTCGGGATTGAGGTTGTATGATGTTCGTCACGCATTGCAATAGATGGACCTTTTCTGCTGAATTCACAGTGCCTCCACCTCGTTTCTTTTCCTCGAGAAAGCGTCGCATAATAGACGTAGCGACCACTAAGACCTCTGCCATGCTTATTACCAGTTGTTTATCATAGGCCTCGATATTCATGTCTCATCGTGCTGTTCTCCTGTATCTTGTATGAGATAGAGTTGAACGTCGCAAATGCGTTTTCCTCGTATACAAAGAAAACATGGCAGGTAGGTATCCCTTACCGGACCTGACTTCACCCACGCAATATAAGAGTCAGGATAGCGTACTGTGTAGGTAGCAGGCTACACACTGCTAAAAGCACTGTGACCGGATCCGGTCGGACTTTCCTCCTAGCGTTTTTCAGAGGTGCAATGGCCGGCCGACGCACAGGGCAGCGCCAGGCTGATTACGCGACTGTTGCTTGCCTTGAGAGCTTAGGTTAGAGCCTCGCTACCTGGTCCTCGCCTCAGCGTAGCTCTCAAGCTGTCCCTTTCCGACTCTACACCAACACAGCACCATCCCTCGACGAACGCGACGGTATCTTTTCTCGTCATTGTCATACCGTTCGAGAAACCGGCGATAGATACATCGAACTTTATTTGACTGGACGACTCCACACGAGATACCCTTGACCGTCACACCCCGCCGCCATGTCGACCCTCGAAGAGCTCGATGATCTCGATCGTCAGGACCAGAACGACAAGAACGAGAAGAAGAGAGATGACGGCGACAAGGATGGAGACAAGAATAAGAAGCCTTCCGCTGATGGCGACGCCGACATGAAGGACGCAGAGGAGGATACCGACGACATCCTCGACGACGAGATCCTGAATCTCAGCACCCAGGACATTCAGACCCGCAAACGCCTGCTCGAGAACGACTCTAGAATCATGCGCAGCGAATTCCAACGGTTGTCCCACGAGAAGGCTACCATGGGGGAGAAGATTAAGGAGAATCTCGACAAGATTGCCAACAACCGGTATGCTTGTGCCCTGTCACAGCCCCTCCATATGGCATGTCTGCTATGACGAAAGTGGTTGACTGACAGATCCACTCCCAAAGGCAATTACCCTACCTCGTCGGAAATGTCGTCGAACTGCTCGATCTCGACCCTACTGCCGAGTCATCGGAAGAGGGCGCCAACATTGACCTGGATGCCACTCGCGTGGGCAAGTCCGCTGTCATCAAGACCTCGACTCGGCAAACCATCTTCCTGCCGCTGATCGGTCTGGTCGACCCCACCACATTGAAGCCTGGTGATCTTATTGGTGTCAACAAGGACTCCTACCTCATCCTGGACACCCTCCCGGCGGAGTACGACAGCAGAGTCAAGGCGATGGAGGTTGACGAGAAGCCAACAGAGAAGTACACCGATGTTGGTGGCTTGGACAAACAGATCGAGGAGCTGGTCGAGGCCATTGTCTGGCCCATGAAGGAGGCAGAAAGGTTCAAGAAGATTGGTATCAAGGCGCCAAAGGGTATGTTGCGCTCGACGAACAATTACCCACTCGCCATGCTGACTGTATAGGTGCTCTCATGTACGGACCCCCGGGAACCGGCAAGACCCTCCTGGCTAGAGCTTGCGCCGCCCAGACGGACGCCACGTTCTTGAAGCTGGCAGGCCCCCAATTGGTGCAGATGTTCATTGGTGACGGTGCCAAGCTTGTCCGGGACTGCTTCGCTCTTGCCAAGGAGAAGGCCCCAGCCATCATCTTCATCGACGAGTTGGACGCCGTCGGTACGAAGCGTTTTGACAGCGAAAAGAGCGGTGACAGAGAAGTACAGCGCACGATGTTGGAGCTTCTCAACCAGCTTGATGGTTTCGCATCAGATGACCGCATCAAGGTCCTCGCTGCCACCAACAGAGTTGACGTGCTGGATCCTGCCCTGCTTCGTTCGGGACGTCTCGACCGCAAGATTGAGTTCCCCCTGCCCAATGAAGAGGCCCGCGCCCAGATTCTCAAGATCCACTCACGCAAGATGAAGGTTGACCCTGCAGTCAACTGGGGCGAGTTGGCGCGCAGTACGGACGAGTTTGGTGGTGCCATGCTCAAGGCGGTATGCGTGGAGGCTGGCATGATTGCTCTGCGGATGGGCAAGAACAAGATCAGTCACGAGCACTACGTGGACGCCATAGCGGAGGTGCAGGCCAAGAAGAAGGACGTGAGTGAAAGTGCCTTGTTTGGGACAGGACTTGTACTAACTTGCTTCAGACGGTCAACTTCTACGCTTAATACGTCCACAAGTTGGACGCCGCTGGGTACTTGGGGTCACTGTTTCTGGTGGGATGGGGGCATAGAAGATTCAAACGCGATAGACAGCACTGTACGATTACCACGGACACTCAAGCGGCCCTATACGAATGGAAGCAGGGTTGACGACGGCGTCGTTTCTGATGTTTTGGGAGTGATGTGTGATTGTAAGGCCTCTTGCGAGTGGCAATGACTTGAAAAGGCGGGCTCTCGACAGCCATGGAGCAAAGATGGTTTCTGACAAGACCGCCCTGGCACACGCACGCGTTACTCATGAACAGGGACAGGTCAACAACATGCCAGGCACCGCGCATAGTCTCCAGCTCCACGTTGCAGCCAGCTGAGGCCCTGTCGAGCTGATGAAGATCGCATGCGGGCGGCTCCCAAGGCTGATTGCGCTCTCGCAACGATTGTGCTAAATTGTCGGTAACTAGGACGTACGTGCAAGGACTCTAAACTACATCGTTAGGAACCCACCCTCCGGCTCTGCAGCGTCATTTCACGCCTGCGCTCGCCGCACCAAATTCAGTGAAGTCAATCAGGAGTAACACAGCCAAGCTGCCCTCGCTACACAACGTGACGCTATTCTGCACAGTCAAGCCTCACCATGCGAGGCCGTCGACGTTGAGCCTTGGTCATGATGGATGATCTTGGCCCGTTAGGGCCCGCGTCGGAGGCGATCTCGAGCAGGGGACCCCGAGTTGGAAGTCATGTCCTAGCGCGCTCTGTCGTGGAAGACTCCTCATTGCTGTCATTTGCCGCTTGGCTGCCTCTCCATGACTTGGCTACGAAGAACGGATAGAGTAACATCGTGAGCTGTGATGAGGCGAGTGGGCTGGGGTATCCATTGTGCGGCAGTTCGGTTGGGTTCCGGGGGGGATGGCGACGCAGGCTGGATGCAGCGGATGTCGTCGGTTAAAAGGTGCAGAGGCACAGGACCGGTAATTTGGACCTGGACGGGCAATAAAATGACGCGAGATCGAGGCTCGGCGAGTTTGCCAGGGCAGTCGGGGGTGTCGAGAGGCTTCGACTCGTGACGTGCCATGGCGTGGGAGAGGATGGTTGTCACGACGAAGCCTTACGAGTGAGACATTCTTCGGCCCCCGATCTAAGCGGCCCCATCTGCCGTCCGTCTTTCGACGTCCCTCCCGGCCTTCTCTGGAGGCACGTTGAAGAAGGCAGATGTTGTTTAGAGTAGATCGTCGACAGTGCATGGCCCTGGCAAAGCTGAACTGTCGCTTGCCCGAGAACTTGCCCCATTCGAGTTCTTCACCTTTGGTTTCTATTTTCCTTCTCTGGTCGTTTCTCAGTCGTCAAGCCACGGAGTAGGCGATGGGCCAATGCGAGCTATGCAAAGACACATGTCGTGTAAAATGGCCGACGAAGGGTGCATCGTGGCGCTGGATGATCGTTCGTGACTCGAGCCACTCAGCCACCACAACCGCGGTGTAAGACAGGTTGTGATCGTCGGCCGTTTGGAGGAGAGGTTGCCGCTTTGCAGGGTGGCAGAGTACGCGTCTTCTTGTCATTTCGTGTCCACTCGACGTGTGGCGTGTGATGACGCCCACGTTCTTGTTTTCCAGAACGTGCAGGGGTGTGATGGGAACCTCGTCACATGGAGAGAGTGTGGCATGTATCGGCATTTAAGACGCAGGGGAGCGGCGCATATACCCCCCCTCTTTTCTTTCGGCCTCCCAAAAGTTCACCAACGAGGTCGACTGAGCGTAGGCTCAGTGTCTTTGGAACGCTGGCTGGCAAGTTTCGCTGGCCATGATTCATCTCGGGTGGTGCGGCGTCAACATCATATCATGAGAGATGTGTGGGGTTTGGCAAGTCTTGTCATGACGGCACCGATGCCGGGTCCGGGCCGTAGCAAACATTCTGCAGCGTGAACCAGAACTTGACTTCTTGGGAATGGGTTATACCCACCGGAGAGGAACAGGGGTTGGTGGGCGTTGAGTGGTGACGACCCGGTTGATTGGAAGGATAGAGTGCCTGCATTAAGATATCCGAAGATTGCCACTGTGACCCAGCGCGGCTCGGTTGTTTCTATTTTGCCCACTGACCCGGCCTTCCAACCCGATTACAGGGAAGCGAGTTATGGTGAGGTTATGCCAAGTAGACGACCTTTGCCGTCTTGAGTGGAGTGGTGTTTGGAGACAGCCGCCAAAAGACCATGGACTTCCGTTCTGGAGACCGACGTCGTGCAAGACGGCCATCCGCACCGAAGGGAGATTGCGGACAATGCAAGCTGGACTGCATGTTCATCTGGACTTCTTCTCGAAGCGGACGTGTTCAGGTACTCTCCACGTAGTCTTTCCCCTGCCCCTTGGCTGCCGTTGTAGTATCGTGCGTCTGCCACTGTCGTCAGCGTCGAGTCTGAACCGGGAACGAGGCGGTTCTGGTACCGGTATCCTGTCGCCTGTCGCCTGCCGTTTGAGATTCCCCAATTTGTCGTCACCTTTCGATGTCCAGGGCATGTATCGACAGATATTGGGCGGTCTGGTCTGCAGGGGACGGAGGCTCGCCAGCTCAGCTGGAGCGGCTACACGGCGATGGCCACGCATGCTGCATCCCGGGCCCATGGCAAGTTTTGTGGTGTCCCCTTTTGTCGGGTTGAGCATGATTAGTGCCTGCGTCTTGTCTGTTTCCTGGCATGTCCGTCTCAACGCTTCCAGATGAGGAGGCTGATCATTGCTAAGCAGAGGAATCATGCCGAACGTGTTTGTCTTCTCATCCTTGTACAGCGGCGCCTAGCACACGCAGTATGGCCCTAGTTCATTGTTGTAGTAGACCACTTACATGACAGACAGAGCCCCTTTTCTTTCGGTAACCGGTCTACGATGTCGATGAACCGGGGAGTTACTTGCCCAAGACACGGCTAAGCGGCCTCTGGCTCAGACACCTGGCATGTGGCAACCATTTGGAAGCGCCATGGAGATTCAGGTACCGATCTGATTAGTTCTCCGTCGCGTTGTTAGTCTGGGCGCATGGATGGAGCGAGATGGGCATCTGCCAACCACAGCTTGCCTCGAGCTGGGGAAACACGAGGAGGCTTTCTCAATGGGCTAGACCCCGTGAAAAGTCCAGAGATCGACATATGGTATCCGTTGTATGCTATCAAGCTCCGGGGTATAGTCGGTCCCGCTTGGTTTTGCTAAGACGGCTGGGTGCCTCTCACGATGTCACCCATACTGGGGTCTAGGTGGATGAGGAGGCGGTGGTGAGGCGGCAGGGACCTGTTTGCTAGACGGTTTGAGGGCTGAGACATCGTCATCGAGGAAGGTCTGGTGACGGATGTCAAGAGTTCAGTGTCTTCAACAGTCGACGTTGGTGGTGAGCTTCTTTCCTATATAAGGGGGTGGCTCGACGGCCCTGATAGACTTGTTGTTCCCTCCTCATCAGCTCATCCGCATCCGCAAGCCCCAATCTTCTCATCAAGCCTCGCTACTAAGAAATCGTTCAACATATCAAACACCATCATCATCATGCAGTTCCTCACCATCGTCTCTGCCCTCTTCGCCAGCGCCGTGATGGCGGTTCCCCTGGAAGAACGCCAGACCCCCTACGTCCCTTGCAGCGGACTGTACGGCACTTCTCAGTGCTGCGCTACCGATGTTCTCGGCATTGCGGATCTCGACTGCGGTAACCCGCCCGCGACGGTGACTTCTGCCGATAACTTCAGCGAGGTCTGCTCCGCCATCGGCCAGCGTGCGCGCTGCTGTGTTCTTCCCATTGTAAGTTTTCCGGGAGAGAGAATAATGAGAGAAGGGTATCTGACTGCGTAACAGCTTGATCAGGGCATTCTCTGCAACACCCCCTCCGGTGTCCAGGACTAAATGGTTTTCGGGGATACGACTGCAGCCTGACACTCTTTCATGAGACTAAGCGTGTGGGTGATGGAACTCCGCTGCTTATGGATATCAGGGTATTGGATGACTGGGTAAATGGGTTAGGAATGGCCGGTGTTTACGGTTGTATATCAAAGACTGCCACTACTGTATGTAGCTGTTCAGCACCTGTGTCTGGTTGGAATTGAAGTGAAAACCCTCTAAATACGGCCAAGTTTCTTTGGGTCCACAGGTCGTTTCTTCGAGTTTCCCACGCGTCACCCAATGCTGAAGAATCTCCTTACTCTAGGTGATAGAATACTGAACGACGGCAGACAAAGTAAACCGATCAAACGTGAACTGACATGATTCCCTTGTATGCCTGGACGAACAAGTTCCCGAGATGTGGTCTTCCGTACATGATGGAAGAAGGCTACGTCCGTGAGTATTACCTCACTGTAGGGAAGTTGGCCGTTGAGGTTGAATGGTTCTTTACATCGACAGACTGCCAATGGTTGCGGTTCCAAATATGGCTACTACGTCAACCGAGTTTGGCTGCAGGCAAAAAATTCGCTCCACGAAACGTTCCACGAGATGTGGGATTGCAAAGCAGGCCCAAGGACCTCCCTGTCTGGACCATGACGCTTTTGGACCGGTCCAGCCCTTCGTCGGTCAGGGAGCACTAGGTGAGCAGACTCTCGGTGAAAGGTCGGTGCATGACACACGGGTATTTTCGTGGCCCCGACTGGGTCACCCCACATTCGGTCCCATCCGCTCAAGTGGCGGTGCTTTAGGTGGCTGGACTCTTACCCACTGAGCTCAGAATGACATCACCGGAGCATTTGGTCCTGGCCTGTTGATGTCACCCATCTGGTTGCTCCGTGCAGCCTCTGAGTGAGACAGACAGGCGAAAGGCGGGAAGCTCTCGCAGCTTGCCGCTGGAGCAACGGCTGCACTTCTGGCTGAAATTGACAAGTCGACAAGCAAGAATGCACCAACGAGAAGAAGTGCGAGAATTTGCGTGGTTACTGCCGCATTCACATTTCGATCAGTTCCCCTGGAAACAGATGCAAAATCCAGAACACACTTCTCGAACGCAAAATGGCATCTACATACCCCAGTTTTCCCATGTTTTTCGGTGTCGACATTATATGGTGCATTCTGGTAAGGTTTCATAGCCTGGCTCAAGCTTATAGCTTACAACCTTAATATTCAGAACAACCTCCCAACACCTCAGCCTGTGAGTGTAAGTACGGTGAGGTGCCTGACGTGATGCAGCCCGCGCGGGCAGGCAGACGTGAGTACGTACCTGAGAGCTTCAGGTAGGTTGTACTGCTGGGATGAGCGGGAGGTTGCCCACTGACAGGGCCCCCCTCTACGTCATTCCCGGAGCAGCCAAAGCTCCCGGAGCTCTCTGAGTGGCCACAGCAGAAGCTCCCGCATCGTCTTTTCAGCAGATCATCGTGGCATGTGGCCTGTCCTGGTCGATGCTATTGCATTGAATTGACGTGACCGACCGCAATACGGTCTCCGGTTGCTGGCTAGCTATGGTCGAATGGCTTTTTATCTCATTTTTCCGGGCTTTCCTCTCCGCTGGTCAGTCTCAACATTGCATTGAGGTTAGGGCACCACTACTTGGCATAGAAGGTACAGAATTAGCCTGGTTCAGCTCCAGCTCTGTTCGATCTGATCTGATCGGGGAAGGAGCATAGCGAAACAGACACTGCAATGTAACTTCCCTTCCTGCCCTTCTATCCCTTTCCCACACAGACAAAGCACCTGTCCACCTGCTCTTCTGGAAGGTACTGCTGGGTACGACAGGTATTATCAGTTGTGTGTACCTCAGGTAGCTTCACGCAGTACGACAGAGGGCTACCTAGGTATGTTAGATAGATAGGTGGGCAGCGGCTACACAGACTACCTATCCAACACAGAGCCTAGGTAGGATGCTGGCTTGAGCAGAGTAAGGCAGGTACTTGCACTTGTGCACCAGATGCAGCCACAATTTGTTCCAGACCAGGTTCAGTGACGTGATGGATTCCTGACGTTGAACATACCTACCTATTCTACCTAGGTACCTCACAACAGGACAGAGTACACCCAGTTTGAATCATAGCCATACGCACCTTCCCGTCACCCTGCGCTTCGCTCCTGCCTTGACCACCCACCTCCCTGTCGTCAACCCTTCCCCATCCCTCATCCCCATCCCCTCCCATCCTACCTACGTCAAACAAAACAAAAACCACTGCCCCCTTGGCACCTTTCCACCTTTTCTTCCTCAACCTTACTCTTGAAATACCTTCAAGCTTGCTGTTTCTACTCTACTCAGTTCCTCCAGCACTTCGTGATACCCCTTCCTCTAGCCACCTAATTCTCAGCTCTTCATTGGAAGAACCGACTGAAGAACATCATGCGTTTCCTGCCTGCCGTCATCACGGCTCTGGCCGCCCAGGGTGCCGTTGCTAGCTCCTGGTTCTCCAAGGCCGGTAAGTTTGCTCATCGGTTGTCGGTTGCAACTGCCCACCGCTAACACATCACAGCCTACAACAAGTGGCATGAGACCGAGCTTGAGCGTTGGCTCTCCGACAACGACATCCCCTACCCTTCTCCGGCCGACCGCAAGGATCTCGAGAAACTGATCGAGAACAACTGGAACGACAACATTGTCGCCCCTTACAATAAGTGGGATACCGACCGTCTCCAGAAGTACCTCAAGGCCAAGGGTGTCGAGACCGAGGGCGCTGCCAAGGCCAACAAGGAATCTCTGCTCTCCCAGGTCCAGAACTCCTGGTACGAGACGGGTGACCAGGCCCAGAACGCCTACCTCAGCGTCAAGGATTGGATCTTGGACAGCTGGACCGAAAGCCAGCTCAAGGCTTTCTGCGATAAGCATGACGTTCCTGGTGAGTTTTCGCGCGTGTTTGAACTTTTTGTTACACACCACTGACGTCATACCAGTTCCCCAGCCTCGCAAGCGTGACAGCCTCCTCCAGAAGGCTCGTTCCAACTACGAGACCGTCGCTCAGAAGCTTGGCGAGACCGCCGCCTACCCTGGCAACTGGCTGTACGAGTCTTGGTCTGGTATGTCTCCCCCTTCATCTTCGTTGCTGCTGCAACCACTGACTGCATGCAGAGTCGGATCTCAAGGAATGGCTTGATAGCCATGGCTTCCCCGCCCCTCAGGTTACTACTGTAAGGAAGCGCCCTTGTCTGTCTGATATGTGACTAACAGTCTGCAGCGTGATAAGTTGATCGCCTCCGTACGCCGCAACTCTCGTCTGGCCTACCTCAACGCCCAGAGCCAGGCTGCTAGTGCTTCCGCCAGCGCCCAGCAGGCCTACTCTACCCTGACCGACATGGTTATTGACGCCTGGAGCGACTCTCAGCTCAAGGAGTTTGCGGACAAGAACGGCATTCCTGGTAAGTCCCCTGTTCTACGCGAACGATGCTCAAACTGACTTGGCCCAGTTCCCCAGGGCACCAAGACCAACGAGCTTCGCGCGTTGATCCGCAAGCACCGCGCCGACTTCTTGAACCAAAACGTCGGAAGCAAGGCCTCCAGTGCTTTCGGCGCTGCTACCTCCAACGTCGGCTACGCTGCTTCCCAGGCCACTGACAAGGCTTCTCTTGCCGCCCAAGAGGCTTTCAACGAGGCTGTTGGTACTTGGTCCGAGAGCCGTCTCAAGGCGTACCTCGACGCTCGCGGCGTTCCCGTTCCCCAGGGCTCCAAGACTGACGAGCTCCGTGCCTTGGTTCGCAAGAACCAGCACAAGGCTGCTTCCGGCTGGACTGCCTGGACCTTTGACGACTTCTCCACCGAGAACCTTAAGAACTATCTTTCTTCTAGCAGCGATGCCACTGCGAAGAAGGTTTCTCAGAAGAAGGATGCTTCTCGCGACGAGCTTCTCAACGCTGCCCAGTCAGCCTACAGCTCGGCATCGTCCGCGGGTGGTGCTACCTACGCCTCCGTGACCAGCTACCTTAGCTCCGCCACTGACTCTGCCAAGTCCAACGTCTTTGACACCTGGAGCGAGAGCGAGCTCAAGTCTTACCTCGACAGCTACGGCGTCAACGTTCCTCAGGGATCCACCCTCAACGAACTCCGCGCCTATGCCCGCAAGCAGTACACGTACTTCAAGTACGGCACTTCGACCCCTTCGGAGACTTTCCTCGCTAAGATCGGGGAGAACGCCAAGGACGCCTGGAACTGGGTTTCCAGCCAGATCGGTCTTGGTGCTGATGCTGCCCAGAAGAAGGCTGGCGAGGCCAAGGAGAAGGCCAAGCAGGAATTGTAAAGGATTATACCCACTTAATACTTACACACCTGATAAGATGGTGATGGTGACTTTTCACGAGTCACGGACTTACGACGGATGACAAAATCTGGGCTTCGGTTTGCTTTACAACGACTCAATTGGACTTAGCATGGCTCCAGGGTGGTGCGCCCCTCAATTCGGGGGTGACGCTCACATCCATCGGGAAATTTCATTTGCCCTCCGCATGTGGGCCAGGGCTGTACACTAGTAGCTAGGAATGGAAGCATGACTTTGACTTGATTATCTTTACTCGCTGTGCAGTGGAGGCATTACGACCCGGTTTGCCAGTCAGTCACGTCAACACTAATGTCGTTATGGCACCACTGAGTGATGTGTAGAATCGCCAGCATTTTACAGTGATGAAGGGCACGCGAAGTGAAGAAGATTCTGGGTAGCAAGTCAAGTAAGGATTTTGATTGGGTATTGTCATGTAGAACGTCAAGGTGGTAACTTTTGGAGACATGCTAATTATGCGGCCTTGTAATCGTCACCCAGTTATTGCGTACGCCTTGGAAGGATACAACCAAGCTCGCTGTCTGCGCTGCCTCCTTTTCCCCAGGAACAAACTACCTTGAGAGCACCCCTCTGACGGTTCCATGCAAGCTGGGCTTATTGTCAAAAACAACCTCCTCAACTCCCGTCTCGCCACCAGTACCGCTCTCCAGCCAGCGTTCGAGGAGATTGTTCGACTCTTTGGGCTTGATACCATCATCGCGCGTTCCAACCGTGATGTGCGCCACGTTGTTGACGCACCTCCACTGCTCCGACTCGTCAACCAGGCGTACCACAATGGCCATGACACGGTCATCGAAAACCACCTGCTTCCGTCAGTTTCTGCTTTTGATAGGAAATCATGGACAACTTACGCGCTCGAGCTCGACGTCACATTCTCCCAGCGGGCTGGGGTTGGCCGACTCCTTCTCAGCCGCGGCATGGAGGTTGACGTAGTGCTGCCACAGTTCCGGGTATTCCTTTACCGACACGCGATGCATTAGCGTCACGTGGAACTTGGCCTGCACGCGGCGCGTCTGGCAGAGTTGCTTGTAAAAGCGAGCCAAGGGCATGCCGGCCTTGTTGAAAGCACCATCGAGCACGCCGCGGATCTCCTGGGCCGGCACTTCGACGGACATGTACTCGAGGGGCTTCTTCTTTGGCTTCTTGGGCTGGTGCTGTGGCTGCTGTGGCTGCTTGCGAGGTCCGCGGTTGGGAATGTTGTGCTTGAACTCGGGCTTGTACTCGATGAAAGCCGACTGGATGGCCTGATCGAGTCGCTCTGAGGAAGGAATCTCGGGGACGAGGTTCGGGTAGGTCTGTCGCAGTTCTTTGATGACCTTTTCGAGATTATCGCGGCTATTGGCGGTGGGGTCGAGGTGAATAACGGTGTCGAATCCATTGTCGGGTGCAGAGAAGGCGGAAAGGGGCTCAAAGCGGGAGATGAAGCCCTCCATGACTCCAAGAAACTTTTCGGCGTCGGTGGCAGCGTGGATTGTCTGATGGTTGTCACCGCGGGCAAGAACACGCTCCTGGGTGATTCGGCGTACTTGGTCGACATTGCTTTCGTCGTGCTGGAAGTAGAGGGCAACAAGGCGGGCCGAGTTGTGCTGGATCCTCACGTCGCTGATGATTTGCTTACGCTCGTGTTTCTGGGCGTTGTTGCGGTCGGCGATGACGACGGGGTGGTCCTTCAACTGGTCAAGAACAGCCTTGGTAAAGCGTGGAGGCCGGCCCTTGCCTGAGATGTTGTCGTTCTGGACATGACCCCAGTTGAACAGGTGTGTCAGGGCGACAGCAATGGTGGTCTTTCCGCAGCCAATGGTGGCAATGGGGCAGAGGATCACGTCACGGTCGATTTCAGTATCGACGTGGCCAACAGGCTCAAGGAGCTCAAGATTAGCGGCGTCGGTGCCCTTCATGTTCTTGAACTCGAGGAAGTCATTGCGAAGGGCGATGATGCCATGATTCTGCTGGTAAAGCTTGCCGAGATTGGGGTCCGCCTGGAGGCGACGGCGGGCATAGAGCAGGTACTCCTCGGTGATCTTGACGTGCTTCTTGAACTTGGGGGGGCGGCCGTTGATCATGGCCTTTGTGCACTCACGCCACTGGCGGTACATGAGATACGGCTCTTCAAACTTGTACTTGAAGAACCAGTCACGATAGGGCACAGTATCGGGGTTGTGGCTTGTCTTGCAGCGGATGACGAAGCCCTCGACATCGCGGCCCTGGTGGGCGCCCGTCTCCGCCACCTCCTCTAGGAAGGACTTTACGTCTTTGATGTCGTCCATCAGGATCAGGCCGACATTCCTGAAGCCCCAGGTGTCGCCGAAACTCTGTACTAGTGCGCTGGGATAGGTGACGAACTCTGGCAGGTTCAAGTTGATGCCGTGGATGTACAGACCAGCCTTATCCGGGCCGTACTCGAGAATGTGCTCCTCGAAGGAGTCGTCGCAGAGCTCGGCCACGGCAGTGGCATTGCGGTCCCGCAACTCGCGGGCCAGGTCCTCCTTTGTCTTGCCAATGGCGGCCAGCTGCTTCTCCAGCAGTCTCTCTCCTGCAGTGGCATGGCTCAGCTCGGCATCAGCGCGATCTCCGGTGGAGTGCTTGCTGCAGACGAGCAGTGTGCCATCCTCCAAGCCAGAGACGAAGATGATGCACCCGTTCTCCTTCAGCGTCAACTCGTAGGGACCCTTTGTGCGGGCCAATATGTTTTCCCACTTGGTCTCGTTCACCTCTCCAATGTTGAAGAACTTGTCGTATCCTCGCGTAACGATTTCGAACTCCTGGTGACGGTTCCTGGTCGTAAACAGACCCCGAGCGTATGTTGGCAAATCCCTCTTCTTGTAATCCCACTCTGCCATCTTCCACGAATCGACGCTGATGCCGTCCTGGGAGTTCTTGACCTCGAAGGATGACTTCTTGCAAGAGAAGCTCCCGCCCTTGCCGCCCTTCTTGGCAGCATCTAGGGCACGAACCACGCTGGTCACTTTGTTGACATTCTGAGCGACATAGGGGGCCTTTGGCAGTTCCGCCAGAGCGAGTGCGGCGTTGGTCGCCATTCGTGCCGAGAATGAGAGGATATTTCTCTGTGTGAGTGATGTGGTTCTGTAAGTGGAGAGAAGGGCCCGTGGGGCAAAAGACATGAAGCGTGGACGATGAGCTTCCGTCAGAAGGTGGCACGAGTAGCAGAGCTGCGCAGTGATAATCTCACTTGAGGTTGAGACAATCTTCGACTTTGGTAGCAAACAAGAGATGGAGTCGACTTTGGCCCGTCTGACCTGCGTGCCCAAGCGGTAAGACCCAGCCAAGAAGGATGGGAACTACAATCAGCAGGCAGGAGCTGGGGGTGAGTCACCGCAGCTGTCAAGTTCTTGTTTCCAAACTGGCGTGGAACACAAGAAAGTCCAAACTGGCGTGGAACACAAGAAAGCCTCTTTGCTGCGCCAGCTACTGTTTGCTGGAAATAGACTCGGCAGCCCTGCGAGTCCTCAACGGGGAAACGAGACTGTATCAGTCACACGCCGAACCCACCACGCACAATGAGGTGTGGTTTGCTTGTGCTGCCTAGACGTTTGGCGTCAGATCAGGTATGACAACAAAACGGCAAGGTACGGAAGGTGCTCTGCAGGGCAGTACGCAAGACGCAAGGGAAAGACGATACGATACACTGTTCCCAAAGGAATTGACCTGACCTTTTGGAGGGGGAGGGGCTGAAATGGTCCGCAGAAAGTGGCGCGGAAAAGCGACGATGGGTCGCAAGTACTTTTCGGGGGTATTGGTGGATAAGGTACGGAGCACTCCGTACACAGTTCATGGAATTGGCGTCTCCCACCTTCTGGTGTGCCGTGTACGCTATAATGAAGAATCTTTAGTGTTGTGCCCGTGCTGTAGCCCTGGTCCGAAGGTCGTGGAGGGGTGAGACATTGGTTCCTTGTACGGTACACATGTACCATCTAGTCCCCAGCCAAGATGACCAGATATAGTAGGCGGTGAGGTTTGTGGTGAGAGGAACGTCGGGTGTGTGACGCACACCGAGAGCTCCCCGCATGGCAGAAAATTTCCCACCGGCGCTGGACCGAGTCTGACTGCATCACAACTTCTACAAAAAAGGCACCAAAGCTTTTCATTTGCGCCACAGTTGCTTTGAATTTGGCCTCAATCTGCTTTTTCCACGATTCGAATTCAACATACAACACCGATTATCAGCTACCAAATAAACACTGCGCCATGTCTCCCAATCCCTACCTCCTCGCCGCCGACAACCCCACGGCCCTTCTCGCCCTTCTCCGCGAGAACCCCGCCATCGCCCCGAGCCAGGACGAGCACGGCTACTCGCTCGTCCACGCCGCCGCCAGCTACAACCACCTTGACCTGCTTCGCGCACTAATCCGCGAATTCAACGTTGACGTCAACATCCGCGACGAGGACGAGGAGACGCCGCTGTTCGTCGTCGAGACCGTCGACGCAGCCAAGTGCCTCGTGGAAGAATTGGGAGCGGATATTGACGCCAAGGGCGCCGACGGAATCACCGCCAGCCAAAAGATCGAGGGCGAGGCCGACTACCCTGAGATCGCAGAATACCTCAAGAGTGTCGAGTCGAAGCGAACTGCGAGCGCCGACGGGTCTACCGAGAATGCTACCGGTAACGCTGCGCCAGCTGTCGGACTTCCACCCGTCCCCGAAGGTCTTGCCGTGACGGTTGGCACCATGGACCAGACTGACGAGGTCCCGGCCGAGGTGGACCCCGAGTTCAAGCGCAGGATAGACCAGTTGGCCGAGAGAGATGACTTTCACACCCTCGAGGGCCAGGCGGAGCTGCGCAGACTTGTCGAGGATGCCATTTTGGACCAGGGGCTGGCTGACGAGCGCAACGTGCGTCAAAAGCAGGGTGAATTATAAGTCTCCCATGTTTAGTTATGAAAATGTCTACTCCGCGCTCTTGACCTCCCAGAGGAGGTAGTGTCCCGGAGACTCGGGCGGTCGGAGGAACGAGACCTCGGTGCTGTCGACAGCCATGTCCTTGGAGAAGGAGGTGGCGCTGAGCGAAAGCCACGTCCGCGACGGCAGGGCGACGAGGGCGTTGATGAGGACGCTGCGCACCCAGTTCGAAGTGAAGAAACCCTGCCATGTGATTTTGCAGACCTTGGCTTGCGAAGGGGTGTCGGGACCACCCGGGGTTTGGTAGCGGGACAGATAGGGGTCGACGTTGTCGCCCGCTTGGACGCGAGGGCTCTGCAGGCGGATGAGCGACAGCCACTCGTACGTCTCCGTCGCGAATTCCTCGAGACCGGGTCTGTCGCCATGTTGGATAATTTCCAGAGGAAATGCAAGAGGTGCCATGTGCACCTGGAAATCCGTGACGACAGCGGGCTGGCATGTGAACTTGGTTGGGAAGAACTGGTCCAAGGGATCTGGCGAGGGCGCTGTATCGTGTTAGAGCAATCCACCAAAGACGTCGATGGACGTACCACTACTGGTCGAGACGTTGCAGAATAACCACGTCACGGGCGTGTTGAGAACGTTCTTACAGGCGTAGACGAGTCTATCGAAACCCTTCTTGCCATGCAGCATTGACGGGTCGCGCAATTGGTAGCTGACGACTGGAAGAGTCAGCCTGCATCTGCTCAAGACTGCAACAGTGTACTTACTCCACCGAGGCTTCACTCCTCTCTTCCCCTTGACGCCATGCGGCTTTCCTACAAGACCAGCGCGCTCATAAGTCTCCTTGTCGAGATACATGGTCAGGAGACCCTCGCGCAGGGAAAAGACGTTTTCCACAGTTGTCTTGCCCTCTGAAAGCATGAGAATGTTCCCTAGGCGGACTGGTCAGCCGGATGAAGCAAGCAGCTCGGGATCTCGAAACGCACCTCTCTTGATGTCCTCGGTGAAAAATGCGCCTTCAAGAAGTTGGCCCAAGGCCATGGTGACGCGGTAGAAGGTCGGCGGAGCAAGCTCCTTGACTAACTTCTGGTAAACCAGCTCGTAGCATTCTTGGGGTAGAATGAGGTCGACCTAGACCTCGTCAGCTTCACTCAAGCTGCGCAGCACATCGACACCGAAAAGTTGCGAACCGACCTTGTGGGTGAATCCCTGTCCGAGAATCGGCGCCCACGGCTTGCCCTTCGTCGGCATTTGCTTGGGCTCAACATGCGCCATGGTGCCGTAGCTGACGAAACATTTCGGCGCTTGGTAGACGCTGGGGGTCGAAAAAGAAAGCATCGCGACCGTTGAGCAGGCTATATGTGTTCTATTTTCTTCAGGTGGTGATCGTCGGACCTCGTCTTAGGCTGGTGTTGGAGGTGTAAATGAAAGCTTGCAAGCTGAGAGGAAGAATTGTATGTCTGTCTAAGCCCACCCCCACCGTAATGTACCCCTTCAGCGAGCCCACTTAGCCGGTAGTAGAGCTGCTTTATTGGCTCACAAAGGAGACACCCAGCACTGTGGCGTGTACTCATTGTCAATGATTTATCCACCAAAAATACTGTAGCGTACCGTCTCTCAGCAGTCAACCAGCCCACAATCCCAGACGAGTCAGCGATTCCAGCGCCGACGAGGGCCGTTTTCACCAGTAACATCACCAAAAGGCACGCGTTCAGGTCGAAACAAGAATTTTTTGGATCAAGAACGTAGTAGCAAGTGTTTCATCACAATTTCTCGGTCTGGACTCTCAACTAACACCCACCATAGACACAAAGGCAGCGCAAACGAGGGGCATTTTCACCCCGCGCCGCTGCGATTTTTTCCCACTTGTGCCCCTCCTCGCCGAAGAAAGATCACCATTTGCGCCAAAGAAACGACAGCAAAGATGGAGTATCTCGTGCGCTTCTCTCAGGCTCACGAGTCTTTTCGGGTTCCTGAGCTGCAAGCTCTCGCAGACCTCGAAGGAATCGAAATGAAGGTTGTCGAGTACAACCTTGATGTACGTGATCTACCCGCTCCTCTCACATGAGCGTCTCAACGCCATCTTCATTGCGTGACTAAAACTCACGACGCACTGTTTTTCAACTGCATAACAACATTCCTCCAATATTCCTTGTCCATATTCGGAATGTAATTTATAGCATCTCTGACACTGATCTCGTTCATCTGTTCCATAAACCCACTCATCTACGGTCCCTTGTCTTAATCTCGCGATATGCCCCTGAACTCATCCTCACACTGACAACCACAGTCCCCCTTCTGCATCGTCACTCTTCCCTCTCCAGCCGCCGCCTCCAGGCTCATCTCCCGCTCCCTCCTAACCCAATCCATCCATGAACTCTGGGTCCACGCTCCAACTCACGACGCCCTCCACGACCTCCTTAAACCGCAGATCCCTCTTACGTCCCCCTCCACGACCACCGCCCTCTGGTCTCCCTCCTACCAATCCGCCTCCTTCAAGTTCAACCTCGACACGTACCAGTCCTCCCGCACGCACGCCGAGTTCGTCGCCCTCATCAACGCCTTCAAGTACCTGCCTCTCCACGGCGCCATCAACCTCAAAACCCCCGACGTCGAGTTCACAATTTTCGAAGACTGGGACCTCAAAGGTCCCGCCCCGAAGCGCGTCTACTTTGCACGCCACCTCGCCTCCGGCGCGCGCTCCCTCTCCCTCAAGTACGACCTCAAGAAGCGCGGGTACATTTCCACAACCTCCATGGACAGCGAGCTCGCCCTCGTCACCGCCAACATCGCCCACGCCGCCCCCGGGCGCTTGTTTTACGACCCCTTTGTCGGCACCGGCAGCTTCCCCGTCGCCTGCGCGCACTTTGGCGCCCTGGGTTTCGGCAGCGACATTGACGGGCGGAGTATCCGCGGCGACGGCGGCAAGAGGTCGCTCAAGGGCAACTTCCGGCAGTACGGCCTGCAGGATCGCGTGGGGGAGTTTTGGACGGCGGACTTGACCAACTCGCCCGTGCGGAGGGTGAGGTGGCTGGACGGCATCGTCTGCGACCCGCCATACGGTGTCAGGGAGGGGCTGAGGGTGCTTGGATGCAGAGACCCGGAGAAGACGCCGTGGGTTGTCGAGGCGGGGAAGAAGCGGTATAAGTGAGTATCCGCCCCCTTCTTTTTTTGCTTTCTCTCTTCTATCCTTGCTGGGGATTCTGACCATCCAGGGATACCGACTTCATCGCCCCTAAGAAACCATACAGCTTCCTGGTCATGCTCGACGATATCCTCGAGTTTGCGTCCGAGACGCTCGTCGACGGCGGCCGGCTTTCCTTCTGGATGCCCACGGCCAACGACGAGGACCAGGAGATTCCCGTACCCATACATCCGAAACTCGACATCGTCGTTATTTGCGTACAGCCGTTCAACAAATGTAAGTCGTTTTGGCTTCTTGTTCTTGTCTCGAGACGCTAATGTAGGTAGGGTCGCGGAGACTCATTACATACCGTCGCATCCCCGATTCGCAGGTCGATCCGGAGAAGCTGGCGGCCTACAAGCGCACATTCCATGAGGGCACGACGGCGGATGAACTCAACCCCTTTCGACGGGGATATTTTGCCAAATTTGAAAAAGATGAGGCCCAGGAGTGATGAAAGAAGAAAAAGAACATGTACAACAATACCCCGATCCGTCTTTGATGATGCCTTGCCCGTGCCTGATAAACAGAAAATACTCGCTGCCCGCCCTCCTCTTTCTCGTGTAGGTGATCATTCGACCGCCTCGATTACCTCTCCACGGCGTGTCCAAGGCAGTCCCCAAGGCAGTCCCCACGGCTCGGTTATATGTGAAATATCATTTGCCCACTTCATCATGCGTCCGTAATCTCAAGGGCAGAAGCATTCGGACCACCGCCCCGCACCATCGTTCCCAGAGCGGGTTCGCATGCGCTCGTGCCTCTCGACTTCGCGCTCCCAATCCTAAGTCGAGGATCAGACCTCCTTATCTGAATTCCATGGCGCCGAAGCAGCCCCTGTCCTCCACGTGCTTGAGCTCGAGCTGCTGAAACCTAACGCGCGGGTTGTCAGCAAAAAAAGAAGATTTTTCCCACGCATAACTCGGGGTCTCGGGGTCCTAAACGGAAGAAGGGTATCGTCGGCACATACTTTTCGCTCTTGGAGTGGAAGTAAATTCCACTCACTTCCCCTTTGATTTGGTTGAAGCAGATGTAGTAGAATCCTTCAAAGCTCGCGCCCGAAATGGTGCGTACACGGTGATCCGGGACAAGAAAATGTTCCTTCCATCGCATGAAGATGTTCTCTCGCTGCGCAACGTCGGGAATCACGACGGGGCCCTTACGAGCCTGCTTTTGAAAAGGACGAAAAGCGGTGAATTTTGCCCAGTGGTTGAGATCGATCTTGTCTGTAGCGCCCCACGTCTCGTGGTTTGTGTTGAAACCGTATTTTGTGCCGATAATTTCTCCCTCGAAGTATGTAGTCAACGTTGGGTGGTCTTCGGTGAGGCCTAGGGGTAAAGTGACAGAGTTTAGCAGCGGTGCCACAAAGGGCGGGGTCGATAGAGCCGTCGTACCTTGAATGCGTAGGTAGCCGCATAAGAAGGATTCCCTCAGGTCAACGTGCTTGATCTCTACTTGCACATCATATACCTGTCTTTCCGACTGCTGCGTTCCGTGGAATTTACTCCCGGGGCGCAGAAATGACGATGGTGACGTTGGAATAATCTACACCAAGGGTCAGTTTCAACACAAGTCACCTTAGACCGTTGGAACTTACCCTTCTGTTGGGATAATCGGATCCCATCGAGGGTGTCATAAGCTCCTCCTCCCAAGCCTCGCTATCGATGTCCATTTCCTTGCTCCGGTCGTTTGTTGTCGCGGACGACGAAGGCCTGTGGCCGAGCCGCTTTCCGGATAAACGGTGTTTCCTCGATTCGCGAATCGCTCTTTGCGTCTCCTCGTCGGATCCTCTGTGTTTGAACTCTTGCATGTCGCCCGCAGGAGACGAGTGGGCAGTATCACCCGACTGCGGCCTCGGCGACATGGTCGTTGAACGGGAAGACGAGACAGTAGATAGAGGCTCGTCGTCAAGAACAACCTCGGTGCTCATGCCTTCGATGGGAGAGACGGGAACATCGAGCGGGAGGGGTGATGTATCTTCGTCCATGGAATCGCGGCGGGCGTCCATATCGGCCGGGTGCTGGTCCGCATTGATGGGTTGACGCCAACTGCGTTGTGGTGATCGTGAGCTACTGTCGTCAGGACATGTCGAGAAACTGTGGGATCGAGGCGAATGAGGATCGGGGGGAGGATTGGATGATGGAGTCGGCATGATGGGCGAAGAAATGTGCCGTGTGCGATGGCCGCGAAGACGACGACGGTAGACGTCGTTACCGGAAGATAGGGTCGGTCGCGTCGACGGGGAACGCTGCGGCTTTACCGCCAGCAGGGGTCGATAGGCTCCGCAATGATGACAGCAGGGGGTAAGAGAATCGTGGAGAAAGACGGTAGAGTCGCCGTGATGGGGCGGCGGGCAGCAGGATTGATGTCTTGGGTTACTTGCAGCGTCCTGTCAAGTTCGAGACGACTGTCCACAAGTCCAAGTACTCGGATCGTGGAAATCAGCGAACTGTTTCCGGAGGTAAAGAATCACTGGCTACCAAGGGTGATGAGGCGGTCGGCAATGAACAAGGGCATTGATCGGGTCGATAAGCAGCGAGCGGCTATATGGATACAAAATCGAGTTGCACAACGTTGCGCCGTGCTGTCGCTGTTTGTTGCGGACGCCAACCGGGACAAGCGAAGCTCAGCTCGTCGCAAACGAGGAGACTTATGGTTCTCGTGAGTAACCAGATGTGATGGCGGTCAGAAATATGGCTGATGTGACAGAGGCGAAGTCGGACTGGCACAGCGACCAGGACTGAAAGCGCTTGCTGTCTGCAAAGCAATCTAGGCGACGAGTGAGGAACGAGGTTGCGTTCGTTACGTTGCGTTGCTGCCAGTCAAGGTCGAGACAAGACGTGGGGAATGCACAAGAAACGGTGTGAGTGTGGGCGGCAGTGAGTGTAAGTACTTGCAGTAGGTGTATATACTTTGTAGGGGTAAGCGTACGTAAGGTACCTTATGTATTGAGTGCTATGGCGTACGCAGTATAGGTACCTCGGGTAGCAAGAGGGACGCTGACAGGCTACAGCAGCGACAGCGGCGGCTAGGCTACGACAGTACCTAGGTAAGGAAGGTAAATGGACAGATGGCGTGGTTTACAAGAGATGGCGCAGTAGCTCAGCTATGGCAGTAGGTATTTACTTGAGGGAGACCACTAGATGGCCTCCAGCACAGCACCAATACCAACACCAGCACGAGCACGAGCAGCAGACTGGGAGCAGGAGGAGCACGAGCGAGTACTGCAGAGAGACGAGACGGGCGACACGGAGACAGAGACAGAGGCAGGCGAGACCAACCAAGGAACAAGAAAATGGGATGGGACGGGGGGGTGCTTATTGCGTTAGGTATTGAACCGGGCCAGGGTAAAGGGAGAAGTGAAAAGGTGGGTGGAATGGGTAAAAGGGGAACAGAATGGGGGGGTAGGTTGGACTTGCTGGGATGCGACGGGATGAGAGAGGGAGACTGAGCAAAATGTGATTGGGCCTGGGAATAGTTGGAGATGGAAAGTAAATGCAGTGGTGGTGCCTCGTAGCTGGCTGAGTTTCGAGTGTAAGTCTGTATGTCTCCAAGGCACAGTATTGTTCCTGTTTGCTGTTAGTATAAGCAGCAGAAGATTCTCATTCTTGTTTTCCCACTGAGGATAACGCAGTTGCTGAAAATGAAAATAAAAAGCGCCAGGTAGGTAGTTCGTTAACACGACGGAAAAGATGATATCAGTTGCGCCACCATCAGTGTAATGGATAACGAAAAGCGCCATTACCAGAAGCACCGAGGGTCTGAGAAAGTACTTTCTCAGCATAACCAGGTCATTGTGTACTTGCAGTGCTCTTCATGCAACGATGACGCCCAAGGGCCCACGCACTTCCACCCGCCACTAACTACCTAGGTAGGCACCTAGGTACGGAGTACCATGAACCAACCTCAGTCACTTCAAGTCAGTCATCGTCAGGTGTCTGGTCTCTTTCCTCCACTGGTAGCTTCTGTTCCGGAGAGACTACCTACCTGGTGTACGTGCTTCTTCTTTCCAAACCTGGGAGTACGTTGCGCATCGTCGACATTGGTCACTTCGAAAGGGTGTCCCAGCATGTGCTTCTCCACCTCTCATCAATGCCTCACCTTGACCCTCTCTGCGCTGTCAATCCCGCAATGCGGTGCGCCACAACGCTGTCGCTTCATGGCGTCTTCTCATCCGGCAATGGGCGCGCTAGACGGAGCCAGCCACGAGTCTTTTGCCCTGTTCTTCGCAAGGCGCCGTCCCAGTGACTCTAGCGGAGGGTCCAGTTGGGCTGAAAACATCACAGACACGCAAAGGAGACACTTGTGGACTCAACACCTCAGCGCCTCCAGCCTCTCCCTTCAACCCTCCGTTCTGCACACCATGGGAGTCATCTGGTTCGCTCTGACGCGCCAGCTCAATTGAAGGCCGAACACGAACCGTGTATACATATGTAGGCAAGGCAGGTGGTCAGTGTAGTACACCTAGGTAGCTTTCGTTCTCGTGTGCTCTGCTGCCTTGGGTGGGAGCTATCAACCAGCCCACCACTGTTTTCAAAGGGCTCCCGTCCTCACAGTCGGAGTCGCGGGCCCTACGAGTCCCCGTTTTGCAGCAGCCTTGCAGCGGGCAGCGGCTCACTGACGTCTTACTGAAAGCTCATGCTCATATGTTCATGCTCAGGTGGACGCTGCTCCCATCTCACTCTGCCTCGGTGGCACAGACTAGCGCCAAACTCTGTGCTCTGCAGCGTCCTGCAACATGTATGGATTTGAAGTCTGAGCACTCACTCCATTAATTCACCTCTATCTAACCTCTCACCTCGCTTACACCGGACATCCAAGGTAAGCGGGCTCACTCACCTTACCCAAAACCAAAAGAGAAAGAAAAGGATAGGGTACAACAGGCCTCAAGTTGCACGCTGCGCAGTCGCGTATCTGCGTCAGCAAAGCCACTCTTCCATACGCACACTTCCTTGAGCTGCCTCGCTTCCTCTGACTTGGGACAGGCTTCATTGCTTCCAGTCAAGCAACACCATGCTAAAGACCGGTAAGACCACAAACTTGGACCTATACTTGCGCCTCGAACACTCGCATTCTGTTTCGTTCCCTTCAGCTTTGCTGTCGTTGCAATCCACAAAGCAGTATGGGTTTGGTGGTTCACTAAACGCCACACCCGCCTTCAAAGCTCCCTAGTTCGATACCCCCCATGCCCAATCCTTCGCATACCTCTATCATGCTGCTACTCCGCTGGAAGCTCACCGGCGCCGTTTTCCTTGGTCAGACAAGTCCCCCGATTCTCCTTGCGAGGTTCGATCCGCCTAAGTGATCTGTCCACCATCACGCCCGGTCTTTCATGCCTAGTTGACTATGCCGTTACAAGACTGACTCGACTTACACGGGAACCACACCACCGTGAGTCCTGAACCGAACGGAACTCGTCAGCCCCAACTTCTCAAAGAGGAAGCAAAAGGCTCCGTTTCTTGGACCAAAATCCTCCCCTAGTCTCTCAACCTTTGGCTGAAGCTCTGCGGCACCGCCGCCTGACAGCGGCCCGCATGTCAGTTCACCATCTCAGACCTTTGCATATCTGATCGAGCCAGCCAATTATTAGCATACCACCCGCCCTTTTGGAATGGTCCCTGAACAGAACCCGGCACATGTCAATGATGGAATTAGAAGCGTATCTCGTTATTTGTTGTAGCATGGCCGAAAGGGCACCGGCCATGTATGTCTGGCTTATGAATAGGGGCCAAATCCGTCATCGAATATGCCCTCTCGCCTCCCCGTCCGTTCGCCGCCGCGCGTCTGAGCAGAGTGGCCCAAGTTCTCCTTCATGCATATGGCCTGCATCATTATGCATTTTTTCTAGAACATCTCGGATTTCTCCCGCAGTCCGCAGCCCCACGTGTCCGCAGGTCAGCCGACTAATGTCGCTCTTCGTCATGGTCGTCTCGGAGCATGCCTCAGCTCCTTTTCTTCTCGCAAAACCGTAGTTGTCGTGGGCCTCGGGTATAATCTTTCTCGTCCTCCGTTCGTCGCCGGTCGTGGATTAGATGGGCTTGATCTTGAAGTGCAGCGCAATCAAGCTAAAGACGAGCGCCTTCAGGTCCTGCACCAGGTAGTAGAACACACGGAGACCCTCGGGGTCTGCCGACTCCGTAACGTCCACCAGTGAACCGATCTTAGCAGTCTGTATGGGGCATCAGGTCAGCTTGTATCCCTTGACAACGGTTGCCATCGGCACCCACCTCGAAGGAAATATGGTCGTTGCCCAGGCGGATCTCGAGTTCCTGGCGTCCGTCCTTGTTCTTTTGCGGCCATTTGGAGTCGTCTTCCCTATGGATGTGTTAGTTGGTTCTATGCTGGTCTTAGTTCGGACGCGACGTACTTCATGATCTCGCTCGTCTTGATGATGCGCTTGATTTCATCAATAATGAGAGCGCTGACGCACACTGAATGCAACCGTCAGCTCCAGCTCCTGTGATATTCAATATCCAACAGCAACCCATACTCTCTTTGCGAATCAAGCTGTCATTGCGGTAATTGGAATTGTTGGCGTATCGTGCAACCGCACTGCGTCCATCACCGACGACTCTGAAGTCGAACTCTGGGTCTTCGGGTCAGCGCAAGGGAGACAATGGTCTGGTCGACAATGTCGTCATACCGAGGAATTCATGTCCGAAACGGCCAGAATGACCGGAGCTGGTTCCGTTAGCCATGCACAGATAAAGCAGCAGTTACTGACGCACTAGTAGCGCATGTAAAATTGGTCGTTGGGGCCCGACATGGTTGCGGCTGTCCTTGACGATAATCAAGGTCGGTGTCTCGTCGCGAGGATGTCTCCAGAGCTGCAAGGCTGGGGTGGAAACACAGCGAAAAGCGGAATCGTCCCAGGTACAGTGTAATTACCACGTCCTCAGCCCTGGCGGGGTCCTGGCACCACCGAGTGGATGCCCCTGGCGTGGACCAAGCTTCGGCCAATGGGAGAGCTGAACCGATTGAGGCTCCCGGTATGTCATCCGGTCGCTTTAATCCGCTCCGGCACCGGCTTCAGGGTCCACCAAAGTCACGTGTGTATGCCAATTCGCTTCGCTTAGCGACACCTGTCAGACGGTGGACGGCCGGCCAGCCAGGGACAGATATTCGCAAAGGGCCAGATCAGTCAGTCGTTGCTGAGCGAGTACTGTAGTCCATGTACCTGAACCTGAAGCTGTGAGGCGGCCCATCTCGACCCGGTGAACAATTTCAACCAACAACCACCCGACTGTCGACACATGCATACCGAGGGTCTATTTGGAAGCGGACATCGTCAACGCATGGCATAGGTATGCTATCCGTACACTGCCTCTACTTCCATCACCGTGATCAACACCCACACCGCAATACTGTTCGTCTACCTCGAACAGAGCTCCCAGAGCTAACACGTATTCTCACCCCCGTCCCTTAGACCGTCCAATCCCAATCCCCACCGCCCAGCTTCGATACATCCCACCCAAGAGCGCCCTGACTCCACGTCCAACATCCCCCTTGAACACGTCGTCAACCTCACCGAGCCGGCATCAAGGGCCAGCAACCACCCACCCACCACCTCACGCCTGCCACGATGGCCTCCTTCTTGGAAAATGCGTATAGCTTGGTGCATCAGGACAATGCTGCCGACGTGCCCACCCTCTCCGACCTGCGCACGCAGCTCGAGAAGGGCACCGACGAGAGCAAGGTCGAGACCATGAAGCGCATCCTGACAATCATGCTCAACGGCGACTCAATGCCGCAATTGCTCATGCACATCATCCGATTCGTCATGCCCTCGAAGCACAAGGCTCTGAAGAAGCTGCTGTACTTTTACTACGAGATCTGCCCCAAGCTCGACTCCAATGGCAAGCTGAAGCAGGAGATGATTTTGGTCTGGTGAGTTGTCATCGTCCTGCGCTGCGGACGACCCTTAGGAGCTGGGACCTGCTGACAACTGGCTCAAGTAACGGCATCAGAAATGACTTGCAGCACCCGAACGAGTACATCCGAGGAAACACCCTGCGCTTCCTCTGCAAGCTGAGGGAAGCCGAGCTGATCGAGCCTCTACTTTCTTCCGCACGACAGTGCCTCGAGCACCGCCACGCATACGTGCGCAAGAACGCCGTCTTCGCCGTCTCCTCCATCTACACACACTCTGCCTCGCTGATCCCCGATGCCTCCGATCTCATTGCCACATTCCTCGAAGCCGAGAACGACCCTACATGCAAGCGCAATGCCTTTGCCGCCCTCGCTGCCATTGATCACGAGAAGGCGCTGTTGTACCTAAGCACAGTGTTCGAGGGTATCCCGAATGCAGAGGAGCTGTTGCAGCTCGTCGAGCTCGAGTTCATCCGCAAGGACGCCGTCCAGAATTCGCAAAACAAGGTAAGGACAATCCAGGACAAAGACTTGTCTGGCGCAAAGCTGACTCGAGCAGGCGCGCTATCTGCGTCTCATTTTCGACCTCCTCGAAGCCAGCACCTCAACCGTCGTCTACGAAGCCGCATCCTCATTAACTGCCCTCACCAACAACCCCGTCGCCGTCAAGGCCGCCGCCGCCAAGTTCATCGAGCTCAGCATCAAGGAGGCCGACAACAATGTGAAGCTCATCGTGCTCGACCGCGTGGACCAGCTCCGGAAAAAGAACGAGGGCATCCTGGATGACCTGGTTATGGAGATCCTCCGCGTTCTCTCCAGCACTGATATCGATGTCCGTCGCAAGGCCCTCGGAATCGCCCTGGACATGGTGTCGAGCAAGAACGTCGAGGAGGTTGTCTTGTTGCTCAAGAAGGAGCTGTCCAAGACCGTCGATCAGGAATACGAGAAGAACACTGAGTACCGCCAGCTCCTCATCCACTCTATCCACCAGTGCGCCATCAAATTCTCCGAGGTCGCTGCCAGCGTTGTCGACCTGCTGATGGACTTCATTGCCGATTTCAACAATACTTCCGCTGTCGACGTTATCAATTTTGTCAAGGAGGTCGTAGAGAAGTTCCCCAAGCTCCGGAAGCCGATTGTCCAGAGGCTGGTTGCTACGTTGAGCGAGGTGCGCGCCGGAAAGGTTTACAGAGGCATCATGTGGATCATTGGAGAATACTCCTTGGAGGAGCGCGACATTAGGGATGCGTGGAGAAGCATTCGCTCAAGCTTGGGCGAAATTCCTATTCTCGCTTCCGAGCAACGGCTGCTCGATGGTGACGGTGAGGAGGAGAACAAGGAGCAGGTCAACGGCCATTCGAAGCCCTCGCAACCGACCGGCTCTCGCAAGGTGCTTGCCGACGGTACCTACGCCACCGAGACGGCCCTCACTAGCCAGTCTGCCGTCGCCGCTAAGCTCGAGGCTGTCAAGGCTGCCCAGAAGCCTCCTCTGCGCCAGCTGATCCTCGACGGCGACTACTACCTCGCAACTGTTCTCTCTGCAACCCTCGTTAAGCTTGTCATGCGCCACGCCGAGATCTCTGCCGAGTCAGCACGGACGAACGCCCTGCGCGGTGAGGCAATGTTGATCATGATCTCCATCATCCGTGTCGGCCAGTCGCAGTTCGTCAAGGCTCCGATCGACGAGGACTCCGTTGACCGTATCATGTCTTGCGTCCGCTCTTTGGCTGAGTTCACCCAGCACAAGGAGCTCGAGACTGTGTACCTCGACGACACTCGCAAGGCCTTCAGGGCGATGGTCCAGGCCGAGGAGAAGAAGCGCGCAGCAAAGGAGGCCGTGGAGAAGGCCAAGACCGCCATCCAGGTTGACGACGTCGTTCAGATCCGCCAGCTTTCCAAGAAGAATGCCACAGACGGCTTGGATGAGGTAGAGGTCGACCTCGAGAGGGCGACGGGTGGCGAGGCTACCTCGGAGGATCTCTCCTCCAAGCTTAGCCGGGTGGTGCAGCTCACCGGTTTCTCTGACCCTGTCTACGCCGAGGCCTACGTCAAGGTCCACCAGTTCGATATTGTCCTGGACGTTCTCCTGGTCAACCAGACCATGGAGACTCTGCAGAACCTCTCTGTCGAGTTTGCTACCCTCGGAGACTTGAAGGTCGTTGAGAGGCCGACGACGCAAAACCTCGGCCCTCACGACTTCCACAATGTCCAGTGCACGATTAAGGTCTCCTCTACCGACACGGGCGTCATCTTCGGCAATGTCGTCTACGACGGCGCTCACTCCACCGACACCAACGTGGTCATTCTCAACGATCTCCATGTCGACATCATGGACTACATCCAGCCTGCCACCTGCACCGAGACGCAGTTCCGCACCATGTGGACCGAGTTTGAGTGGGAGAACAAGGTCAACATCAATTCCAAGGCCAAGTCGCTGCGTGACTTTTTGGAGCAGCTGATGGCAGCGACCAACATGAACTGCCTCACGCCCGAGGCCAGCATGAAGGGAGACTGTCAATTCCTCAGCGCAAACCTGTACGCTCGCAGCGTGTTCGGTATGTACTCACTGACGATCCAGTACAAAACTCGTGCTAACAATGTTCAGGCGAGGATGCTCTGGCCAACTTGAGCATCGAGCAGGAAGGCGAGGACGGTCCCATTGTCGGATTCGTTAGAATAAGAAGCAGATCGCAAGGCCTGGCGTTGAGCCTAGGATCCCTCAAGGGTCTCAACAAGATCGGCACGGGGGCGTAGGCGGACGTGGAAGGTGCAGCAGCTATATATCGAGACGGCGCCGCCCCGAATGTGTGAAGCCTCGGCTGTCTCCCAGCTCGCGGGCGTAATGGGGGTGGCGATGCCAACAAGAAGATACACAGACACACAACACCACGATCTGGGGACGACTGGGGAGGATTCGGCTGGCCGGCTGGCGTGGCCGACAGACAGCGTTGAATGGAACGGAAGAGGGAGTCTTGCCTGTGTTCCTGCCCCCCCCCCCTCTTTTTGTGGTTAGAGTAAAAAGTGCAGCCCGGTCAGGCGTCATGAGTAGGTAGAAATGAGATGTCATTCATGTTCACTGGCACAGGGAGCCATGAGGGAGACAGTCCGACGATGCACGGATGATGTTTGGGAAGGTGGACCGTAGTTGCTCCATCCAGGAGGGTAACAAGTCCGTTTCCTGTTTGATGACTAGATTAAGAGATGGGCTATGGCCGCAAGCCAATGGCCAAGCAATTACTGAAAAAAAAGGCTTTTCTGACGACCTGGACCTCCAACGCCGGAACTATGTAACAAGGAGCACTGGTAAGAGTTATAACAATGGTAGTCGGACCGCGAGTTGGGAAAGGGGGTATTATCCAGACTGAAAAGACAATGATGAGGACGGGCGTAATGGGGCTTCAGAGGGGAGTAGGAGGTTTGGTCAGGTACCGCTGGGAGGACGGCGACCGGATGCCCGTCGGAAAGACGTCGACATGCTCGTCAAGTTAAAAGAGTCGATTCGAAAAGGACTGGTAAGAGCGACGTAGAGGCAGGGTGGAAGGATCAAGGCGGAAGGGTGAGTGCCTCGAGCGATGATGCTATCGGTCGAAAACGAGGGCGTTCACCACGTAGCCCTGCTTCCAGCCCTGTTCTGTGAGGGAGAGGTTCTCCTTGAGGATCTTGCCCATGAAGGCGATGCGGATCTTCTTGGTTGCGGGGAGCTGCGGGTAAAGTCTCGGTCAGCCGCTTTTGCGATTTGGACCGTGAGACAAGTTGGGGGGAGGGACTTACACCGGACTCTTCCTGGATTTTGCGCGCGACGACACGGACGCTATCCGAAGTGAGGAATTTCACCGTCACGTCTCTGGCGGTTTCGCTGAGGCGCGCGAGGACGGACGCTTGATCTCGCGCATCGACGACGGCCTTGCCCTTTTCCTCTCTGCGCCTGACGTTGTCCTCCTCGTCGAGCTCCTCCGTCGTTTCCTCCCCGCCGGCCAGGTCGTCCTTCAAGTCTCGGGATATGGTCTCGTCCAGCCCGTCAATGGTCGCATCGTCTTCGAGATTGTTGGCGGGGTCCGCGACCACCCACTCGGCGAGCGGGTAGTAGTTGCCCAGGCCGTCGTAGGCGCCCTGGGCGAGGTCGCCGGTGGGCAGGGTGATTTCCGCGGCGTCGAGGATGCCCTGGGCGGTAGCCAGGCCGTCGGCGCCGTCGCGGTCTGCGCCCTGGCCGACGGGGTCCCAGAGGACCTGGAGGGCGGCGTGGAGCGTCTGCCAGACCTCGGGGCGGCCGCTGACGCGGGTGTCGAAGAAGTCGGTGCGCTCGCGAGCGAGAGAGGCGCGGGTCCAGGCGCGGCCCTTGGAAGTCCAGGCGTGGCGGCGCAAGGGTTTGTTGATGTGCTTGTCGAGGGGCATGGAGCTGTGGCGGCGTCGGCGGGTGTGGGGGCCGGATGCCGAGGAGGAGTCGGCGTCGGCGGCGGCGGTGACGATGATTTCGGGGTTCGCGCGGGAGACGGCAGCCGAGCTTTGGCCTTGCTGGCGGGACATGCAGCAGCCCTACGGGATTCCATGGCGTTAGTATGGGCGCGGGAGAGTGTCTGTGAGCTGCGGGAGACGGAGTTGCCTCCGAAGGAGGATCGTGACACGATCTTCCGGGAACTTACCATGTTGGCGGAGCTGTGCAGTTGAAGGGCAAAATTGAAGTGCTTTGCAAAGGGTGGTGGTTCAATTTGGTGCCATCGCCCGAGTGTCGCGATGTTGCGCCGAGGGAGACGAGGCGAAGGTTATGGTGTCTGTCGTACTAAAGAAACGGGCTGTCGCAAAGTCTAGTATTCTGAGAAGTAGGCTCGGTGCTCTCGACGTCGACGTCGACGACGATGTTAAGTGAGGAGAAGCAACAGGAGAGGGGATAGGAGAGGCAAATCAAAACCAGGTCAGGCGAGGTTTGGGTTGGGCCTGGTCGTTGGAGGTCTGGACTTGGCTGGGTTGTACCCTTGACGTGACAGAACTCGCTGGTTGGTCGCCGACGACGACGGCGTCAACGACGGGACGAGAACGGTGCGGCTGCGACTGTGAGATGGTCGAAAAGTGTTTGCGTATTGTAATAAGTTGGCGCCGGGGGACAAGAGGGACGAGACAGTCGAGGTGAGGCAAGATAAAGTTGACTACGTCAAAAGGCTGGGGTGTGAAGTGTTGGTTGGTGGTGATTGGTGAGAGCTGCCCAGGATGAAGCAGACCGTTAGGTAAGACGATGCTCGACGACGACGTAAGAATCAGTGAAGTGAACAAAATGTGACGGAGAATGAGGTCGAGTGAGAGTGAGCGACGAGGGCAAAGGCGACATGAGTGAGTTTGGCCAGTGACAGAGGAATGGATTCCTTCCGTCTTCAGAATCAATCGATCTTGCCTCCTGGTGGTTGCAGCTTGCAGCTTACACTGCGTACAGCGTAGGCGAGTGGGGATAGCTTCTGTCAGGGACCTGTCCGGAAAAGATTTCAACCAGCAGAAGATTGAGGTATGCCGAACACTGAGCCAGGGATGCCGCTAGTGCGAGGTGTATCTTCGAATTTCGCGACGAATTTTTTCACTCTGTTTTCCCCCCTTACCCCTTCTTTTCTTTGTAGCGTTCGTTGGTGCAGATAATTAGATCTTGCCGTCTCGAGTCGAACACCATGTGTATTCTCGTGTCCCTGACTTGGGCGTAGGCCCGCCTGCCGGCTCTAGCGTAGCACTACCTGGTAAGTCGTAGTACCTTATGCTCAGTGTAAAGTAGGCCCTAGCGTAGGCAGGCCCAGGCGAGGTGCTTGACTGCTTGCAGAATCCACTGTACACAGTAGAGGCTTCGACTTTGCCATCTTCGTGTAGCGTTTCTCTTTTTCCTCTTCCTTTTTCCTTCTCTTTTGAGTCTTTGGAATGTTCCCAGATATAAGACACAATGCCGACAAAGAAACACCTCATTCAGTCACACAAAAGACCTTGGACTGTTGTTCTTCTCGCCTTTGTTTTCAATCTCATCTCATCCAACACAATGCCTTCGCTCATTTACAACTCTCAAAGGCCTTGGCAGGGCCCCAACTCACCTCGCATCAACAGGGTCTTCCCCAGCTCAGCCCACCTCGCTTCCCGCGGGAAGGCCCCTCAGTTCCTCGATGGGTGTCTTCAATTCGATAGAGGGGGCCACACGGCTGGCTGAGCCACCGTTGTATTGGATGCCGCCTGACACGAGCACGCTTCGTCGTCGTCAAGCTCGAGGCACGCCTGCCTGCGCTGAGTTCAGCGTAGCGTGTTCCAAAATTTATTTCATACGCCGCCGGCAGCTGAGACTCTCGTCGTCGACGACTTTGGTACTCAATTGACGGCCCAACTCTCGCCTAGGTGGAATGCATTGTGTGGTGAGTAATTAGTTTCCGTCCGTCAGGACTTCCTACTGAGACGAGACTTCTTGCGAGGTGCCGCATTTCCATTGACCTCGACCTTGACTGAGGTAAGAATCTCCCCTTTTACTAATAAATATCCACAAGTGCCTGTCATGGCATATAAGGATCTGACCATTACTTTATTCATGACTTTTATCTTGCTCCGTACTCTTTTGTCCGCTATTTCAGGCAATCATACGAGGTACACTCGTTGGATGACCACTGTCGCAGCCAAAAGCAACGAAATTGGCCGTCACATCTCCGACTGGGACATCCTTCAGCCGGCCGACGCCTTCAGATGAACTATGCGTACAGACAGACGTTTACGAACCGTTGATCCCGGGACGTAGAATTGTGGCTTCATCAACCCACCGCGCTTCCGCAGCGCATCTGGACCGTCGCCAAGTCGTCACTGGGAAGGCCAGCCCTTGTCTAGGTCAATGTAAATCATTCTTTCAAGCCGTCGCGCCACCATCGTCCATGACGTAGAAATCGTCTCTTTTCCGACGGGGCCTTACTCAAACCTCAAGGCTCCTCATCGCCGCATCCAAGCCTCCGCCGCCAAGTCGACACCGCAGCTGATCGTGCGCAAAGCTCCGCGAGGCGCGTGTCGTTTTCCGAGCCTGCAATCGCTATCGTGCCATCTACCACAGAAACCCTCGGCACTTGTTGCTTCCACAGAGGCACCGCACCATGTCGCCGTGCTTGCTCGCATCCTTTGCGTCGTCGTCTTCCTCCGACACACCGTCCACGTAGTCGAAGGTGAGTTCTTCCATACGCTTGATATCCTTGATCGCAAACATGGCGATGCTGTGGATGTGTTTGTCGGCGTGGTCGCCCACCCGCGCAAAGATGCGCAGGTTCGGGTCGCAAGAGTGGTTGATGAACCGCGTGGGGCCCGACATGAACTCGCCGTCAATCTCCAGCGGGTGCCCGCGCAGTCTCGGGTCCGGAGACTCCTGGTCTGTGAACTTGTCGAGGGCGAACAGGTAGACGTCTTTGCGCTGTGCAATGTCCGAGGCATTTCGTCGCCGCTCCGCTTCTTGCGGTGTGATGATTTCGCCGACGTACTTGTCCACGAATTGCCCTCTCTTGATGTCTACAAGCGATCGGACACCTGTTGCCAATACGTCAGTCCAGTCATCTCGACGTAATTTGGTGTAGCATTTGCGGCTCACCCCATCCACGCTTGTTACTCGTGCGGAATATCTCCAACGGCACTTTCCGGCCTCTCTCGACAACTCTATTGGGACAGTCGGTGCTGCAGGCGCAGCCTTCATGGCACTCGTAGATGGGCCGTTTTGAGCTGAGGTGCTTCGACCGCAACAGTCCCGCCTTTGAACCGTGGGTGTGGTACATGTACACCTTTTTCCTCGCCTGGCTTTCGTCGTCGGAATCGTCGTCCTGCTCCTGTAGGCAGAGGCACCCCCGGTATTGACACTCCTCGTCGTCCCGACATTCACAACCACTGCGGAAACTATCCTCCGCGGCCTGCACGCCACTGCCGAGCTTCGAGTCTTGCAAGAACCGGAACGTGGACGGGAGTACGGCGTCGTCCTCATCGTTGACGATCGTGATCGGGGCTTTTTTGTTGTTTGGAAAGTGGCGGATCTGGCACCAGTGACAGCTATCTCGCTCTTTCTCGAAGGCCTGCCGCGGCGTCGTCAACAACTGTCTTTTGGACGGAAATGGGTGGGTGGGCTGGCTACCTTTATTGCTGCCTTTGAGCCGCTGGGTTCTTTGCCATGGTAGAAGAAATGTTGCTCCGTCGCGGCTTCCATTGTCACGAGTAACGAGAAATGTGTCACGAGTAACGAGAAATGTGTAAATCGACCTGATGCATGCTGCGTGGACGACTCCTGGAAGATGGACGAATGGCAAAGATGCGACTTTGGCCGTCGACCACTTTACGCGTCGCGCGTCTGCGGAAGGTGGCGCGCGATAAAAAATGGTCCGTGCGGGTTTCTGTCAGCACTCACCTTTCTACACCTGACCTCACCTGGCTCCCCACTCTGTCACCTTGCGTATTACTGGACTCACCCTGAACTCACCTTGGAGCCAACTACGTTCATCAGAGAGTCCTGCCCGACGTGTTTAATGGTCCGAAATCCAACTTTTAGATGATACAAAGGACATGCTGAGAATTTGGGAAACATTCGCCAAGTATCGATCGCATTGCGGTATTATACATTCAGCTACGTATATTATGCGCTCTCCCAACACCCAAGGTATGGGTTCTATCAGTTACCTCGCTTGTTCTTGCATTGCGGCTTGAACGTAGACCCCAGCTCGCCCCATTTGATGTTGCTGAAAGTCACGACGGGGTTCGGCTCGACCTTGACGACGTTGGTAGGGAATCCCTCCGTCTCGTTGCAGGGCCCAGCCTCTGGGGCGCCGTCGAGCCATCTCATAGCACCGCCTTCGTCCCACTGCGGACACAGTTAGCAGCGGCCCATGAAATTTCGCTTCCCTTACGACTCACCCAGATGCTAAAGGCCAGGACCATGCCGCGGTCAAACGACTCGCCCATCTCCTGGTGAGCTCCCAGCTCCATGAACCGGCGAGCGCCAGTCGCTTCGCAGAACTCGTCGTTGAGGTAGTTGACCTGGGGCAGGGCCGTGTTGTTGACCACCTCGCTGCGGATGAGATGGCCGTCTTGGAGGTAGAGACGGTGGATCTCGGTGAGCACTCCGGCCTCGTTGGCGGGGAACTGGGTGACGACGGTAAACGGCCTCGTCGTGTCCACCTTGAAGTCGTCACCACGACCGTAGTAAGACGGCTGGTTCACGCGGTAAGGGTTCCAGGCGCATCCGTTCTTGTCGCAGACGCCCTCGAAGGCGCAGTCTTCCCCTTCGCACAGGTAGACGCCGGTCTGGTTGCAAGGATGAGGCGCCACGTGAACAGCGCGCGAGTTGGCCTCCCAGATGTCCTACAATCACACGTGAGACACACGACTCTTCGACGCAGACATGATCAGAGACGTACCATTTCGTTGCAGCACACGCCAGCTCCGTCGAGGTTGCCCACTCCGTTGACAAAGGGCGTCGTGTAGCACTGCGCATCGCAGTACCCGGTTCCGTGACGAGCGCCGCCCCGGTTGAACTCGCTCAGGCTCTTGCCGCCGTCGGCGTACATCTCGGACGTGTACAGGGCGCTGTTCATGCCGCACGGCAGCCGGCTCACGTCCACGTCAAAGGTGAACTCCTGGCCGGTGAGGTGCATCATCTCGTACCTCTCCTTGCCCGGCTCGAGCAGGTACACCCGCGGGGACACCTGCACGCCGTCGCGGAGCTGGTACATGGTCATGGCCCCGCCGGCGGTCGTGACGCCGACGCGGCTGTAGTCGTCGAGACCTTGCTGGACGCAGTTCTCCGCGCACGCCTCGACCGTCGGGCACGCCGTCTCGTTGGCCGGGCTGCCCCACGAGCCGCAGGAGCCGCCGTTGGCTTCCTGGTAGACGCTGTGCGCGAGGGAGTCGAGGACGATGAAGTTGTTCACCTCGGTGCACCCGCCGGCCTTGGTGCAGCGCCAGGTCGTCAGCGGCGGGTGGTTCTCCTCGGGGCCGACGAGGCGCTGCGCGGAGGTCAAGGCGAGGAGGAGGGCTGTCAGGCCCAGGGGGACGAGGGAGGGTGCCATGGTGTATGTGCCGGAATGAGGAGCTGGAGAACCTGGGGACGGGATGCTACGAGCGCCTGGGGAGAGGGATCACGACATTTCGATGGCGTGAGAGGGTTGGAGCTTCATATATCTCGATGAACGGCTGGTTCTCTCGAGATTCCCCGCGGTTTGCCCCCTTGCTACAGCTCCATCTCGACATTCAAAGACTACCCAGACCAGTGATCCCCCGCAACGGGCTTGAATGCCATGCGAATCCCATGCGCCTTCACTTCCCGTTGCGATCGAAGGAGACTCACGCTCCGAAATCCACGTCGGATGGATAATCGCTCTGCCGTGTGCTGTGTGGCCAGGGGTCTGTCAGCTTGCAGACAATGGGAGCACGAACTAGAGGAGAGTTAGTCTGGTTCTAGACCCAGAGACAATCGTGGGCCGTTCGTGGCTTCGCGGTACAGCGGGCCAGGAACCGCGTCGTAGGACATCTTGGCGCTCGCTTCGATGCAACGCTGCTTTCGCTAACATCCTCGTGCAGATGCACCTGCATGGTGTGTGGCCCAACTACCAGTAAGCTTGTCGACCGACGCAGACAGCATCAGCCGATAGTCATGTTCCTGGCAGAAGCGAAAGCTCATAAGCACTATCTAGACGTCCCTCTCCATCCCCAGATGGGGGCCGTTGGACAGAGCCGAGAATGGGAGAGCGGGGAAGCGAGATCGATGTCGAGGACGATGATTGTAATCCCCCAGTTCTCCGCACTTCGTCTTTGATAAGGGGCGAGCCAGGGTTGGTGATCCGATCCATGGGACCAGCGGCCACTAGAGAAGGGGAGGCCATCCCAGGGTGGTGAAAGGAGGAGAATCTCCGACGGGTTGTTGGGATGGGCAGCAGCCGGCTCGCGCGGTGGCATCGATGATACCTAATCGCAGTTGGCCACTTAATCCTTGTTTTTTGCTGTAGTTATAGGTTTTTGACCGAAGATCATAAACTTGACAAGACGAAGCATTGCATCTGAATAGGAGAGTGTGCCCATGATGTTGTAATAATCTTGAGCTATGTGTAGTCGTCCAAGCCGACAGAGCCGTCTGTGTCGAAGCCCTTCCGTGAAGTCGGATAACCAGCTCCAGGTCCCATCCGTCTCAAGCCAGTCAGACGGAGAAACTCGACACAGTCTCCGTGAAGCTGGTTCACCCCGTCCATCCTTTATATCCGCATTATCCAATATTCCAATTCTTCCGCCTTTGCCCGGCTCGGCATTGGGACCAGCAAACTCCCCAGACCACCACCACCCACTCGGGTCCCAGACGAAGGACCCAGTATGAGTCCACTCTCACGTTGGACCCAAACAGATTGAGGTCGCATATCGCTGCAAGGCACAACTTCTCCTCGGTCGATCTTGGTATGCCACTTCGCATGCCCCTTTACTTGGAGTTTTCTGCATGCGGCAATAGGCTCCGCTCATCACCTTTTCGTTTGGACTGCTTGATCCGACGAGCCGGTTTGCGTTGGCGTTGTGCTTGGACAGCTGAGTGCCACTCACGTCAACGGTATGTCCATCAAATCACACAGGGCTCTGGCCGTCTTACTGGCAGACTTATGGAGTGGTGAACCGGCTTCACATTGCTCTACATTGCCAGATTGTGTGCCCTTGTCGATAATTCTTGCACCAACGTGGCATCGGACCTCGCGATGTGACTTCACCGATGCGAGCAGCTCACGGATCACGCCGAAGTCTACACCATCTCGTGATTTTTCACAATTGCCATTTCCTAGAGACAAGTCACTTTATTCCCAGTTACTCTTGATAACATCCACAATAACTCCATGGTCCTCATCCTGCTTCAACCCACTGACAACAACCACAGCAATGATACCCTCCACGCCCTTCACCCGGATCGGCACGCCGCCGCCGTGGATGGCATACTTGCCCGCCTGCTCGGGACCCAGGCTGAACGTCGCCGCGAACTTTGCCTCGTCGCCCTGAAACTTGTTGTGCAGCAGCCAGGAGCTCGCGCCCCAGCGCAGGACGCTGTTGCGCTTGCGCTGGATCCACGACTCGTTGTCCGGGAGAGATCCGGGGCCGACGGCGGTCTGGAAGAGGACTTGGCTGTTGTTGGCGAGGGCGATGGAGATGACGGTCGGTTTCTTATTGACGCGGGCGAAGGGGAGCAGACGGGCGTGCAGGAGGTGGCCCAGTTCGAAGGCGTCCTCGTAGGTGAATGAGGAGAGCGTAAACGAGTCGCCGTCTTGTTTGAGAGACTCGACCTGGGGAGTGTTAACTTCTTCATCTGGGATGGAGCACAAGCCATGTGTTTTCTCTGCGCAATGTCAATGTAGCACCGCATCGGAGCGTCGTCCATGCCTGCCAGAGCCACCATCGGTCCCACCCGGTGATAAGATCCGGGCCGTGTTGACATCGCGAGGGAGATCACAGGGACAAGGGCAAGGGGCAAGACCAGGGAGTTTGTGTAGTTCAAACCCCCGAAATGACTTACATCACCTGTCGGCTTGGGAATGGGCACCGGTTCCGCCGTGGGGTTCCTGACTGCTTCGAGGGACTTCTCCAGACCGTAGCCCGCCGGGTGACGTCGGGTATAGACCTTTTGCGACATGTCTGCTGGTTGTGACTGAAAGGCTGGCCTGACGGATTGCCTCAGCGTTTGTGACTGCGATGGTTGCCGCTGGAGCTGCGTATCGGGTTGCGGTTGAGGTGAAGGTGGCCGAATGGGATGAGACTGCTGCTGATGTGACTGCAATAGTGATGGTTGATGTCGTAATGGTTGTGGTTGTGATTGTGGTAGTGGTAGTGGTAGTGGTAGTGGTCGAGGTTGAGGTTGTGGCGTATAGCTGTTCGGTCCTCCGGAATCGTACAGGCGAAAATCGATGGGCGTGTCTTGATCTTGAGAATCTCCAACGCCAATGCTGGGTGTAGAAGAGGGCGACTCGTCGTGCAACTGCTCGAACAAGTCAGTCTCGCGGTGCTGGACGACGTCCTCTTTATAAGCACAAGCTCTCCCCCCTCTCCCACGAGAATGGGACAAAACCCATTACACCAACTCGAGCCAAATCCACCGGATCCTCCGCCGATGCAAGACGTCACCCCCCACTTGGTGTTTTCGACTCTTACAATTACCTCATCGGGAAGCGCAGCAAACGTACCGAGTCCGGGACCTCTGGCGCCATGTGGTGCTGTTGTTGATGATGCCGTTGCTGTTGCTGCTCCTGTTGCTGTGCCGAGGGTTGAGCTTCCGCCTGGGGTTGTGCCGACCGTGTCGCGGCTGGTGAAGCCGCCACCGATGCATTGCTAATCCGCACACCCACTCTGTTCGGGTCTTTTTTGGCATATCGATGCAATCCCCATTCTCTCATACGTCTCTGGAGGGTCTTGGTGTTGACGGGGACGCCTTTGGCATGGAGAGACTTTAGCGTGCTCTCAATCGTGTCGCGTCTATTGTAGGCTTCGACAATGTCATCTTTGAAGGGGTCTAAATCGAAGCGAGGTCTTCCAGGTGGCATGTTGACCGAAATCTCTCAATATTCGTGACGCGACTGGACTATCGTCGTGGTCGTCGTCGGCTTGTTGGACCTTGCTTTGAAAGCAGGTTTTCTGTGGAGAAAATCCGATTCGGACCTCGACCGGACAAATTCCCTCGGCAGAACCCCGCGCTTTCTGTCCTTTTGGCGAGCCCCACAAAAGAGCCGGTGAATGTCCGATACTCCCCGGCGCGTACCATACGATGTACCTCCACGTCGACCACCGATGACCCTTGGCTTCTGCGAAGCTACGACTCTGCTGGGAGACGAGGGGATTTTGTCTTGCATAACCATTGGCTCTTGCTATAATCTTAATTGTTACTATGATAAAGTGCCTAGACTGTTATGGCGTGACCTGATACCCGGGGTTAAGCTGCCTGTCTCGTTTGTTAAACGAGTGAGAAAAGGCTGTCTAGCAGACCCCTATGGGGATTCTGCCGGCTCGGAGTATATTCGCAGTACTCATTTGGGGACGCTTCAGGCACAGATGTTCTTCTGTCACGCTCGACTAGCCACGCGTCAAGTGCTCCCATTGAAGAGTTTCGGCATTTAGACTACTCTACAAAATGCTTAATGATGACGTTTACACCAGAAAATAAAATGCCGTAGTCTGTGTTACTAACCTGCAACCCTTCGAAATGTGCTGTTCGATTTGAGTATGTTGCTGGGGCCATCGTCAACTTGGCGACTGGGCAGCCAAACTGACTTGTCTTGCCATGAGCTCAAAGCCCCCAAGGATTACATGCAGGTGTTGATGTTGTTCTTGAGCCACGGTCACAGGCCACTGCCTCTCCTTGATAACGGAGCGAGGTGAGACAATGAAGCCTCTCCGACGCTAGAGCATCGTCGGGATCAAGCGACAATCGTACCCTTACGATGACCGAAAGACTTGAAACGGAATACGCCTACAATAAGTGTTGTTTGAGACACGTTGTTAAATGCAGGCTTCTCGATAAGCATGCTGTAGCTCTGAAAGGCATGTTGGATGTTCCCTTGCTGCAGCGAGGTACCACACACTCCAGGAGATAGATATGATGCATCTGGCTGGGCACGACACTGTAGAATGAACATGTTAATACCATGCGATATTCATGATCGCAGTATTTCAATTGCCTGCTTAAAGAAAGATCGCTTAGGGAGTTTGATTTTACAAGACGGCACGGCTCTTCTGGTTCAGTGGCAACGGCGTGAGGTCTACCGTATCAATCACTGGTTTGCCTACCCACATCAAATGGATGCAAAGATGCACGCATCTACGGATTCAAGCTTGTTTCCATCCAAACATCCCAACTTCCGCTTGCATGTAGACTTGAGTCACTTGATTGATGTGAGAAAAAGAGCTGATCACACAACGAGGCAAGATGAAGAACAGAAATATTGAGTCAAACAAGGGAGGTGAACCACGCCTAGGTTGGAAACAGCCACATCGTTGATCTCGGAATTAACTCAGACGTGTCTGCAGCCTGCCTACCTTGACTCTTGGCAATCTCAGTGCTTGACGGTTGTCCATGATGTCTAAGGCAATGTCATGAAGTATCGGATAAGTTGGCTCAAGGGTTTGGCTTTCTACTCGGATTACCTTATCGATATTATGGAGGATTGAAGACACTCGGAGCGCAAAGAGTCTCACGCCAATCGCCGTTGCGGCCTGTTCTGTCGACAGAAGGGGCATGCATTGTCAAGAACCTTGGTCCGAGTTTTTCATCTCATCTTGGTTTGACACGAGCCACGAGATGACAAGCAACTCCATGTCGAAACATTTGAACTCAACGGAGGTTGACCGGATATTCGTGTTCATTTTACGCAATCAGCTCTAACGGATGCAAAAGCAACACTCAGCAAAGCCCAACATTACTGCCAGGTCCAGCACGGCACGTCAGTTGGTGAACTCTACCTGCGACAAGTTTCGGATGGCTGTCCTGGACTGTCTTCGGGATAAAAGACCGGATGAAAGATTACCTCTGCTGGCCCGTGTTGACTTTGAAATCAATTTCCAGGTTGTTGTCAACGCACACTGATGAAGGTGATGCAGAGATTTTAGGCTGCTATTCTTGCGATCTCACCCATCGCAAGAGAGAACCTTCTCAAGCATCGGCCGGTTGGCCCAATGGCAAAGCGTCTGACTACGAATCAGGAGATTCTGGGTTCGACCCCCAGGCTGGTCATGATCATTTTTTGCCGCGTTGCAAGAGACGCAGGCAGGGGTGTGGTTGACGCCATAGTAATACTTAGGGCACGAATCTCGGAAGACCCAGGGAGATGCCCACACCAGGCGTTTTGCCTCGGGTGGGCTGGAGCACGGTTCATTGGTTGTTTTGTCGGCGAGGAGCTTGCGCTCGCCGTCTTGTAGGGATGCGGACGGTAAGAAGCGGTGGAGGAGGCGGGCAAAGATCGGACGCGTCAACTTAGTTTACGCGGCCGACGGTCATTGTTACGCGCGTGTGTCCAGCGAGATGCGTTAGTCGAAACTCCAAATCTGCGGAGTTGCATTCCGAATACATTGTGTCCACTGGGGAGTAGCCAAGACCGAGAGCGACCTCACTCATCTTGACCGTGAGTTCACGATAAGCATCTGGGGAACTGACGGCTCAGCGCCAAGGGTTGCTCGTATCCCGTCGGCACGTCCGCTCCGTCGGCGAACGTCAGCGCCGGTCACGCCGTGGGACCCCAGTCGGCAGGCTCGGCTTGTGGGAGCTTGTCAAAGTCTCCAGCGAACAGTGGAGGAGGGCTTCTCTGACGTTCAGGGGGGGATGATGGGAACGCCAAAAGGCCTTGTGCTCGTGGCTTGGCCATTCTCGGCTAACCGGTCGAGTTCTCGACGATGGAGGTTTGAACAAAGTCGTGGATAACCAACACGATGCCACCCAGCCCGTGTGCTTCACGCGCGGCACATGGCCAGTTTATGAAGAGAAAAAGCAAGGCGTGGCGGCATATTTCAATTTAAGCAAGACGATCCTTGGCCAGCGCATGAAGTAAAATCAAACTCTAATAACCGGCAAGTGGAACTGCTCATCGCTCTTTATCCATGACATGAGCCAATCTCCTGTCGGTGCCTGACTCGTATCTCGACCAGGATGCTGGTTTCACCCAGCCTTCGGGGGATCATGCAGCCTCCACACACTTGTGAATCCCCCTGGCTGGAAAGGCACAACGAGATTCCATCACGACAGCCTTGGGCGGAACGCGGACGGTGCCAGGTTGCTCCCTCCGCCAGCCAGAGTTCCCCTGATCCCGTCGAGGCCGAGCCTCCGGGTCTTCACCCCTTTGGGCGGAGAGAGACCTGAGCCTGAGGGAGGACTGGGAGGTATCAAGGGTTCTTCCATCATGTTGTGAATACCAATTCCAATTCCAATATCCCGCCCAATACACGGATGTGAACAGGAGCCAGGTGAACCGTGCCATCTCCATCTCCATCCCCGTCCCCATCCCGTTCCATACCCGTTCCCATTGACATGCCAGGCGAGTGAGCTCGCCGCCTTACGGAGTGTCCAACCATCGGTACAGCGGAGAAGAGGAACTCGTTGGTCCCTTTTCTGCCATAGACCCCGTCTCCCCTCCTCCACATTTTGCCTGCGACCAGACTAAAACTCTTTCCCTCGCGTCCCATAGCTCGCCGTCTATCTGTACTCCTTTTGGAACTGCCTGCCATTTTGCCGGTGGACGTTTGGACGCGCTTCAAGGAACATTTCGGAGAATCCAATGTTGAGACAAGAGTTGGCCAAGACATTGCCATCACCGTCGTCGATCTGCTAGAAGGGACCAAAACAAACACGCGAACCGAGCATCCAGAACACGACCGCTGAAATGTCTCCGAGACGGAGGCACCGGATCTTCCAGCCTTCCTCGCTCCTCCTGTCATACCTCGCCTCGACGTCTCACGCCGCGTTCAAGAACGACTTTGCCGCGTACCCAGCCGCGTCGCGATCATGTCTTGACTCGGCCGCCGCGGCGTCCGGCTGCAACGGCGACACGGTCATGCAGATGAACACCTGTCTATGCGGGAATGGGGGCAACTTTGTGACGGCGACGGCGAAGTGCGTGGCCAAGACGGTCAAGGACGAGCTGGACGACGTCTACGAGATGCTCTTGACGTCTTGCACGGATTCGAAAACACCATTGGCCGTCTCGCAGGCTCAGTTCCTCGACGCCGACGACGACGACGACGACGCCAAGTCGACCGCTTCGTCTCAAGCCCAGAGCACGACGTTTTCGACATCGACAACGGCACCGCCGAATCCGGCCGCAACCACACCCTCGGCATCATTCACACCGCTGACGACCTACAAGAGCGTGGCGAACGGCGTGACGGTGACGGTCACGAGGGGCATCGAATCAGTACCGACGGGAACGAACGTGGGCAAGGGGAGCGACGGTCAAAGCTCGAGTCCGGACTCGAACAAGGACGACGACAAGGACGGTAACAACAACAACAACAGCAACAGCGGCCTTGCAGCAGGACTGGTCGGAGGAGCTGCGGTTCTCATCGGGGCGCTCGCCTTCTTCTGCTACCGCAGGCGAAAGCAACGCCAGGCACGGGCGGGCGAAGCCGGAGTCGGGGGGAAGTTTGGAGCGTTGAGCAGCGCGACGAGCCTCGCGACGATGAACTCGCCACCCAAGGGAGCGGCGAACACTACGCAATATCACGGTGTTGCGGAGGGAAGACCCTCCACCGCCGGCTCGACGGGCGTGGCTGGCGGCGCGTGGCATCAACATCAACATCAAAATCAACCTCAGCAGCAGCAGCAGCAGCAGCAGCAGCAACAACAACATCATCAGGGCAACGTCGGCCAGCAGTACTGGCAGCAGCAGCAGCAGAATGCCCCCAACCCGTACGGCCAGCCTTCGGGAACCTGGCCATCGCCAATAGGGTCCTCGAACGGCCCTACCGGCAACTGGGGGGTGTCTCCCGTATCGCAATATCCTCCCGGATCATCAGCAGGACCGCCTGGGTCGCGAGACGGAACCGGTTCGTGGAATGCCCACGCGGCGGCACAAAACGGCACGTGGAACGGCCAAACCTCACCTCAGAACGCGACGTGGAACGCCCAAGCCGTGGCGGTCCCGGCACCGATGCCTCATCCGTCAGCAAGCCAGTACGAACCCGTCTTTGAACTCCCCGGAGACGAGACTCGCCCGGTCGAGGCCGACTCTACACCCATCGGCCCGGCCCAGCCAGCACCGGCACATCACGCCTCGCACCCGTCGTCGTCAATACAGTCGACGCCACAAATGCACCACGCGCAGCCAGCGCAGGCGGCGCAGGCGGCGCAGGCGGCGCAGGCGGCGGCGGCGGCGCGTCACATGTCGAGGCAGATCGACGACGCGCTGCAAATATCGCGAGTGGAACTACCGCCGCCACGGTATTCGGGTCCGTCATCCGAATGGGTTAGCGAGGACAAGAAGTTCGGATGACGGCAGAGAGAGATGCGAGGGATCGGAACTCTCGTGTTGGCGAGACGGCTTTTCAGCAATAATGATGTTTCCATTAATCCTTGTAATCGTAGACTTTTCGGGCACCACTGCCGCATGATGCCGAGAACAAACCATAGTTACACTTTCAATCAGTCAGCCACTTGTCGCAGGATCAAAGACTAATGAAAATGTGAAGGATGCGACGATAGGTAAGGTAGCAAGGGTAGATAGATACTCTCGCAGTCCTTGTTCGAACATACATCCTACAGCGAGGAACAAGCACTGACCTATAGTTCGTGAAACAAAAAAAAAAGCAGAACAGCCATCAATCCGAGATGGCAAAACGCAATGTCCTCGGAGAGGCTCGAACTCTCGACCTTTGGATGTCCCTATCTCATGATAGAGTCATATGTTTGTGATATGAGACCAACGCTCTACCGACTGAGCCACGAAGACAGGTCATTGTTGTAAAAGCGGCTTTTTTGTGGCAACAAGTAGATAGCGTGATAGGGCTTGGTAGCCCCAGTTATCGCGTGTGATGAGTCAGTCTCGTTCACCGTCCGTCAATGCCCGACACAATCATGGCCGCCAAACAACTCGACATTTGGTAACGCAAGGCCCAGCTTCTAGATTGACCGCTGTCAGTGTTCGGCTTACTGCAACTGTTGGGATATGAACTGGCTGGGGTGCGCAGACCCCTGGATCCGTCAGCCGAGACAGCTACCTGATGTGCTTCTGTAGACGATGGGCACGAGCACTAATTGCTACGTATACATACGAAATACTCCTTCGAGGACCGCCTTTCTCAACTGGATACCTACTGAATCAGTTGCGCTGGGACATGTCTTGCGGACTGGAGTATCTGTATCTGTATCCGTATTCTGCACATTGAACCGAGTCGTCTGGTATGGCCAGTCCTTGGTTCGCTTCCACGCCAAACCACGAGATTGTGTCAAACTGGCAGCATTTCAGCCATTTCAGAGTCCTCTGGTCAGCCTTGCCCAGCCACGGTTCGCCCAAGAGTTGTGTTCCGAACGCGCGTCTGATGGACGCTAAGTTGATCCCATGGGGAACCTGGAAGTGATTGGGCCCTCACCGATTGCGGCTGAGCTGCATCAAGGCGGCGCAGAAATGCTGCCTGGCTGTTGGGCCAAGTAACCCCATCGCATTGTCTCCGGTTCATCGTTCCACGGTGCAACCGTTCGTTTGAATCTGACAATCCTTGCTCTTTGATCTAACCATAACCCGCTTCCCTTCGTGCGAAATAAAGACCTGAGACTACCGGACCGCGTGTTGATCACATTGAACACCATTACAACCTATTCAGTCTCAGTCTCCATCTCCAGTCCATCATGGCAACGTCCGGATTCTCCTCCGCAGCGGTGACGTCAAGCTGCGATGACATCTCCCACCGCGCCATCTCGACGTCGGCAGAGCTCGACACGCTGCTCAAGGGCATCGACCCGGGCAGCATGGCAGCTCAGCATCTGATTTCTCTCTCGGCCAAACTCGACCAGTTCAAGCAGACCACCGAGCAGCTGCGACAATCGCTCACGGGCGCTTCGGCCATGTCGCCGGGGCTCCGAAACGCCCTCTCCATCTCCTTTCAGCCCTGTGTCGACGGCGCCGCCATCGTCGACAAGCAGATTCGCAGGCTCGACCCAGGGAACGTCGCCGGGCTGAACCCCGACGTCATCCTCCAGTATGAAGACTTCCACAACGCGAACACGCGCCTTTTCAAGCAGTACATACAGGTACTTAAAATGTGAGTGTGGTGCTGCATGACTGCCCGCGTTCACCTGTGGCTAAGAGTGCCCGAATGAAGTCCAACGGCAAACGAGCAAGACTCGCAGCTCGCAGCACCCGATGGCCATAGGCTGTTGGAGAATGCCGTCGAAGCATCTCAGATCGTTCTGACTCGCAGTGATATCCTCGACCGCCAGCCGGGGGCCGGCCAGTCGGCCGCAGAACCACCAGTAGTTGCCGCAGAAAACGAGTCGCAGGCGATGGAGATGCCGCCAGAGTACATCCCGGGAAAGCCCGACAAGGGAAAGCGAAAGGTATCTGGCCAGATCTTCTCGTCGCTGTCCAACTCCTTCAAGGCCATGACCGCCAGCCTTCGACCGAAACCGGAACCGATGGTCATCGCCATGTGCGAAGCAGCAAAGAACGGGGACCTGAGCCAGCTAAAGGGGTTCGTCTCGCAGGGCGTCAAGATCAACAGCCAAAACGGCGAGGGGTACACGGCTCTCATCTGCGCCATCCGCGCAAACCGCATGGCCGCTGTCGAGCTTCTCGTCACGGCCGGCGCCGACAAGTCGACCAAGGACTCGGCGAGCGGGAAGCGGAAGCCCCCGCTGTTCCACGCGGCCGAGCTGGGCTTCATCCCGATCGCAGAGTATCTCATCGACAAAGGAGCGGACATGAGAGAGCGGTCCTGGTCGGGGCAGCCCTTCTTCATCGAGGTGGCGAACAGCGACCAGCTCGACATCATCAACCTGTTCCTCACACGCGGGTGCGATCCCAACATGACCGCAATCAGCGGCAGGACCATCTTTGTCCACGCCGTCCAGAACGGCAGCCTACCTCACATCCGGCTGCTTCACAAGTTCGGCGGCGACGTCAACGCCAGAGACATCACCGGGCAGCCCAGCTTGCACGCCGCGCTGGGACAGAACCGGCTCGACATCGTCTCCTGGCTGCTCGAGCACGGCGCCGACCCGAACGTCTCGGACCTCACCGGCAACACGATGATTGTGTCGGCGCTGCACAAGAAGAACTACGAGCTGGTCAAGATGCTCCTCACCCGCGGCGCCGATCCGAACGCCACCGGCTTGATGGGGAAGGGCATCCTCTGGACCATGCTGCAGAACAAGGACATGGAGGACAACGTCAAGGCAGACCTCGTCCGCGCCATGCTCGATCGGGGAGCCAACCCCAACCAGGTCGACAACTGGGGAGAGTCCATCATGTCTCTCGTCGTCACGCTGGGCAACACGGATCTTCTCCGTACGTTCCTCGCCCACGGAGGCAACCCGAACAAGAGTATCAAGGACGACACCTTTTTGCTGTACGCCATCGACCGCGGACGTCACGAGCACGTCAAAATGCTGCTCTCCCACGGCGCGGATGTCAATGGCGCAGACAACAAAGGCCGACTTCCCCTCACGGAAGCCCTCCAGATGAACAACAGGGTGCTGATTGAGCTCCTGCTCCAGTTCGGCGCCGATGTGAACAAGATGGGACCCATCAAGCCCCTCGCCTTGGCACAGCTCATCGGAAACCAGGAACTGGTGCAGATGTTGACGGAACGAGGAGCAGAGGGCCACAAGAAGAGGCCGGCCGCTTCTGAAAGTGTGCCGAACCCGCCAGCGGCGCCTCGCAGGACGAGCACCGCTGCGGCACAGGTTCAGACTCGGGCGAGCGGAGCTGAGATGCCGCCGCCATATACGGAAGCGGGATTTTCCAAGGAGTCTACTTCTACTAGATGAGAAGAACATAGAAGAGAATCATCCGAGACCAATGACCAATCGCGATAGCGGAAATATGCTGCACTGAGCTTGCCGGGCACGTTAAAAGGAGGCCATGTATTCAGGGTTAGCAGCAACATCTAGTTGCGGCCGCTCTCGTGGTCAGCTGCCTCTGCTTGCTGCTACTGGCGTGGATCACACGCGCCATCAGTAAGGAACACCAACAAATACGTGATCCACCGCCCATAATACTCTCCACCATTTCCATCTCATGTGCCGTGCCACTTTGAAGCCTTGAACGGCGTCTTTAGTTAAATGATTGGTCTCATACTACCAGCACCGACAGCACCATATACAAAAATGAGATGCCACATTCTTTATACCAACAAAAGCACAGCCAAGCAGCTCAAAATTTTCTCCTACACTGCCGCTATCGTTGTCGCCACCGTGCTCAACTGCGAAGGAGAGGGACTTCTCTTCTGTGTCTAGGACGGCTACTTTGCCGATCATAATAAGACATGGACAAGTACACAAGCATACGTCATGATGCTGTTCGGGAGGCTGATAATTAGACATCCATAAAATGACGAGACATTGCCACTTTGAATAAGCATCAAAGTCGTATATAAAGCGCTTACTATGGCGACGAAAAAATGTTTCTTAGCTACACGAACAACTTGACCTACAAGACTTGGACGCTGAAGGCCACGGATAGACAAGAGGCCCGCCCCTCCGGCGAAACTGCCGGAGCGTAGGCACATAACGGCATGTGCCCAGAAGATCATATAACAAAAAAGATAGTTTGATAGTAACAAAAGTATAAATGTTAAGCAGTACTGGTAGTAATAAATATCCTAGTATAGAGTAGATCTAAATAGAACACTCAATTTATTATCCATAAAAATAAAAGTTCTTACATTGTTTTAGCCTGAATTTCATATTTAAGTTCTTCAAAGCAATGTGCTTTTACTTTACTACCCAATGTATTCGTGTTATGCTCTGCTCCTTACGGAGTACTCCGGGAGCCAACGCAGGGAGCCACGTTCTGGAACAAACCAAGTAGACGAAGCTTGACTGTTCCTTCGACAATCAACAAACCTTAGGGCACTTGACCCCATAGACACCCCAAGCAACCAGCGAGCTTCATCACATCAACATCATGAATCAATAGATGTGCCATGAAGTCCACAAAGAACCGGTCCAGTCACCAGTCGATTTCTACAAACCAAACTGTTACCGATCGATTGATGAGAGCCCTACCTATCCAGAGACACCAAATTTCGGTGGCATTGTTCGGAATGGTCATTTTCGAGCAGAATGTTCGGAATGGTCCTAATTGGGCGAAATGTTCGTCAGATTTAGCGTCATGAAAAGTAAGAGTAAACCAAAATTCAACGGCTTCATATAGACAGACTTGGAGTCGAATTGCGGTCAAATTGACTCTCTCGGATTCGCTTTCCCAAACCCTCTGCCCGAGGTACGGAACGACAAGCTTCAACAACATGAAAATGACGGACACATACTCGAGCAGCGAGCGTCACGACCGGTTCCCTCATTAGCCTCTCTCGGCTGCACGGTATCCCCAGATGCCGGCGGTTACGAAAAAGTCCAGCACTTCTCCAATGGAAGGGCGGATTTCCTGATGCAGGCCCGTATTGATGACAGTACGGAGACGCTCTACCGCAAGAACGCTCAGCAGGCAAATCTCGACGGCTTCCGACCTGTAAAAGCACGAGAGGTATCCCTTGCGTATTTTAAGCATGCATCCCGGTATGATGTCAAATACTTGCGTCACATCGGTAAGTTTGCTTATCATTAGTAGCAGTACGATCTATACTAATCCTGGGACAAGTTTACGAGCAAATCGTGAATGACGATACTCTTGAAGCCGTCGAATACGTCCAAGAAACATATGGTCCCGATTGTTCAGGTGGTTGGTGTCGGGTGTCGTGGAATAGCGAAGAGGCATTCAACTACCTGATACAGAACTCTCCGCACGCCAAAGGATCTGCCTATATCCCCCACGAGTTTACCGAATTCTCTCGACATTATGTGTCTTCTTTTGATTGGGCTGATCCTGAAGAGGTTGACGAAGTCTGGTTTCGCGTTAATTTCAAAACTTACGACGACGAAAACTAAAGATAGTAATCATGTATGAGGTGTAGGCATTTAGTTCAGCGCATCACATGAAGCGTTGAAATTGCGGCATTTGGAGATCATGACACGGCTTCCGTTCATTATACTTGTCGCCTCTTGGGTAGCTGTTATTTTCTCTCTACACCATTGGGACAACACACATCCCTCGCCGTCGTGCGAGAAAGTAGAACGGCTGGTCTTCCTTCCGAGAAGCTCCTACAGTGAGACTGTCTACGGAGCAGATGTCATCCCCCAGAATCTGGCTACTGCTCGGAAGTATGAGATTCTTGCCTTGCTGGGAAAGCGTCAAGCAGAACATGATCGGGCATTCACGATTGTTACGAACCTGAGATCTAGATTGTTGTCTTCATAGACTATACAAGTGAGCCAATGCTATGTCATCATTAATGACATGTGGAAGTCATAAACTAGCAAACAGATCACGACGAAAAAAATATTTCGAGCTAAACATCTCAGCGGGTATGTTTCAGCACGTTTTAAACCACAGCTCGAAATAAGCTTTGCCTCTTGGCAGACAATCATCGGGGTTCAAGGGGCAACGCTATAACATTGTTGATGTATGCGTGGACTGCTAAGCCTCTAGTGTTGAAACCCCTGTGCGAAGAGTTGCATGTGTTATTGCCAAGATCGTACGCATAGCATGTCGGATTCCCGTAGAGAGAATGTTTCATGAGGCTCTGCCCTAGTTTGAGTGTGTAGAATTTCGGCTGAGCGATCCATTAGACGACAGATCGTCCCAGGCCGTCAGAGTTCAGTGACGGGATAAATATTAAATATCCCCGTCATGACTTTGGAAGAACCGCAAACGAAAAAAATTAGACGATCAAAGTAGATGGCCTCTCGTCACTTGGGAGCGAGGAACGTGCGACTGGCGTGACACGTCTGAACAGACCGGTCGTGCATGTCTGGGGCTGAGACCCTGCGAACGCTAAACAACAGGCCAGTCCTCCCTCATCCGAGGCCCGTCGGATGTCCACGAGAATGACACTTGATTTTCCCCGAGATCATCGACGGGAGAGTGGCTTGCATGTTCCAAGGAGACTGCACTGCCGAGCGAAGAGAGTTTACATGGCATGCGCGCATGCTCGCAATGCAACCCCTGAGCCTTTGACAAACGTCAAGCACAACCCCAAGGCAACGCTGTGCTTTTCGATGGGTAGCTCGGAAGTCGAGTAAAACCATTTGGCATCTCATCGTGTGGGGTACACGTCCAGCGCGCTCAAGATGCCATCCTGACGGTATGCACTCCCGCGAAAGTCGCGATTTTCAGACGAAGGGGTTAGAGCACACACCTCGATGAGGCAAAGCTGCACATCTCGGCCCGAAATATTTGTTTCATGGGAGGGCTTCTGGGGTCCAAGAAAGCTTGCGATGGCACAACTTTCCCGGCGGCTGAGTCCGATGGCTTGCACGGATAAATCGGCGGCCAGACTTTTGCACGGAATTTAAATACACTACCATCGACTTACACAGGAGCAAGGACGTGGTGTCGAGGTCTGTAGTTTTGTTTTGATACTATCTAGCCCCGTTATTTTCTATACATCGTCTGCCAGGTAACACGATGTGCGGAATCACTGCTGCCATCACGCTCAACCGGAGCTCGAGCAATGGAGTCAACGGCACGAATGGCCATGGGACAAACGGTCACGGTACCAATGGCAACGGTACGAACGGTCACGGAAATGGCACCAATGGAAACGGAACTAACGGGCATGGCACCAACGGCAATGGCACCAACGGGCACGGGACCAACGACAACGGCACCAATGGCAGCAACGGATACATCAACGGCTCCAATGGTACCAATGGACACAACGGAGTGAATGGGCACGGGAAGAAACATGCGGTCCTCCGTCAACAACTGCACAAGAGTCTCGAAACGATTGCCCACCGAGGCCCCGATGCCTCTGGCATTTGGATCAGTGATGACGGCTCAATCGGTAAGACAAAAAGTCTGTATGAAAGGCCCGGCTGTCTAACTCTTTCCAGCTCTGGGCCATCGCCGCTTGGCCATCAACGACTTGTCCGCCGATGGAGAACAGCCCCTGCACAGTGACGACGACAAGATTCACGCCGTTGTCAACGGAGAGATATACGACCACGACGCCATCCGGGAGCGCTGTATCCGCGAGCACGGGTACAAGTTCAAGGGCCACTGCGACAGCGAAGTGTTGGTTGCCCTGTACAAGATCCACGGCGCCCCCGGCTTCTTTGAGCATCTCCGCGGAGAGTTTTCCTTCGTCATCTACGATGAGAATGACGGCCGAGTTATTGTCGCACGGGACCGCTTCGGAATCAAGCCCATGTTCTGGACATACCAGGGTGAGGGAGCCGACAAGCGCATCCTTCTCACCTCGGAGATGAAGGGGTTCTCGGCTCTGGGCTGGGAAGCCGAGTGGAACGTTCACGGTCTGCTCAGCGGAACCGCCATGCAGGTCGACAACACGGTTTTCAAGAACGTGTGGAAGCTGAACCCGGGTACTTGGATGGAAATTACTCGCGATGGCGAGATCAAGCACCAAAAGTACTGGGACCCTCAATACAAGGACAAGGTGAGCGGACCCCTCCCACATGCGGTTTAGGGGTCGAGGGGAATCCGAAGTTAACGCATAACAGAGAGAGATCGAGACTCGGACCTTGGATGAGATGATCGAGGGCGTGAGGGAGCGTCTGATCAACGCCGTGAGGCTTCGGCTCCGCGCCGATGTTCCGGTTGGCATTTACCTATCCGGAGGCATCGATTCGTCCGTTGTTGCGGGCATCGTCACGAAACTGGTCCGTGAGGAGGGCATCAAGCTCGGCAACCAAGATGCGACCAAGAGGATTGCGTGTTTCACCATCCAATTCCCAGAGACATCGGGATTTAACGAATCAGGTGAGTTATTGACCGGGTGCGTTCCAGTTCATGGATAGTCAAGTTAACAGTCCCTGTAGATATCGCAGAACGTTCTGCCGAGTGGTTGGGCGTTCAAATCCTGAAGAAGGACATGAACGAGAGCGAGCTCGCCAACAACTTCGCGGACGCTGTCTACCACGCGGAGCATCACAACTTCGACCTGAACAGTGTTGGCAAGTTTTGTCTTTCGACACTGCCGAGACAGCATGGCGTGCCTGTTGTGCTCACGGGCGAGGGTGCCGACGAGCACTTTGCTGGTTACCCATTCGTGCTGCCGTCTTTCCTGATGGAAGCCGACTACTCGTGGCCCGAATCTCCCCTCGTCCAAAACGACATTGGCCGGATGATCATGTACAAGGAAATGACAGACGACATCAAGGAGATGTTTGACAGAATCGGCATGTTCGAGACCGAGACGTCCTCCAACCCCGCGAACACGCTGCGCTTAGAGCCCGAATGGAACGCCTTCGTCCCATGGGTGCGAGACACATACAAGGCTCCCGGGTTCGGAGACCCGGCCCTGTCGCCCGAAGTCCTGCAGAACATGTTGATGAAGTGGCACCCGCTGCACTCGACCCTCTACGCCTACACCAAGGGACCCCTCGCCAACATGATACTGACGTGCTTGGGCGACCGCACGGAGATGGCGCACAGCATCGAGGCCAGGCCGCCGTTCCTGGACCACCACCTCGTCGAGTACGTCAACAACCTGCCGCCGAGCCTCAAGGTCGCGTACAGCGAGACTCCTGCGGAGGCCACCGGCACCGGTGCGAGTTTGTGGTGGAAGGATCTCAGCGCCGCCCGCCAGAAACTGAGCGAGAAGTGGATTCTCAAGGAGGCCGGCAAGCCTTTCATCACCCAGGAACTATATGAGAGGAGGAAGCATCCGTATTCGGCGCCGCTCAAATGGCCGCGCGGAGGGCCGATGCACAAGATGATGACGGACTTGATCAACAAGGAGAATATCGAGCAGTTGGGCTTCATGGAGTGGGACAGCGTCAGCCAGTGGCTCGAGGAGGGTTTTGGAGACGATGCGAAGCCGAGGGCTTTCAGAAAGTTGATCTGCACCGCCTCTTGGGTCGTCCTGAGCCAGAGATTTGGCGTCAAGAGGGCCACGAAGGAGCACTCATTGTAGAGAACTGGTCACATCGCGACGCAGATTGTTCACTGCACATGGAGTTTTCTCCTCGTTTTCATGGGTTGTATTTCGTTCATGACAGAATCGACATAGCGTGAATTTATTGCTGTTCAAGTTAATCAATCTCCGTCTCATTCATTCCTCCATGTTGCTGCCAGCGAAGATTGCCAATGCTGTTCCAAAGCCCCGAGTCAAGCGATGGTTTGTGGTCCGGAGATTGTACTCATGGTGTAAATTAACCAGAAAGTATCTACTGGATGTGATGATGATAATATACAGATGAAAAGGTTGCAGCGAGATACAGCGCCGCCAATATGTAGTGAATGATAAGCCCGCCAATGTCGTCACCAAGTTGTAGTGATGTCTAACCCTTGAGCCATGCCGTTTCAAAGGAAAGGCTCAGAGGAGTAGAGACACCGAGTGCTGAGAAAATCTCGAAGCCAGTAGCTTACTCGAGGTCCTCGACGACCTCGTCAGCGACCTCGTCGGCGACCTCGTCGGCAGCCTCCTGGCGGCGGTAGTGGCCCTTGTTGTCGTTCTTCTTGTCATCCTTCTTGTTGCTCTTCTTGTTGCCGTACTTGTCGTTGTCAGAGTCGGAGTCGGAGCAGTCGCCCTTGCTGTTGCGCTTGCACTGCTTCTTCTTCTTGTCCTTCTTGTCGCACTTGCCCTTGCTGTTGCGCTTGCACTTCTTGTTCTTGTCGTTGTCCGAGTCCGAGTCGGAGTCGGTGCAGTTGCCCTTCTTGTTGGTGCGCTTGCACTTCTTCTTCTTGCTGTTGCGCTCCTCGAGGGCGCTGCGAGTAGCGAGTTCGGCGCCGGCAATGGCCTTTGGATCTTGGTCAGTTGCTGTGTTGTGAAGAGGAAGTGGCATGGCAAGACTTACAGCGAAACCCTCACCGCGGGCCTTTTTGGTATCGATCGTTAGTATAAGAGTTCTTGCGGACTCGGGGAGAAGAGATGCTTGAAGATGTAGTCGATCCACGAGGCAGGAGAGGAGGTCGTGATTGGGTTTGGTGAAAGACTCACAGTGATGTCGGTAGAGCGCTGTTGAGAAAGTCAGATCTGTTTTGAAACTCCTGGAATGGGTCGACATACCTCGGCGAGATCGGCCTCAATGGGCTCGGCGATGGGCATAGCCAGAGCGGCAGCGGCGAAGAAGGCCATGCCAACGGTGGCAACCTGTCCGAAAGTAGGGGGAAGCATCTTGAAGATTGGGGGTTGGTTTTGGAGTGTTTGAAAGAGAGAGAGTTGGTAAAGCGAAAGTGAGTTGGTAGTGATTGTTGTTTGTGAGTGTGATCTGAAGAGTGAGTGTGATGAGGAGAGAGAAAGGCATGACCAGAAGGGTGAGCAACAGCTTTACTTATAGAGATTTGAAACCATATAATCGAAGTGTCTGTATCCGTAATTCAAGATTCTATTGTTGTTCCCAAATCAAACCTGTCCACGAGACGGAGCATCTAGACCGGCCCGACTTCAGCCACCACCTGCTTGAGCGACCGAAAATACCCAGTCTGAGCGTGTCAGAGTTAGTGACAACTACTAGAGTGAGCTAAGGTTGAAAGGAACCGTTTCCATAGAACAACAAGTCGCTCAAAATATCAAATGTGGGCGATCTGTCCGAGACGATCCGAACGGCTGGGTCTTGGTTGGGACGGAATTAGAGCGCTAACTGGGAACCGCTCCGGGCCAAGACTCGCGCTTGGAATTTTATACGGGATACCAAGAACGCCTCTCATGGCTGCTCCGCGTACAGAATAGGTCCGGGTCATGTTCATGAAGTTCAATGAGGAATTGTGTTTGGAACAAGTTATGATAGCCCGATTAATGCTTAATCACCGACAAAACGCGATTGGGAAGAAGCGTGCAACGTTTGATATCCCTTCAACATCTACCTCTACAAGAACAGGAGCCTCTGGCAAGGAGGTCGACCTAACAAACCAGGATCATCACTTCATTCTGACCCAATGTGTGTCACAATACCATGGGGTCGTGGTTGTAAATTAGGCTTGGAATTTTCGCTTGACTGATCACGCAATGTGTCAGTCAACTGTGATGTGGATAAAGTAGAGGATCATTAACCATCTGGTCTAAGTCAGAATTAACCATAAAGCCCCAGACCAAGGGGCCGGTAATTGAGCATATCTTTCACGGTAGCACGGTCACCCTGTTGAGGGGCAACGTTCCTCAGCCGAGAGGGCGTCGGACTCGAGCAACCCCAGCCGAGAGCGATCCTGCCTGAGCCAGCAATGCGTGAGCTAAGGGGACATCGTGCACTCAGCTACCGAGACCAACGAGGTGTAGCGCAAATCCAGCGGGCGGCCTTCAGCTAGTCTGGACACCAGCTCCGAATGAAGGTAAGCATACCACTCGGTCCGGCGCCGTTGATGGATACCCGCTTGAGGTGTTTCAGTTTTTGCCACAGCCGAGGAGGTTTAATTAACAAAAAGTGAAGCTAACTACTCATAGAATGCTTTAAATCTTTAACCTTAACTGTGCAAAAATGCACAGGATGTCGAGGCTCAACTTGGCATACGTCAAGATTAACAGTGTCACACACGCGATCATCAAGAGAAGTGTAAACAAAGACGAAGATTAGACCGCCATTATGGAGTTACCCACGCAACGAATCAGAAAGTTCAATTGGCTCGGGCCGTCAGCACCAACATACATGACGTGCCCGACAAATTACAATCTTCACAAAGGAGTATCCAAACATGCACAACAGCCCAGCATACGACGTCTGGGGCCGCTGATGCCCAAGACCAGAATCATAGCTGATGTTGTTCGCGCTTGCAAGGTTCGTCGAGAGGATAGATGCCACAAACGCCGCGGTCGTGAACCGGTTGCAGCTCGCACACTGGCTTAGAAATAGAAATAATCTTGGGTCACTGGATGTCACCGCAAGCCTCTGTGCCATCTGTTGAGAGGGAATGGACTTGAATCATGCTAGCCTCAGTACCGCTACCGACCTAATGCGAAATCCAGGGGCCAAGTCAGCCTCAAGCGCTCTGATTGGGTCTCGCCGGCCCGCCACCCGCATTGCCCAAGACGCGGCGAGCGCAGTGATACGCCAAGAGCTCGGAGATTTAGTACGGACTATTTGCAAATCATAACACCTAGATATACGACTCGTGCGAAAGTCCCATTGTCCGTCTTAACCTTGAGGATACCCAATCTCATTGTTTGCCTCACTTCACTCATGTTCTTCGTTACTCCTCTGCCCCAAGTTTGATTGTGCAAGACGTACTCAGTCAAGAGGCCACTATTAATGCTCATTCTTCGACCAGATTGTTACGGTCACTATGGCAAAGCACATCAGCCATTGGAGTAAACAAATTTGTCATCGTCGACTTACGGCAGTTCAAAGTCGGGTAAAAACCACGCAAGAATCAGTGCGGGCGCCGATGAGCCCACTGCGGCGTAGACCATGCTCTTCATAACGTCGGTAAACTAAATCCGGGTAAGCCAGAGTTGTCCATGAGAATCACAATGACTTACAGCCAAGTTGACGGCGCTCCTTTCTGGCGTGCCCCACGCGGGAGCCACTACGACGATAGAGTCGAAGAGAGAGTCAACAAGCTGAGAAGAGGCGCCATCGCCAAGATGTCTGTACAGAGTGGGTTTGAACGTGTTGGTGTAGATCCCCCCCGCAATGCAAGAGCCGATGCTACCTCCAATGACTGAGAAGCAGATGACCAGAGCAGTGACCTGGGCGATTTCGCGATGAGGCACGACTACCTGTGCAGGTACAAGGACCGAAAGCTGCATGATGCCTGAACCAAGTCCTTGGATGACTTGGACGATGAAGAGCTCTGCCATGGAGTTTTCTGCCCCTCGCAGACGCAGCATGACTCCGTAGCCAACCATGCGAATAACTGCAGCGCAGATCAGGAGCCACTTGTATCGGCGAGTATATGCCATGGCCAGGCCGGCAATGATGCCCATGGCGCACTGAACTGATCCGTTGATGTACTGGAAGAAGGTCGCATCTCTGGCTGCGAATCCACGTGCGATGGTGGACCACGAGAACAGATAGGTGTGGGTGCAAGAGAAGCCGATCGAATCGGTGGCGATGAGGATCAGGCACAAGACGATGGTGCGGTTCCGAAAGTAACGCGGCGGCATTATCGGGTTCCGCGCCGCAAACCTCTCGTATACAGGCAGAAGAACGAGGAGGCAGGCGCCCAAGATGATGAGGACGATGATGTACGGTGTTCTCCATGTGGTAGCACTTCCCGCAGCCAACGTCAGGGGCAACAAGAGCATGGCGAAGCCTGCGGATAGCAGCGCCGAGCCACCCAGATCGATCTGGGAGCAGAAGCTGTACAAGTTTGTCTTTTGACTGGGCGCAAGTGCAGCCTTCTTTGCCATTCGCTGGTAGTAGACAAGCGTCGAGATGATGAAGGCACCGCCAATCGGCATGAGCAGTGCAAACATGCCGATACCCCAGCGCCAGCCGATGCCGCCGGGTTTGACTACATCGTCGACGATGAAGGCGGCGATCCAGGGTGTGATGAGGAACGGAAAGAAAGAGAAACTGATGGCAAAACCACGCCACCTCGCTGTTGTGATGTCGGCAATGACAATGTCGTTGATTATGTTGGTACCTGACTGCCCGGCCGTGTAGAAGACGGCACCAGCAGCGTAGGTATTGAAGCTCTTTGAAGAGGCCATGAGGATATAGCCGAGCACGTAAAACGATATCGTCATGATGTAAGTCTGCCCACGACCGATGACATTGGATATTTTGGCGACTGGCGGCTTGATTACGGCAAATACGATGCCATTGGCTGTTCCCAAAGTTGCCAATTTTGATAAAGCTGAGAACGAAGATGTTGCATAGTTGTTGTAGATATACACGGTGGTGTTGTCGATTTCGCTATTCCATGTTCAGTTGGGCTGCTGTATACGTAAAGAGTATCAGGAAGACTTGACATACTACACAATCATGATCAATGCCAGGCTTTTGAATGATATCAGCAATCTTTCTTCCTAACGGTCTTGACGAAAGCCTTGATTTCTCACCCAGTCACCACGAGCCATTTTCCCTTCTTGCCCCAAAGTGCTTGAGCGCCCTCGATTGCGCCAACCCCTGGGTCCAGTCCGGAGTCATTGGGCTTCTTGGAGGCGTCATCCTCATCGATATCGACAGTTTTCTTATTACCGACTTCGACATCGTGCGGAGTACCAGAAGTGGTGATTCTGTCTTCGGCCGAATTATCGGGTGGGGGCGCGCTCGAGAGGACCCTGCTCTTCAAAACCGACAGATACTCCATGAGTCGTTTTGGAAGCCGAATGCCGAGAAGGAGGTTGACTCAACGCGACGGTGAAGTCGGACTGCCAGAGACTATTCAAGGGTCGGTTGATCCGGTACGGCAGACGTGACATTTGACTCGTGACCGCTTCATACCCAGATGGACAGCTTGACTAAAGTTATACTTGAGACGATCCCCACCCCCCCTCTCGGAAGTCAATTCAGCAGAAATAACCAAGAGTCGGCATCTAACGAGCCGACAGAAACTCTTTTTCAGAGTTTGGTGTGCTTCGGGGAGTCGTCCCATCGATCGCCGTCTGCCGCCCGTTTGGAAGCTCGCGCGGGGTTTCGCGGGGGAACGAGCCTATCACGAAACCGCTGTTGTCATCCTTCGAGGTCTTGTGATAGCATCCCCGATAGCAAGTTGATAAGGACAGCCGTCTCATGTTTCGATAGGCCTGTTTCCGTGCCACCTTCGCCTTCCATGGTGTTGCTGTGTCGTGCGGCATGCAGAATGATAACGACTCTGTCGACTGCTCAGGATAAGGTTATCATGGATGGGTTGGACCCTGAGCGAATAGATCCACTGAGCGGGCCAGTCCACCTCAAATTGCCGTATTTAGTTGTTCACGCTCGGCGGAAAAGAAGAGGCCGAGCCGGCATCCTGGTAAGTTTGGTAGCTCCCGAAGCCTGGGAAGTCTCCTCATGGTTCGGTCGGCCAAGATCATCACCTAACTTTCGGCATGACATAGGAGTTCTTCTGATGTGATGTTTGTCCACATGGAGTTGGACCTACTGATTGTTGAGGTTATCCTAAGGACCCGAGGAGCTCCAGCCAAGGCCTATGATCCAGCGTCCAGGCTCATACAGGCGCTTAGTGTCGTTTAATATGGCTTTGAGGTGTCGGGCTAAGCTGGGCATGCAGCGGAAGAACGCAAGACCAGCTTTTGGGCCAGAAACATCGGTCGCAGGCAGGGAGCCTGAGTAAGGATAAAACGAGGTTGATTAAGATGACCGATAACTGACACAAGCCTTGCGTCCCTGGAAACTTTCTTGACTCTCCTAAAAGGCCTAGGAGAAACATTCGGATGAAAATGTTACCGAAACGAGGTCTCCCAACGTCTTCCCACCTGGCCAGTCCCTTATCTCCAGAAAGAAGGGTCTGTACGGAGTACGAGTCGCATCCTCGAGAGCCAAGAAGCTGAAGGATCCGCTAGGCCAGAACGAGCGAGACATGCTGGACAGCTCTCTCGGCCACATGGTCCGCGATCCGACAAAAGGGAAATAACCCCCACAGAAGGAATCAGATGTGACGTTCTTATGGGGCTTGAGTCGCCCGCGCCCACGGTTTGCTCCTTTCTTGTTCTCCCCATCCTGCGTTCTGAGACTGCGGGACGGGTGGTTTTCTTTTCTCCTTTTGTGTAACGTGTGACGTGACCACTTCTTTCAAGTATGGACGGCAAGTCTTTGGCAGGTTTCGCTGCTGTTGGAAATGGAAGCCGTCCGAGAACCAAGGGTAAAGCAGCGGCGGTCGCCGCGACGCTCTCGGTGCTCGGGCTGTTGGCGCTTATCAGAAGCTCCTTTTCCGCTCCGTGGCTTGGTTTTGGGTACGCCCGGCAGCACGTCTCTCAGGACTGGAGCTGGTCAAACGTATGTATATGCATGCATAGCGACGATACAGATTTCTGCTTACTGAAAGATGCGACAGATCAAACCAAGCCGTACCCTCGAGTGGCACCCCTGTTTTGAGGATGGAGGATTTGACTGTGCTAGGCTTGATGTATGAAAGACGCCTTGTATTCTTTTTCCAACATCCACTAACAACCGTTGGTTAGCTTCCGATGGACTGGCTGGATCCGTCCGATGACAAAAGAGTAGTTCTGGCTATTGCAAGGATTCGTGCCACTGACCGTCAGGATTACAAGGGACCTGTCATTTTAACCCGGGAGTAAGAAGATCGCTTTCCACAGCTTGACTTGCCTCATTGACTTGCTAGGGCCCCGGGGGTAGCGGCATATGGTCCCTGAAGCATCACGGAGGATACTTGCAAGATATTGTTGGCAGCAACCATGTGCGTCTCCTGTGACTTCTGCTTGATTTCCTTTGCTAACCAAAAGCTACAGGATATTGTCAGCTTCGATCCCCGCGGTGGTGAGTCTCATTAACTGTGTCCTCGTCGGGGTTCCATAGCTCATCTGCCTTCCAGTCGGTGCATCAATCCCAAGATTGGAGTGTTGGTCTCCACAACAGCGTGAAGTCTGGAGTCTTCAAGACACTGGCCTTCTGGATGCTCACGACGGGGCCTTGGCGGAGATGATGGCCCGTGGTGGCGCATACTCACAAGCATGCGAAAAGGCCATGAAAAACTCTGGTGTCTTGGAACATATCTCAACGGTCTCTTCCGCTCGGGATATGCTTGAAATTGTCCATCAAATGGGCTACGAGAAGCTCAAGTACTGGGGATTCAGCTACGGCACAATACTTGGTGGCGTCTTTGCGGCCAAGTGGCCAGAAAAGCTTGAGCGCCTCGTCTCGGACGGAAACGTCGACCTCAGAGAATGGTTCAACGATGAGCATGTCAACTTCCTGCGCGACACGGATAAGGTGCTCAACGCCTTTTACGTATTCTGCCACCAGGCTGGCCCGGACATGTGTGCATTCTGGGCGGCCACCCCGGGAGACATCGAGGAGCGTTTGAACGAGCTCCTCGTGGACGTCAAGAAGCTCCCGATTGTTGTGCCAGCAGACGAGGAGAAGGGCCCCGATGTGCCCGTTTTGATAACCTACTCCAAGCTTAAAATACTGCTCTCTTCTACCCTGTACCAGCCTCAGTACCAGTTCCAGAGATTCTCTAGAATTCTGCACGCACTCGAGAGAAGAGACGGTCGACCATATTATGAGCACTACAATCCTGAAAAGCCGGCACCGACCCCAGTGTGTGGACCGCAGCCGATATCGCCGTTGGAACCGTTACCTTATATCTTCGAGGGTACAGAGGACGCGTTCCCGGTTATCATGTGTGCGGATCATCCTCCGGTGCATAATCTCACACTCGAAGAAGCTGCTCGACAATCTAGACAACTCATAGAGCTCAGTCCGGCCACAGGGTCACTCAACGTCCCTTATGCCCTGACCTGCAATCAGCGAACGACGCGCCCGAAGTGGCGTTTTGATGGTACATGACTCACCGAGAGTGCCAACAACGTGGGTGATCTGACTAACATGGGAATAGGACCATTCGAGGGCAAGACCAATCATCCGATTCTCTTCATTGCAAACAAGTTTGATAATATCACGCCATTGATCAGCGCGAGAAACAACTCTGCCGGGTTTCCGGGATCCCGAGTGTTGGTACAGAATTCTTACGGCGTAAGTAATCTTGAAACTCTACTGCTGTCATGGTTTTGACATTGCGGAACAGCACACATCGCTTGCGGCTCCATCAGCCTGCACCAAGCATTACATACATGCATACTTTCAGAATGGATCCCTCCCCGATGCTGGAACAGAGTGCGCGGGCGACTCATACCCATTTGGCGAAAACGTTGATTCCGAAATGCGCATGTTCCAGCCGATGGCACACTTGTGATTGGGATTATGTTTGTCGCGCTCTTTATACTGCGAATCGGGAGTATGTGAAGATTTGGGAAATGCACCACGAAGGACTACTGTCAATAGATGTAGTAGATTAAGTTATAGATCTCAATCATTTGCTTGCATCGTGTTTCAATAGAATCGGCATCTTTCTCACGGCCGAGACCGACGTGTGGTTACGAGACCCGTTTTCCGGCCGATACGGCCCCACTCCGTTCCCGGAAAGACCGGCTACGATCCGAAAGATGAGAAGGAGGACTGCAATAAAGATCGCACCATTGTTTTGCTTCTCTAACTGTGGAGACTTTGACCTTTATGTACTTGCTTAAAGCGACGATTATGCTGTATGAAATTTTGGAGTCGCAATATGAATTATGTTGTGATATGGAATCTAGTAGGTCGGTAGGAATGAGCTTGTCCTGCCAGGTACATACATTAAGCAGCTCAAGTCAAGTAAGCTGTCGCTAGTCAAGTAACAAGTCTGTGCAAATAGCACCACTTCAGTCGCCCTTCACCTTATTCAGCTCAAACTCTTCGCGGTCAATCATCAGAGAGCTTCGGCCGAGCCATCTCCCTGCGCCGTCCTGTTCAGCCTGCTTAACTCTTCTGAGGTTATTCTCAGCGAAGTGGATGTGCCATTGCATTCGCCCACTTCGAGTTTTCTTTAGGCCTTTGAGCACCTGCTTCATTCTCGATCGCCACCACGGCTTCTCTTGAGCTGCGGCACAACGCCCGAGAAACATGAGGAGAAAGCACACCTGATCGCTTCTTGCGTCCTTCAGCAGGATTTCACACAGAGTTAGCAAACGGCTCATCTGTATGTTCCTCTCGAAATCGAGCTTGGTTGCAGAGTCGGCGGACAGAGCGAACGGGGCGACAGATGACGAGATGTTGGCTGTCAGGTAGAGGACTGCCCAGTGTATGTGGATCTGCATTGTCAGCGCCGGCAAGTTCGGGGGTTGATGAGCGCGTACCTCGGTCTCTGTCAGCAGTTCCTTACGCAGATCCAAGTCCTTGATATCCCCATACTTGCGAGCAGCAGCAGACAGCTGGGCCACCGCCTCGTCGGGCGAGCCCTTGAGATTGGCCATGTTGCAGTAGTGAAGCAACATCAGCAAGTCTTTCTCGGGCTCGTCGATCGATGCCAAATCTGACTGCCTGAAGGGAGGGGGCAGCGACGTTGTTCCAGTTGAGCTGGCGCCCGGCTCAGAGGCTGTCTCGACGACATGCAGGTCTAGGAATGGGTTGACTGCTCGAGCGAGCTGCAACAGCTTGTCCGACGGAGGGCCGTGGTTTGTTGTCAAGCATAGAATAGTCGATTCAATCACGAGCACCACATAATCCCGAACAGCGGCCGCGTCTTGGGCCTCGTCGATCAACGCATCGATCTTCTCCACAACCAAAGCCACATCTCGGGGCCCGGAGCTCGTCTCATCGCCGGCCAGGCAGCGATTGCGCAACTGGACGGCTGAGCGAATCGCCTCTCGGGCTGTGTGAGATATGATTGGAGGGAGATGTCGAACCCACACCGTCGTCGACGGCAGCGTTTGGGCGACCCGGGGCGGGGGTGGCGGACTGCATTGCAGTTCATGTCAGCTCACGGCCTATCGGCCTTGGTCCCAAACTCAAGTAGAGCGACCTTACCGCGAGGAAGCACCGCCCATGCCGGGGACTCGCTGGGAGACGGAGCGTGCGACTAACGGCAGATCTGGCGCACCTAGAAGAAAGGCGGAGAGTGCAACGTCCATCTTGTGGCTTCCTTCTTGAAAGAAACGTGTTCCATTTTGAAGTCTGAAGGCTGAAGCTCACACGGCGACGAAGCTGGCTGTGTGTCTCGCGCGACCTTTCGACTCGTATTTCGTGACTGCACTCTCGCCAAACAGCTTCCAGTGGCTGAAAGGCCAAGAACCCTGATTCACAAGGGAGACAGACCGGCGCCGAGGGCAACGTACCCGGATTGGCTTGCCTCTCAACGACATGAACGCCACCGAGACCACAGCCGTCACAAGACGCGCGGGGTTACCGGGCAAGCGGTTGACAAAAGAAGTGATGCACAATACCACTACCGATGTATGTGGACGCTAACACTGAGTGTATCACTTTTTCTGTCAACCGCTTGCCGGGCTAGTACCCCTATGTCTGGTCATAGGTGCATTGGTGGGATCAACAAATTAGTTCGGGCTGGAGCTTAGCTCAAGGGCATGGAGGGCAGGGCAAACGAGGAATGTCGAAAGTGAATTCATGTCTGAGGAAAATCCTCAATAATAATTCGGACCTAAAATATACACCTAGTTCCCTAAGGATTGCCGTCGAGGCAGGTATTGTGGTAACTGTTTTGCGCCTCAAACGCCATCCCTCCATCCCTTTGATGGTTGATAAATGCAACATGTTGTGTGCAGCTCCAGTGGCAACCCTGGACTTCCCTTATGCCCTGCTGAAAATTGCCTTCAACCGCCGATTAACGCCAAACCCAATGCGATGCTCCATGAATTTGATGCTTGTTGTGGTATTTTTTATGGTGTGTGGGTTGTTGTCATCGACAAAGGTCATGCAGCGTGTCTAGGCGTTTTGCGACTCGTACGCAGCCATGGCCTTCTCGAGCTCCTCGAGGCTCGACCGGTCGCCGTAGGCATCGAGCAGCTTCAGCGAGCGTTTCCGCTCTTCCAGCTCTCTTGCGGCGGCTTCAGCCCGACGCTGCACCATGGTCTGTCGATATGTGTTCAGGCCGTAGCCGACGGCGACGACCGCCAACGTGGGTGGGATCCTGTTGTGCCAAAATCCGTCAGCCATGTCACTTTCTCCCGTATATTCCGTGTCTCCTCCAACCCCAGATTTCGGATGCCGAGGGGTCTCGGTCGGCTCGGAGTTAAGGGGTCGGTCCTTTTCGCTTCACGTACCATCTCATTGCGATTCGGCGGGGAGTCTGCAGGAAGAAGCTCGGGGGAGCGCGGGCGTTGGTGGAGAAGCTTCTCGTGGCCTGTCTGAACATGGTGTTTCTTTGGAATAGTCGTGTAAGGGGGGGTCAGATGGATATTTGTATGCTTGTCTGCTTGGCTGTATCTTTGGTTCGTGGAATGAAACCCAAGGGATATGAGAGAGCTCTTCGGGCCAAAAGAAAGCGCCGGGCGGCAGCAGCCACGCATTCATATAACCAACCGTTCTCGTCCCCTTCACGCCAACGTCCGCGCCCCCTTGGCATATTCTATCTGATGAGACCCCTCCCAGAAGAACATCATTACGCAGTTCGGATACAGCCACACTAATTGGACAGTTCGTCACAGGCGGTAGCAAGCATCTCCGTATCAAGCACTGCAGTATGGGTACGGATACTGCGTAGCGTCAATGCCCATGGTAGGGGTGGCGAGCTTCTCCGCGCAGGGGAGGGCATGGATGGATGGGGATGCGCGGCAGGCTTGGGTGTGAGACGGTGACACCAACATGGCACCACGCTCAGCAGAAGCCCCAATCGGGCATGGCGTAGCCATCGTTCCAGAGCGACGATTGTGGGGTGAGAGTCGACCGATTCGAAGCGACTTGCGGGGATGAAGTCGGCACAGCCCGGGTGTAGTAACGTGACGGTCGCTTGATCTTGCTGGAGATGCCGTGATCAAGGAAGACCTGGCTTCTCTGTGCGAAGCACACCACGTACGTGAAAGTTACGCAGTAAACAGCACTGTGAGGCCGTCAGCTTGGCCGTACATTGAACCTAACCCGTCGACGAGTCGACTCAAGGCGTGAATATGCACTGCCGTTCTTTTGGCTGAATGAACGCACCCTAGGTAGGCGGAGAGAAGCATTCCCGAGGAAGCATGCCCCCTGAACGGACCATGTCTTGTCCATCTGATGATCCTTGATTCTGGACCACACCCGAGCACAGCCCCCTACATGCGTTTTGCCCTGACTTGTCTCTCTGCCTGGCTTTGGTGTGACGAGCGGCGTGGGAAGCGTCTTGGGAACAGTCTCCGGAGGCGGGGGGTTCCGTTGCTTCCGCCTGCCGTCTGTCAAATCCGATCATCGATGCTATCGTGATGCTTCTGCTGCTTTCACCCATCATCATAAGACTATGACATCTGCTGGTCAAAAGACTCGGACAAACATTGGCAGGACCCTTGTTTTAACATGTCTCCATATTCGGGTCGGTATGCTTCATTCGCGGATCCTTTATTATCGTGGTTAACCATCGCAGGCCGATTCCACCCGGCCGTCAGCTCCACCAATGTTGTTACAGCCGAAAACCCTCGTTGATGTCATTTCTGAGTCTCCGTACTCTGTAAAGAGGATCCGTATGGTCCCTGAGTTTTTCTGCATACCTACCTGGTCTACCACCAGTCTCATTTCTTACCCATGTGCCGTGTGGCCGCACTAAGCCGAATACCGTCATTGTCGACTCCCCATCGTGAAGCTGGGCCAGTCTCGGTTGAGAAGTTTCTCGGTCGCAGCTCACCGAACTTGCAGCTACCGCTCACAAATCCCGTTGGACTCGTTACCAAGGAACTAATAGGCTAACCGAAAACCCCTGCCAGCCTCCATGTATACTAATTCAACCGTTTTCCATCAATGACCTCACGCATTTCATAGCACCCTGCTCCACTGCTCTGCGCAGCTTGCTTGCTTGCTTGTCGACAGGAAAAGCTGCTGAGCAACGTCACTATGGAAATGTCGTTGCCAAAAGGCAGTTTTACCACCTCTAGAAGCGATTTCGTTTTACTGATCAGATCAGATTGTCCAGGGCGCGCAGGCAGCTCGTCACTGGACTGAGCCATACGCCACAGCAGCAAGGCTTTTCCCAGCCACACACTCAAACTTGACTGTGCCACACCCAACAGCCCCCTGTCAAGCCACGAGTTGTCTGTTATAGCACCGGGATAGGTTGGCCATGGACTTGAAGCTATCGCGGCAATTCCATTGAGTTTGCATTGTCATTTCGAACCTTTCAAGGTGCTACTGATCTACCGTGGAACTCTCCGGAACCTCGTCACTTGGGATCCGTCGCTAAGCTCTTGCGTAATCTCCTTATGTCGGTAGCCAAAAACCTTCGGGGTGAATACAAAACGCAGCACGTAGTAAACGATGCCGAGAGACAGAATGGCCAGGGCTACCACGGAGGACAGCCAGTACGGCAACGATGTGCTGCCTTTTCCATTGGGCGGACGGACGAATGGCATGATAATCAAGAACTAAAAGCAGCGCGTCAGCAAGCGTTCGTAGGGAAACAGACATGGGATAACACTGACAATATTGGCGACGAGGTAGATTACGATGAGTGCCCATGGTGCGGGCAAGGGAGACCGGAAGGATTTATCCGTCAAACGCAGCTTGACCAAGCCCACGGTAATGGCAAACAGCAGGACCGTTGTCGGATAGCTCGACAAGCTGACGACAAAGTTGAAGGCATCGCCAGCAGGAGGAGCGCAAATGAAGAGGATAGTCACGCCGAGGTGCAGCGTAAGCGCGTAGATGGGTGTCCGGAAGGGTCTGTTCTCCATGAAGAGGTTAGAGAAGGGCAACACGCCATCTTTTGCCAACTCCTGCAGGAGTCTGGGGACAGTAAAGGCGACACCGAGCAGATGACCCAGCGCCGACAGCGCGACCAGCGCAGGTAGCGCCTTGGTGCCAGCCGACTCGCCAAAGACGTTCTTGAAAAGCGTCGCCGCGACGGTGACCTTGGCGGCGATGAAGTCTTCTTTGGGAACAGCAGCAAACTGGACCGTTAGCAGGGGAACTCCTACGCCGCTGTGTACAACAACTTACGTATGCCACATTTGCCAAGAGATACAAAACTGCGATTATACCCATCGACAGAGGAAGTGCCAGCCGAAGCGTCTTTTGAGGGTTGCGAACCTCAGACAACACCTATACAGAATTAGCAACGCAAGATGGACTGCCTGCCTTCGAACATACCGCGTTGACATTGTCGTATCCCTGAAAAGAGAAGATGGCATTGAGAATCGCGGATCCAATGTTATATCCGCTATTCGACGTGCCCTCGAAAGCGTTTTCAAAGTTCCGAGGGCTCTCGATCCTGAGATGGCCCGCCAGCACAGCGAAGCCGCAGCAAACGATGAACAATAGCGTAAAGAGCTTGACGGCCGATAGCACGTCCTGGATACCTCTGCCAATTCGAGGGGCAACCGCATGGATTCCAATGGAGAAGGCTGCTCCTGCTATCGCCACGCCACGCAACGTCCACGTGGTCGAATCGACGCCAGCGGCCACGAGGAGGTACGAGGAAAACGTGATGGCGTTGCTCGCGGAAACCTGCAAGAAGGTGCAGTAAAAGACGTAGATGCACGTCTGCATCAGGCGGGGACTGAACGAGCGTTCGAGGTACACCTTGATCCCGCCACTCCTGGGGAGCGCTGACCCGTACTCGAGCATGACGAAGACGCCGCAGGTTGATATCACGGCAGCGATGACCCACGACATCAAAGCCATGCCGACGCTGCCGCTGAGCTTGAAGATTGTGCTGGGCGTCGAGAAGATGCTGCACCATGATGAGAAACATTCGTATCGGGAATGGAATGCTGTTTACCCTGCGCCAATGATCTTGTTGACCACGAGTGAGACGGCACCGAAGAGACCAATGGTCCGCTCCTGAAGAACATGATGTTCAACGACTCCTAAAACGCCATCTTTGACCGAGTCTTCGGGCCCATCGCTCGCTGAGCTGTTGGCCGGAATATCTGCACGGGGGGGGGATGTCAGTGTACTTGCTTTACGGATACCTTACAGGTAATCAGAAACCATAGGCCTCACTCTTGATGACGTCGTCTTGAGAAGATGCCATTATGTCTACCAGCACTGCGAAAAGCGACGCAGACCACAATGATGCGCCGAGACTTGGAAGACTTTTCTCTTATAACTACAATGGCGACATCGTGGTGGCTCACCTCATCAGCAGTTCCCACCAGCGTCGTCTCTTCGCTAAGCCAACACTGAGCGAGCACGCAATTGTGGATTTGATTCGCGTATGGGCTTCTTCACCATACAACGCACCAGAGCCGAAAGGAATTGCTGGATACTCGACTCGAATCGAACCAATGCAATGGACCGCAGCGCTAGATCACTCGGACATCCAAGCCGAGGACTTGCTTTTCACGCGGCGCGCCGTCGCCGACTTTGACGTGCATCGGCGACATCCCGACGCACCCCTGGTGATGTCGTGCTTTCAGCTTCAGAACTCGCCATTAGTACTCTTTGCAGCTACTGGCCAGTGTGTCGTACAGCATCTTCGATTTGGCTGGGTATTCTTCCACTCAAGACCGGCTACAGCCCGAACGGCTCGCACGCGACGCGATCGACCAGCTCAAGCGGCATATCTCGCGATGCTTTAAAAAGACGGCTGGCACAGATGCTAGCCACTCTTACACCACAAAAGCAAGATCCATAATTCACCCCTACGACCAACATGACCGTCGAGTTCGCGACCTTTGATGTCCCCGGAGCGCGGACCTACTTCGGACACGCTCTGCCCTATGGTTTGCAGATCAAGTCAACCAAAGGCGGCGATGCGCCCCCCGTCGACGAATCTGCTGCGGCTCTGCGACACCTCGGAGAATCTGGCAGGCTTCAAGAGCTTCTAGAACAACATGGCGCCGTTTTGGTTCGGGGCGCCGGGCACCCGTCTCCGGATACATTTGCCAAGCTCGTCGGGGCGGCGGAGGAGGGTCGCGGCTCTCATCCCCATGTGCAGATCGGCTTGGCTGGCAAGCGAACTCTGCTCGCTGAAAACGTTTGGACGGCGAACGAAGGGTCTCCGCTGACCAGGTTCTATCAGCACAACGAGGTATTTGCTGTGACACCTACTACTTACTACATCGGGGAGCGCAGGAGCTAAAGACGTGCTGCAGTACTCGAGATACACGCGTTTCCCGACGAATATTCACTTTTACTGCGTGAAGAGAGCGCCAAAGGGTATGTGCTTCCCCTCCCCGTTCACTGGCCTGCCCCAGTCTGAGCTGACATGGTTCGAAAGGCGGCGCTACTCCCATCGCCCACAGCGCCAATGTGTTTGAGAAAGTTCAGAGTGAGATCCCCGAGCTTGTCGAAGAAGTCCACAAGCGAGGGCTGGGAATGAAGATGGTTTTCAGGGCACCAGGCAACGAAGCCAAGGTCAACTCCTTCACCTGGGCCGGCGAACACAGCTTCGGGCAAGAACTGAGCCCCGAGGATGACGAGGTCACGACAAGACAAAAGGTTGAGAAGCAGGTTCGTAAGTTGACGGACGACTTCAAGTGGCTGGACGACGGCACGCTCGAATTGACGCAGCACATCCCCGGTACGATGTCAGTCTCGGAGACTTCTGTCGATGGACCCTAACCGCAGACTTTCAGGTATCCGGAGATTACCCAAGAGCGGCAAGCCGGTCTGGTTCAACGGCCTTGTTGGGCGGCATGGCATTACGCGCGACATAGGCGCCCTAGACCCGCCACACATCGGACGTGATGGCATGACCTGTAGGTTCATGTTCCTGGTTCGATCACCTCTGCTTACAACAGTCCAAGATCTTCCATCCGTCTACGGTGATGGTGCACCCATCCCTAGAAAACTGCTTGACAGACTCATTGATGTTATTGATAAGGAGGAGATCAGCCTGATACTTGAGGAAGGCGACTTGTTACTGGTAGATAACTTTCAAGTTTCTCATGGGAGAGAGCCATGGGAGGGCGAGAGACAAATCTTGGTCAGCATGTGGGATACGGAGACGCCCATAGGTGTGTATTAAGACAACTCCATGTTCTTCGTTGTTCTTGGCCTACGAGATGTCAAAGTACAAGACCGCAGACGTTGGAGGCCATGAGTGGGTAAGAGCCCCTCCAGCAATGGCGACAGAGTGAAGGCAGGCACGTGACAGTATGGAAGGCACAGAACGGGTAGGGATGGAACATAACAGGTCGGGTAGGCATAATAACCCTGCTTGAATGTCAAGTTGCGAGATACCTTGTTAGCTGAGAGATGTGTACCTTGGACTGATGACTAGCCGTCGGAGAAGGCGAGCTCACCTACTGCGTATTTCCATTCACGTGCTCGGAATGCTCGTCAATGTCGCCAGGGCAGTGAGATATATGGCCTGCCAATCTCTTTCTACCACCAATCACCAGATACTTAGGAACAACAGCGAGGCCAAAGAGAACATGCTCTGGGAATATCTCGGCACGGTCGCGACTGTCGTTCGGTTACCGCATTGGCCAGAGAGCCCATGCAGCGTAATGCATGGGAGTTTGACTAATTGACCTGGTAGTGTAGCGCAAGACAGGAGCAACGAAACGGGGTTTCCGCCGTTATGCCATCTAATGTGTCTATCAAGAGTAGCACAGTAAGTATGTTGGAAATAGCTTTCAGGATTCTTGCCGGATGCTGTAACGGATGCTGGTTCAGTTGGGCATTCTTTCCTTACGGGCTTCTTACATAAGGTTATTGTCGTCGCTGGCGACGCAGTTGCACCCGTGATCACAATCAAACATCCCACAACTGTTCTTGCGTTGAGCAGCTCAAAAGTAGCAACTGGAAGGTGCATTCAATCCTCTCATTGCCCTTCCCGGATGTAACATTGTTGGAACTCCGGCTCTCGTAGGAACGTCAAAAGCTCAGAGCCATCATCCCAACTACAATGTCAGAAACACATTAACCAGAGACATCATCCAACCGCAGTATCAGCAACGCTACAGGCTGTAACCATATTGTTTCTGCTACCCTCGTAGACATTGTCTTATTGAGGTCACCGCTCAACATACAAACACAGCAGAGCTCACACCGTCAAACTGAGTCTGCACCGTAACGCAACATACATCCAAGAGCATACAGTATGTGCCGGATAATCTTGGGGGATATTCGATGCCAGAAATGCGATACATCCGTAGAGAGATACTACGGAAACTTGATGCTTTGTGCTCTGGCTGGAAACAGGCCCGGCATGGCGCCTTGCCATCGGCGGGGAGTACTCTTCGAATGTCGCAGAACACATATCTGCAGCGAATGCAGGGCCGTGATCGAAAGCAACGGAGGTTACGTACCAAGACCTGAGGCGACTTCCGAGGCGGAGGATACTCGACATTACTTGAGGACAACAGCAGAAGATGCTCAGCGTCGAGCCCAGGAAAGTGTAGGCAATGGCGGAAGTTTCCAGACTTGGTCTGCCGAACAAAGACTGCAGCCAACGAGACGGCGAACCAGAGGACATGTACACGGAAGACAGTGTTGCTGTCGGAGACATTGTACATTGAGAAATAGGGGGGCGTAACGCAGGCTGAAGAGCGAAAGCCACCCAGTAGCCAGAATCAGAAGTGTTGGAGTGTTAGAATGGTCGAGTAGTCAGTTCAGCGAAGCAGCGTGTATCAAACAGTCCCTTGAAGCGTTCAAATAACCAGAAATATTGACGAGCGGGTGAATTAATTGGTTAGCGGTGGAGGTATCGGACGTTGGCTCTACCGTGTCAGGCAGATATAATGCTGCATAATCACACGTCGGGCAGTGCTGCGTTGCTCTGCATGCCGACTGTTGGTATTTGCAAGTGGTTAGCTGGCATGAATCAAAAGTATTTGACGTCGATATTGTATCATCTCTCCTAAAGCTTTTGCCGTAAAGTCAAAGTCTCGGCCAATTCACACAAATTCTGTCACTGCCCCTTCTGCATTAATAGGCAGTCCTGATATACAAAACTTTTTGACTTCTATCTCGGTGACGAGTCTGATATACCGATTCTCAATCCCTGTGCATGCTATGCCCAACTTAAACCCCCAAGAATGCAACCCATGTAACGCCTCCCATGCTTTCGCTTGCCTCGATCCTAGCCCTGGCCAAACTGGGGTGTGTTCAGGGACATGGCCATCAGCAGGCCACCGACAAGACCCGCGCAGGGCAGCGTAATGAGCCAGCCAGAGAAGATGAAGGCGACTTGGCGCCAGTTGACGGCGCCAAAGTCGAGCCCTGTCATGGCGACCCCGATGACCGAGCCCGTCAAACATTGCGTTGTGCTAACTGGAAGACCCAGGCGAGAAGCGAGCAGCACGGTGATGGCCGCACCAGGCTCCATGGCAAACCCTCTGGTAGGGGAAATCTGAAGTGCAGTATCAGTAAAATGAAGAACGTTGCTGTAGATGGAGGTTGGGTATATAGGGGGCGGCTGGATGTGAAGGGTGCAGGGGCAGTTGGATGGAATGCGGCGTGAATGGGTTAGCAGCCACAGCGCTATGACCAGGGCTTATGTAATATGAAGACGGCCAAAGCCACGTGACCTAGAATCGCAGGGCCACAGTCATGAAGCTGGAATTACTTACTTGAGTGATCTTGTTACCCATCGCCTTGATGATATGGTGCCCTTGGAACCAAAAGCCCAATCCAAGCAGGATACCTGCGACGATAAGAATCCAGATGGGCGACTCGCCCTTTTCCCGAACCTCTCCGGTTTTCCAGGTATCGTAGGCAGCAATGAAAGGCCCGACTGCGTTTGCTACGTCGTTGGAGCCGTGGGCGATGGACATCATGATGGCACTCGCAACCTGTGCGTAAGTCCACAGATGTTCGATCCTGTTATCGTATTGCTTTGACTTGCTGTGGACTTCTGAGAGCTGAGCCGAGGCGTGGGTGACGCAGTCACGGGTGACGCCCTGCAAGAAGAAGTACTTGATGAAGCTCCAAACCCGCCTGGGGTTGTGGATAGGTAGATGTGCTGTTGGAGCGAGAAACCTCTCTTCAGGCTCGGGCTGCTTCTTGTACCGACCAACGAGGCCGCCGCTCTGGGTCGCCGACTTGCCGCGCTCGACGTCCTCGAGGGAGAGGGGCGCGGAAGCCGGGGTATCAGAGTTGTCGTCGGTTTTGTCGCCCTTGTTGGCTTTTTCGGCTGGCTTTGCCTTTTCGATATCGTCTGTTTTCTCGGCAGAGTCGCTCTCGGTGTTCGCGTAGTAGTCGATGACGATCTCGTTGCCCTTGGCTGGCAGATAGATGGGAGGGTTCTCCATGTAGAGGAGAGGTCCGAGGAAGATGTGCCGCAAGCGGATCCGGGTGTCTTTCGTCACTAATCTCCGGTGGACGTACGGGACGAAGAAAACATAGGACAGCAGGAGGATACCAAAGAAGACACCTAGAACGATGCCGGCAGCCGTGGCGCCGAGGGCTTCGAGAGAGGGCGCGCCTGGAGCCTCGACAGTGATGAAGAGTGCGAGAACAGCAGCCGTGAAGGCAAGGTAGAAGGGGATGGCCTTCATGGCCTTCTCGAACGAGTTTTGGCGCTCCAGGACAGCAAACTTGAGACTCCCGAAGAGGACAGCGCCAAAGACTGCCGCAATGCAGGGGGCGATGGCCCACGACGCAGCAATCTGCGACACGCTGCCGTCCTTCCAGCCCCAGCTGACGCTCGCTTCGGCAGCAATGCCTACTCCGACAAGGGCGCCGACGATAGTCTGAGTTGTCGATACCGGGTAACCGAGCCTGGTGGCAATGAGCAACCACCCCGCGCTGGCGAATTCCGCGCAGCCCATGGCGAGCATCAGCGTCGACGGGGTTTGGCGGAATCTATCGAGCCCGATGATGCCGTTCTTGATGGTGCTGGTCACGCGAGAGCCAAGCACGACAGCACCGAAGAACTCTGTCACCATGGAAAGGCAGCCGACTTGGACCATCGTCAGCGTCCGAGCCGCGACAGAGGTCGCGTACGAGTTGGCGACATCGTTAGCGCCGTTGCCGAAGGACGAGCCGCAGAAGGCTATGCTGATGACCGCGATGATCCATGTATATTGTGTGAGGACAGCCATGGCGGGTGCCGGACGTCACGACGATGTCGGACTGCGTGTCGATGGGACAAGGTAATGGAAGAAGTGGGCCCAGCCACCACGGTTGAGAGATGCGCTGTTGAATCTGACAAAGAGTTTGCAATGTTCAAAGGGTGAACGGTCCCGGGACAAGAGACGGCACTGGATTTTATACAGCAACGAGGCTGATTAAAACTCGTTGAGGCAGCTGTGGGGAAAGGCGGCGGACGCCTCCAGTCTTGCTAGTCTCGTCTTCGACTTTGGCCCATCAAGTCCATCCATCACGGTCTTCAGGGTCTATCGGGATGGCCAGTATCTTTGCCTCCTCCCCACGTTCGCCTCACCCGGTACCGGGGAAGCACGAGAATCTTACACTGAACCTCTACCTTCTGGCCACCAGAGTGGAGATGGGCGGTCTTGACGCGACTCTGTGCCGAGACTCGAATCCACACTCGACAACTCTGGATTGGCTCATGTTCTGTCTTGGCTCTTGGCCTTCCAGGTACAGAATCCGACCCGTCAAGCCACACAGCCAGTCACGTTCCGTCATTTGAGCACGTTGTGTCTTGTAGAGGCCCTCGTTGTTTGATCGTGATGTTTGCCAATGCTGTTGCCAAGGTTGAAGATCTGCGCTAGTCAGTCTCCGAAGGCAAGTGTCGTGTGCTCTCCTGCTCTTTTGGACCTCTGCTCAGGACACATGTGTGAACGACTGGGTAATAGAGCACGCGACCATTTGCCTCTTTCTGTCGGTTTCTCCCCCTCCTAGGTGTTGAACGGTGCATCTTTGCAGTTGCTGATCCCAGGTTCAGCACGACGTACGCAACCTGATCTTCCGGATTACCGTCCTCATCGACATTCGGATGCAGGCCAAGTTCATCAGCAGGAAGCCGTGCTGTGCGTGGCCAAGCTTCGATCCCCCTCCACCGTTTCTTCTGGCGTGCGTGGCCGTGAAGCTTAGGTTCCGTCATGCGAGTCACGAACCTTAGAATGTGTGCGGGTAGCCAAGACCTCGCATCGGGGGTAAGCGAGTCTACACAAAACCGTCTTGAAGCGAGAAATCGGCTGATTTTTCTGATTTCATGACTGGGTATAGCTGTTCTGACTATATGATCGGCGGTCAGCTCCTTTTCGGCTACATCCAGTGAGGCCCTCCTGCTTCCACAAGCTCGCCCTTGATCTTTTCAGCAGTGTAATCTTCCTCCACGAGAAGCTGCCTTCGAACGAAGCTTCGTGTAGTCCTAGATACCTTGACACAACACGCTAGATGGCGGTTGGCCCGTATGCTATGAGGCAGTCTCGCAATCCAGTCCCCAACGCATGATCATCGCGTGCCACCCGATCACATGAGAACTGGCGTACTCTGTTATCCATTATCATCGTCGTCGTCGTCGTCTTCGCTGTTGTCGACGTCGTTGCTATCGCCGCTGTCATCATTCTTGTCCTCCATCCCCGTCATCACCATGATTATTGTTATAGTCGCCTGCTGTCGTCGTTGTGTGTCATCATCGTCGTAGGCTGTGGCTGGGTAATCACGCGTCGACCGACGTGGTAGTGCAAGGTGTCTCATCATCCCAATATACGGTCGGAGTGGAATCAATCTTGTAGGCGTTAACTTGATTCTGAACACGAGGCAACCTTTTTGGTCTCAACTGTACTCTTGACACGTCCCCTAAGCAAGTGATTCTGAGCAACAACACCAATCAGAGCACGGAATGATCATCAGATTTGAAGCGCATGCTCGTTAACATCCACGAGTTTGGTCTGACTGATATTGCTACGCTACAAACACCATACTTGGAAACTCGACTTAGAAGCCAGGCTTCTCTTTGCGGAGACTGGGCTTATCGCCTGTCAGCCACGAGCTGATTTGGTTGTGTAGTATTTGGTGCTATCTTGAGAAAGATCTTGACAAAATTAGCATAGTCAAATTTCACGCCAGTCTTTATTATGCTGCTGCTAACGCCAGCAACACCTGCGTTCTGGGATACTACCGGCCTTACTACGCCGCACCGTGGATCGCTACTTGCGACGCACAAACGACCCGAAAGAATATCGAGTGTCGCTGATACTTCTATCGATTCAAGTGCAACCCGGCTGGTCGGCTTTCCCGCGAGAAACTATTGGCGGACTCCCTTAGCCATCCAGGTCTGGATAATAATTCCATAGATTTCTGTCTGGCAGAAAAGGCCGACCATACACTCAGACTATCTGAAGCGAAGATTGACAGATCATCGGTTGTATCAGTTTCGTGCAGTATGTTCAAGGCGTAGTAGAAGTCAGCTCGGCTCTGTCACTCAAAGACTAGCTTTCCCACTGTGCTTTACATGGTGATATCAGTCTCATAGACATAGATATCGATACCAGAGGTAAGTCTCAATCCATTCGTTGTCTCTAGTAAGCTAGGTCCGATTCTGATCGTTCCAAGTACTGGACCATTGACTCTTTCATGGGATATACACTCAGAATCAGTTCGTCGGCTCTGAGTCCCATGCCATCGCATCGGCTAGTCTTATGAATTGATTTTATAGCACGCACTGGGTCCTAAGATTAAGCACAAAAAAGAACGCAGGACGTTGTTGTACTGGGTGATTCCCAGAACTTGTTCAGCCACGTAGACGGGAATAGTGGTTTGACCGGTCAAACTATTCCTCGACAGTCGACAAAAAAGCTGCAGCACCCTAGCGATTCCTTGCATAGGTGGTAAGGTTCCACAACAGATGCGATTTCCGATGATTTTGCTGCTTTGTCCATCCCACCGCCCCAAACGTCATAAACATGTTACATGAATAGAGCTGGCCGTACGCATGCATCCGTCAAACTTCCGAGCTCACACGCCGCCCTCAGTCCTGCCGCTTTGCCAGAACTTCTTGTCGACTTTGTCATCCTCAGCCGGTTGTGATCTGTCGTGCTTGGCGTCGAAGTCCTTGTTGTGCTCCTCAACCTCGCGCTTCTGTTCGCCGCTGAGCTTGCTGGGGTCCGTCACGCTGGCATTTGAAACCTTTGGCTTTGGAGGAGACGTGGGCCTGGCGTCGGCAACATCCCGTATGTCGGTGGACTCCAGGCCGGGCTTATCGCTGAGGAAACGGGGGCCGGAGACGGCATTGTTGTATCTGGCGAATTGGATTGCGCGCGTTGTCTGGCCTAGAGCCGGGACCCTTAGTCGATTTAGCACGTGGGCCATCTTGTGTGGAACTGAAGATTGAGGAGATCGTTTTGAATGACAATGCGGTGGATGATGACAGAAAGCAGCAGTTTTGCTTGGGCGACTGCAGCCATTTTTGTGGAAGTCTCCTTCATGATGTCATTCAGCCATTTCGTTAGAACGGTCGGAAGCGGCAGCGATCGCCGATTGTTTGTGTGGTTGGTGCAGCCACGCATGTTGGAGGATCATTATGACGACGAACGCCAAGCTGCGGTCTAGTGTCAAGTCGACCCTGTCCTACACCAGGGGTTTAGCTCTTGATATCCGGATCAGGGTCCGAACAATACGTCAGTTGGCGTATCAAGTTCTTAGATGACCAATATAGGGACCGAACCCGCAGGTTTCAGATTCTTACACCTCCCGTCTTTAGAGGATAGACAACTGAGGTCAATTTGGCTACTGTAGCTCCGACTTCTATCATTGGGACATATGGTGTATCAGTGCGACGACGCAGGCCTCACTTTGGCATACAGGATAGACAAGTTAACCTGCGAGTATAAAAGTTTTGCGACATCGATGTCCAATATATAAAGCTCTGAGTGCAATCCGAGAAATGTCAGTCTCGTGGATGAAGTTGTCTGGTTTGGATGCTTTCACCACGTAGGTCATATGGAGGATACAAAACTCTTGCCAGAAACATCGCAACATCAATTTCCTGAGACACCACTGTGCATGACCCTGAGAACCATGGCACTCAGAAACTCACAAAGCTGCTGCAATGCTCTCTGCCCTGGGCGATGAAGCGAAGTCTGCATCGGAAGCAGGAAGAACCACACCGTCAAGTTGTTCAGTCTCGTTGGGTACTCAACGTCCCCACCGCGATCGTTTTCCGACTTGCCATAGTCTAATACCTCTTAATACAAGTGGCATGGCAACCCAGGCTTGCATATATACACAGCAACAGTCATTGGCGTGTGCACCAAGAATGACGAGAATGGCGAGTCTTCCAACCTCACCAAAACAAGACCAAAATGGTTATACTTTCCTAACAAGCGACGTTAGGGAATGCCACCACATGGCCAGAACCAGAAAGTCGGCGAAAATCAACAGAGTTCAGGCCCTGCACCGTGATTGTGAACGAAAATCAGAACAACCTTCATCTCGTGGTAACCTGCCCGGAACTATTCCAGAAGCCGTAACCGAACTCAATTGTACATACTGGACCCCTCGCATCTACTGCTTAAGCTTGATTCAAAGTGAGCTGGCCGTAGTTTTGACTGGTGGCAGCCATGCATTACGACGCGCTCATATTCCCTTCTGCGGCTCAACCGACGGACCGACAGGCCGAAGACCTTACTCGACCGCCTCCAGACGCGGGGTTCAACTTGCCGCCCCGGCTAAAGGACTGTTTCCGGATTGCGCTTCTCCGCTCATCGTTGTAGTACAACCCACTTGGCCCCGCATATAGTCGGACGGACCGAGGCCTCTATCATCGTACGCACGGAGCAGATGGGCATACAACCGGCCTTCGCAGACTCCATGGATGACTGTACAACTGTGCCAAGAACATACATGATTGCCAATGAAAAACAGCGAGTGAGGATCGAAGAGGTTAACCGCATCTACGGAGATTCAAAGCAAGAAAGCTCGGAAGAATCCTTAAGAGGCGTCTGGAAACTCTTTTTACATGACTCGAAAGTCAGGATAGCGAGGGACTCTCAGGCTTAAGTTCATAGAGTTTACCAAAACCCTACACGTACGACCCTGGAAGCTAATTGAGTTCAAAGTCAACGGCGTCTCTTTGGAAAGAGACGGAAATGCAATTGCTTCGTGTTAATCGGACCAGGTCAGCATGAGGCATTACCGAGTCAGACAGTACAACGTCGAAACTTTGTGGGCATTGCCTGCCCTGGCGAAGCAGCTATTACAGTTTGATGGTGACCGGGAGACGATGTTGCTGACCACAAGGTTCCCGCCATCATCTTTGCGGATAGAGTCTGTCTCTGGTAGGCTCGGAGAGACGACTGGAATAAATGTTGAACAAACCGCCTGCCTTCCAACCATTCAGCTCGACCCGAGCCATCCATACGGCGAGCGGAACAAGCATCCGATAGCACCACGATGACTTCCCACGAAGATGACTGGTCTCACATCACCGACATCTGCGAGAGAAGAAAAGCGCAGAATCGAATAGCTCAAAGAAACTACAGATCCAGGCAGCGGATGAGAATTGAGCTGGCCGAAGCAATCCTTTTCGATCTGCCTCACAAGACCCAGAGGTGGCAGGACAGTCGAAGAAACAGCAGAAGCAACACGAGATCCAAAAGCCCGGACTTTGACTCCTCCTCTTTCCATCCAGATGCCCTGGAATTCCTCGACGTATCGGCCTTTGATCCTGTCGGGCCCTCCCACGCGCTAGCAAACGTCGACGAAGCTTTCGATATACAGACACAGGACAAACTGGACAGTGGTCCACGACAAACTTCATGGGCTACGAAGAGACCACCGGCGTTGGAAGCGAGCCAAGCTCAGCACATCCACCCCTCAGATGTACAGGCTTCGCCACTCGATCCCTGCAGCCCGAGCAATGCATTTGGTTGTCTAGATGACTTCAGTGTACGGCAACATCCACGACAAGGCTGACTGTTTACTGATTAAAAGGCCACAGAATCCTCAAGAGTCGAACAACGTATCAGCAGCTACCTCCACGACCGAAAGCATATCCCCCCCACCGAGTCTTTCACAATCTACACGGTCGACCACCGCCGTCAGCTCTCGAAGCTCGTGCCCCTCGAACCCCGACGCAGCAGCCGAGTCCACCCCGCTGCTTACGGCTGTCATGCGCGGGAACGTCGAGATTGCTCGCTTGCTGATAAATAACGGAGGAAATGTCGACTGCAAGAAGGCAGGGAAAACGGCGCTGCATATGGCAGTTGAGGGGGGGGACACGGTGGCTAGCCGTACACTGCTCGATCTGGGGGCCGACATAACCCTGGCCGATGATGAGGGCATGACTGTCGTTCACAAGGCTGTCGGCCGTGACGACAGCGAGCAATTACGCGCTTTGTTGAAATGGGCCGAGGAAAGGAGCAAGACGCCATCTTCGGAAGGGCTTTTGCAGAAGTGTCTGAACGCCAAGGACAAACTCAACAGGTCACTGGTGCACATGGCGGTATTGCTGGAGAGGATGACCATCTTGAGGATGCTATTGGAATATGGAGCCGATGTCAATGAGTAGCTGGCTGTCAGATGCCGCCACTAAGGACGATGAGATGGATAGATTATCTTGACCCGATGGCAAGGTCGAAACCTCAACCGGGTTAACAAAATACTTGTTCTACTGTGAAAGATGGCTTAGAAGGGTGAAGACTGTCGACGACATTTCTTTTGCAGCCACTTGGCTAGCTGCAACTGCTGCATGACACTTACTCCGAACGAGCTATAAGATTATATGGCAGTATCTCGACATTTGATGAATCAGAAGTGACACGAGGAACAACAAAGTTTCATTAAAGTAATTAATAGAGGAAATAATCACATGGGTCAGATAGATGAAAGAGGAAAGCTAGGATAGCGGGACGAGTCAATTGGGGCAGACAGCAGAAACAGACGTGGGGGTAAACGCAAGTCGGAGACAAGAATGAAACACGTTGAAAGAAAAAGGCAGAATCAGCTGGGAGTGAAGGGTCGCGTAGAGGTGAAAGAGAGAGGAGGCGAACGGAGGAGACGGAGGAGACGGAGGAGATGGACGACAGGGAAAGCAAGAGGAATAAGCGTCAACAGGCGTAAATTGAGAAAAGCCTTGAGATTAAGAACACCCGACCAGACAGTGACGGATACAAGAATGTTGAAACGGTTAGACAGCGAGCTCAACAATAACGCGGAAATCTCTGAATAATGTCAAGACAGCAAAAACAGGACCCATCGATGGACGCCTACATCAACAATAGTACCTTGAAATCCTCAAACAGCGCATCAATCTGATCTTCCTGGGCAGCTCGCTGATCCCAGAAAATGGAAACGTCAACGCCGTCTTCCTTCATGGCGCACTCCACTGACAGTCCTCCTGGTGGTGCTGCCGCGACTTCACCTCCGACGAACCGCATCCCGACATCTTCAACCGCAAAACGGAGGTTGCCTTGGGGATGAACGGTGAGATCCAGGGGGAAGCGGCAAGCATCGCTGGTATCTTGGCTGGCTGACATGACGGTCTTCAACCCCGAGAGTTCGTAAGGCATCAGGCGTGTCAGTTCCGCGTGGACCTTTTCCGAGACTTCACGTCCCGTTTCCCCCTCCTCCAGCCGAACCCGGAGCGGGACTTTGCTGATGACTGGACCAACACAGGACTGGACGCTGGGCATGTTGGTTCTTCCGGCGACGAGATAACCAATGACCACATCCGAGCTGTTCGCCGCACGCCCGACTGCTCGAATCCATGCTGACGCCAAAGTTGCCGCCAGCGTTGCGCCTCGGACCTTGGGAGGAAGAGATGCGCTGTAGTCCCGTCGTCGGTCCTTCACAGCGTGCCGTACGAAAGCGTACCCAAATAGCGGGGGAACCCCGGCCCCGGATAGATACGTTGCCCAGAATGACCTGTCTGTAACCTCGTTCCTGGTTGCCAACCGCTTGATGAGGTCCCTTGGCGAAGAAAGGTGTGCTGCCATTTCCGCACCCTCGTATGCTCGGTAAAGCGCCTCGAAAAGAAGCCTTAACGACCAGGCGTCGTATAGTGAGTGATGCAGTGTCCAAATGAGATGGCAGCCGGACTTGTCGCGCACCACGGTAATTCTGGTAAGCTGATCTCCCAAGCCCGTTGGTATAGACTTGTCATCTTTCAGCACCGCGTCCAGATTCTTTCCTGATGCCTCGATCCAGGGTATTTGGTCGTCCAAGACGACTTGATGCCACTGTCCTGAATGCTGGACAAGTCTCGTGCGTAGGATCGGGAATTTCCTCGCACAAAAGTCGATAGAATCTTTCAGACGAGCGAGATCAACCCCTGAGTCAACGGCGAAAACAAACTGGGCGACATGAGCTCCAGGAACCCTGACAGTATCCTCCATAAAGAACTCCTGCATGTAGGTGCAACGGTAGACATCCTCGATGCAGTCTGGCTTTACGTTGCAAGTCTTTGCGTTGCTGAGTCTTGACTGAGCATCGAGCTCAGACAGTTGGTCAGCCGTCTCCGGTGATTGTTGAAACTCGGGCGACAATTCAGCTGTAACCTCCAATGCCTGCATCTTTGAAGCCATTGCCGAGAGCCTAGGATGGGAGAAAATCTCAGAGACAGCCAGAGAATATCCTTCTGCTCGCAAAAGTGATACCAACTTCATCGCGAGAAGCGAGTCGCCTCCGTTGCCGAAAAAGTTGTCCGATGCGCTGACAGATTGCACATCTGCAATGTCGAGCGCCTTGCACCAAAGCCTTGCCAGAACTCGCTCATGTGGTGTCCGAGGAGCTTGTTTGGCGTCGTCATCGCCAGCGTAGGCAGCGACTGATTTAGCGGACATTGAGTTGACGATGCTCTGTAACGTTCTGCGATCAAGCTTTCCAGATGTCTGAACTGGTAGTCTGAGCAAAGGAAGATAGACCTCAGGAACCATGTGCCGGGGTAGGACGTCAGCTAAGTGAACCTTCAGGTCAGCCGCCATGCTCCTCATGAAGCTGACAACTTCTGGACTTGACTCGACTACCCCTGAAGAAGGTAGTGCCAAGCGACCCTCGATGCCAAACACCGCTGCGAGGGTCTGCTTGCCATTCGGGCAGAAGATGTCGACAGCAACCGTGAGCTCCGCGATCTTTCCACGAATAGCCTCTTCGATCTCTGAAAGCTCCACCCTCTGACCGCGGATCTTGACCTGGTTGTCTTTTCGGGCAACAAAGCTCAGAGTCTTGTCTTTGTTGAAGTAGACGTAGTCTCCCGTACGATATACTCGTCTTCCTGGAAGCCAGTCAGGATTATCGATGAAGGCGCTCGCCGTTGCTTGAGGATTGTCGTGATAGCCTCTGCTTAAGCAAGGGCCTTCCACGTAAAGCTCTCCCACACCCCCGATTGGGGCCAGTTCCGACTTGAGAGGATTAAAAACCCAGGCTCGGCAGATGACGGGCCGGCCAATAGTGTTCGGAGGGGTTGTTGGCGTCAGCTCTCCTATGAAGCTGATGATGCAGGTCTCGGTAGGGCCATAACCGCTTATGAGCCGGACTTTGGACCCCCATCTGTCCAGATCACTTTGCAGTACAGCCTCGCCACCCATTATGACCTTCTTCAAACTAGGCATGCTGTCGGGGTCTAGAATGCGGGATAAAGAGGTCGTGAACCAAGTTGTGTTGACCTGGAACTCTTCGACGAAGCCGGCCAAGTTGTCCAAGTCTCTCGGTATGCAGACACAGCTGCCGTGCACAAGTGGACCAAACGTATTGAGAAGCATCGCATCGAAGGTGAGAGCTGTGACCTGCAACATTCTTGAGTCCCCATTCAGCTCAATGTAGCTGCCCAGCGACTCCAGTGTCGACGAGAGGCTGCGGTGCTCCACGATTACGCCTTTTGGAACGCCAGTGGAACCAGAAGTGAAGAGTAGGTATGCTGAGCTGTGACTTTGAACTGAAGATTGTGGATGCGGTGGCGGGGAGTAGCGTTCGAGAGACATGGTTTCTTCTGTGACCAAGAGCGGTTCGCATCCCAAATCGCGGCAATGTTCCAAGTATTGAGGCGACGTCAGGACGACCGTTGCTTTGGCTGTCTCTACGAGTAGACGAAGACGCTGTTTGGGGAACTTGGGATCCAGTGGAACGAAGAAACCCCCGCTCTTCCAGACGGCCAGCATCGCGGCGACGACAAACTTGGACTTGTCGAGCATCAGGAGAACTGGAACCTCGGGCCCGATACCCGAGTTCCGAAGCGTTTGAGCCAGCAGAGAAGAAGTTGCGTCGAGCTCTGAGTAGCTCAACGAGCCGTCCCAGGCGTCTACTGCCGTCCTCGATGGTGAAGCCCGAACATGCTTGTCGATGAGATGATGAGTGCAAATGTCCACAGCTTGAGGCTCGTCTCCTGCCAAAGTCTCCAGGATTCGGACATGATCGACGGAGAGTGCAGAAAAATCCCGAAGCTTGGCATCCGGTGAAGCGGTCAGAACACCGCAAAGAAGCGTGGAGAAGGTGGAAAGAACATGCTTCGCATCCGCCACCATCTTTGGATCGAAACTGAGAGTTATGTCGATGCTTGCGTTGTCTTCTGTCAGACTGCAGTCCAGAACCATCGACTGCGGAAAGAACTTGGGGGACGACACGGGTCCTTGTCGAAGTTGAGGCAGCTTCCCACTTCCTCTGTTGAACGGCGGCTGAACGACGAGTATGCTGCCAAAGCCACAGCTCTTCTGGCAATCTTGACTGAATCGGGAAATTCTCTGAAGCCCAACCTGGCTGAAGCGAGACTCTGAGACGGCGTCTCTCTGAACGCTGGTAAGGAAGTCCAAAACGGTGCTGTCGTAGTCGATCACTATGCGGGAAGGGACGGTGGCAATGGTTGGTCCTGCGATGGCTTCGATCTGACTGATGTCATTCGACTCTCTGCCAGACACGATTGTGCCAAAAAGGGTATCGAGTTCCGCCGTGTAATGAGAGATTGTGAGAGCCCATGCCGAGCGAACTACGTTCGCCATGGTGACAACAGAGGCTTTGTAGCTCGGAAGCTCCAGTTTCCTCTCGAGAAGTCCTGTTGCGAGTGGTGTGTGGCCCGAGGCGTTGGATAGGCGAGGGAAAGAAGGCGCTTCCAACCCTTCCATCCTTCGTTCCCAATAGGTTTCTGCTTCTTCAAAGTTCGTATCCATGACTTGGCGGATAAAGCTTTTGAACGGCACGTTTTTGACCACGTCTGGAACGCGCGGTTCGACTAAATATCGTTCGAGGTATGTGCGGACTAAGCCCAGGGACCAGCCGTCGTAAGTGGCGTGATGTGCGCTAAAGACAACACTCACCGCGTCCGGTTCTGAGCTTGGGATCACGGCTAGGTGTACCAGCCGCTTTCCGTAGCCGTGAACTTCGTGGACGTGGCCGAGGAAGCTCGCAACATCTCCAAACCTGTGCCACTGGGGACCTTCCTTCAGAACAACTTGCAAAGCACCCTTCTCGTGACTGAGCACGATGCGAGTTCGGAGAAGCTCAAACTTGTCGAAAGCCGAGTTCCATGCCTCCTTCAGCTTGGGAAGCTCTGACTCGGAGATGTTCATGATGTCTGCCGAGATGTACGCACCGGGGTTGCGAGCTGTGATGGCCATGAGACCCTCCTGCAGGGGTGTGCAGGGGTAGATATCCTCCACGAGAGCGGCGTCGATACCATAGAGGGGCAGGACGCCTTCTTGAATGGAGCTCAGAGAGTCTCTGGGAAGCAGCTCGAATGGCCGAGGCAAAGGTCTTTCAAGCTCAGAGATGGAGTCAACATGCGAAGCCATCTCCGAGAGCGTTGGGAACTGAAAGATTGACTCATACAGCAGGCTGTACTTCAGTGACCTTGCCAATCCAACAAGGCGTATCCCCGTGATGGAGTTACCGCCCAAGGAGAAGAAGTGACTGCTGGCGGTGATTTTGCTTGGGGCCATGTTGAGCACCTGCGCCCACCAGTCCTGAAGAAGTGTTTCGGTGCCAGAGAGATCGGTGGAAGAAACGTCATGGGCGACCTGTGGGAATAGCTCGCCTTGGGAGACGAGCTCAGACAAGCAGCCTGTCACCCAACTGCGGTCTCGCTTGCCTGAGGAGGTCGTATGAAGCTGCTCCACAGCAACGTAAGCCGAAGGCACCATATACTCCGGGAGAACATCCCGAAGCTGTTTTTGTAGGTCCATGGCCAACAGGTAGAGTTGCGTGTTCGATGGGTTCAGCATGGAAGCGTAGCCGTTACCAGCGATCCGGTTGCCGTAGCTTATATCCATGGCCAACAGCGTGACGAGGTACTGATCACGGCCCCCGGGCGAGTTGAACAGTTCGACCCCGACGTGTCTGAAGGAAGGCTCTTCGCTCAGGATGCGTCGAATGTTCTCTTCAATCTCTCCAACCTCGATTCGCTGCCCTCGAAGCTTGACTTGGCCATCACGTCTGCCGACAAAGATAAGATCTCCCTTCGGGGTATATCGAACAAGATCACCCGTATGATAGATACGTCGCTTCGAACCGACCGGGACGAACGGAGGCTCCAGTTCAAAAACCTCATTTGTTCTCTCGGAGTCCCCGAGATAACCAGAAGAAAGATTTCCCTCCAGACACAGTTCGCCCACTGCTCCAACGGGGGCTAGTGTTCCAGTCACAAGACTGACTACCCACGCTGCTCCACCAACAGGGACACCGATATTCGAGTTGCTCTCCGAGGGCTGCACCTTGTGCGCAGTGGCCAGTACGCAGGCTTCCGTGGGCCCGTAAGCATTAACAAACGAGACCCCCGGCTGGCTTATCCAAGCCTCGATGTCGGATGGCGCGAGAGGTTCGCCTCCCACCATCAAGAGCGAGAGCGAAGGCACCTTGGCCGGAGAAAGAAGCCTCGTGACGGACGGGGTGGTAATGAGCGTGTTGACCTGCAGCTCGTTGATGAAGCCGCTCAAATCGTTGAGCCTCTGCTTCTCTGAAGGAACACACACGCAACCCCCTGCGGTCAACGTGACGAAAATCTCAAAGATCATGGCATCAAACGTAAAGCTTGAAAACTGCAGCATGCGGGTGTCGGGACCCAGGCTGAAGAATGGACATTCCGCATGTGCAGCGATTGAAGAGGCGGAGGAACGTTGCGGAACGACTACACCCTTCGGCTTGCCCGTACTACCTGAGGTGAAGATCAGATAAGCTGGTTGCGAGGGGCTGACTTTGATCGTGCTGAGCAGAGGGCTGCAAGTCTTTAAAGGCTCGTATTCGCTGACAGGTAGAACTTTGCAACTCAGCCCAGCAGACAAAAGATCAACGCGATCCTGCGATGCGAGGACGAGCTTGACGTCGGCCTGTTGCAAGAGAGCCTGGAGTCTTGCTGGCGGATGGTCGGGATTCAGCGGCATGAAAGCGCATCCGGACTTCCACACAGCCAAAAGAGTAGCGATGGCTGCGGCAGACTTATCCAGACACACGCCAACGTAGTCGCCAATGTGGGTGAGGTTGGTGTTCAGAACGTCAGTCGCAAGCTGGTCAGCCCAAGCACTCAGCTCTGAGTAGGTGATGGAAGCGTCGTGAGAGACGACAGCAACTTTGTTCGGCTGCTCTTTGACCCTTCTGTCAACAAGATCGTGAACATATGTTTCGAGTGGCTTGTATTTTCCAGCATTCCAGCTTTCGACGAGAGCGAGATCTGCTGGCCCCACGTCCATTACAGTTCCCAACTGCGCCCCTCGTTCGGCGCTGCAAAGGCGCTGAAGAACGGTACTGAAATGGCTGAAGACCGTGTCAATCATCGACGGTCCAATGCATTCAGGATCGAACCGCACGTCAACGTTGAGTTCCTCTCCAGTGGGGAAGAATTCGATAGCCAAGGGGTAGGTGAAAGACTCCGCGGCCAAGTCCAAAGCGACCGGGGTAATGTTGAGTTCTTCGTAGGGCAACGCGAGCACGGTGTCGGGGTGGATAACCATCAAGGACGTGAACTCGTAGGCCTCCTGAGCTACCGGGCCAGCCGCTTGGATCTCGGAAAGCCCAAGGTATTGATGCGGGATAGCTTTGACGGCAATCTTCTGGACGTACTCCAAGAAGTCCGCAACATCTCGACCGGGATCGACCACGACTTGTCTCGGGACCGTGACGATTACAGGGCCCACCAAGCCATCGATTCCTGGCAGAGGAAAGTCTCTTCCTGACAAGGTGCAGCCGTACGTCGCCGTTGAATCTGCGGCATACTGTGCGTTGACGATAGCCCAAGCCGCGTTGATGAGCGTGGCAACTGTGACGTTGCGGTTCGTTGTGAAAGCACCGGGAAGAGAAAAGGTAGCGCGAGACCGAGTCACGGGCTTATGCGAAGCTGGTATGGCGGGAAAGGAAATGCCGTGCCGTTCCAACGCCTCTCTTCTCCAGTATTCCCTTGATTCTTCAACTGGAACGTCTCTCAACCTCTTGATGAGGGCCTGGAACTGTGTGGTTGGGCCAGGCGACGGGATTCCACGGTAATGCTGCAAGACCGTCTCCCATATAATCTTGGTGGACCATCCATCGTAGACGGCGTGGTGAGCGCTGAAGACGAAATAAGAGTCGTTGCCTTCCGAGACAAGTGCCAGACGAAGCAGACTTGAGCCGTACTCGAAAGGCTGGGCTTTCTGGTTGTCGAGGTATTGTTCGAGTGAGCAAGTGTGTTTGCTGACTGAAAAGTGTTTTGCAATGACCAGCAAAGACCCCCTTGGTCTCAATACGATCCTGCTGCGCAGGACGACATGATCTCGGACGGTGCTTTCCCAAGCTTTGAGAAAGCGGTCCTCGTCAATGTCAGCCGGAAGCCTGTAAGGAGCGTGGAGCACGTAAGGCTGGGCAGAAGACTGCATTGAAGAGAGGGCCATCAATGCTTCTTGCATGGGGGCGCATGGAAACACGTCCTCAATGTCTTTGGCGGAAAGGCCGCATTCCTCGGCTATAGCCTCCACCAACGTTGCTGGCGATTCGTAGTCGTTGATGAGGGAGAAGGGCGGAACAGCTTCATGTTCCGCTTCACTGGGGCCGGCAATGTCCACGGTGATCATGACGTTGGCCATTTCAGCCAGGACAGGATACTTGAACACGTCCGACACTGAAATATCTATCCCGACCCTCAGAGCCTGGGACCGGAGAGTAATTGCAAGAATCGAGTCACCGCCCAGTCGGAAGAAGTTGTCCTGACGTCCTACCGCAGGGAGACCCAGCACTTGCTTCCAAACTCTAGAGATTGCGAGCTCGTTGCCAGTCAACTCGTCTCTGTTGCTGGACCGCGAGGCAAACGTGACGAGCTGTTCTCGGGACATGGCGGCCGTCACCCGTTGCAGTGATCGCCTGTCCAATTTGCCAGCCGTCGTGATGGGCAGGACTCGCAGCGGCACGAAAACCTGGGGAGTCATGTACCGGGGCAGAGAGCCTAGGTTGGAGTAGATCTTGGTCAGTATTTCGTGAAACCTTTCCAGGGACTGTGGGTCTGTGGCGATGATGTCGTCTGGGTCTTCTTCCGTGGACGCGTCTTCAAGCCCTACGTGTATGAACGCAGCCAGCATGTCCTTTTCACCGCCGTTCGATCTCTTGAGAAGATCGATCACGATGGGGCCAGCTGTTGGCGGCACACTGCTGCGAAGTGAGTGCTCTATCTCGCCGAGCTCAACTCGCTGACCATTGATCTTGAGCTGGGTATCTTTCCTTCCAACAAAGTTGATGGACCCGTCCGAGTTGTATCGAACCAAATCGCCCGTTCTGTATAGGCGATTGTTTCTGGGGTAGGTTCCGTTCGTCAACCATGATGGTGCCTTGTCCATGAACACCTCCGCCGTCTTCTCTGGTCTCTTCAGATAACCCCTGGCCACAATAGGGCCCTCTATGAGCAACTCGCCCACGCAGCCAATCGGAAGCAGTCTCTCATGGTCGTTGGGGTCGACGATCCAAGTCACACATCGGTAGCCCTTGCCAATGTTTGAGGCGTGAGTCTGTCGATTCACCTCCTTGTTCACCACGCAGGCCACACTGCACTCACTCGGCCCGTATATGTTGAGCAGTTTCAGTCGATCCACCCAGGCATCCACCTGTGATGCTGGGAGCGGCTCGCCTGCCATCAACAAGACGGAGAGGGTAGGCACCGATTCAGGATCTACCAGAGACGCAAAAGAAGGTGTCCAACCGGCCCAGGTCGCTCGACTTTTGGCGACGAAGGAGGAGATGTCCAAGCTGCGGTCCTCCTCTGACGGCATGCAGATACATCCGCCGACCAGGAGCGTGGTTAGAATATCACCCACCGAGGCATCGAATGAGTACGCGGAGAACTGGAGCGTTCTAGACTCCGGCCCAACCTCGATAGCCCAAGCGTGTTCTTTGAAGCCAGTGCAGTACGCTCTGTGAGACGTGATCGAGCCCTTGGGCTTTCCTGTCGTGCCGGAGGTGTATACCACGTACATTGCATTGTCTGGCGTCACTGAGGGGCAAACCGTCATGCCGCGGTGCGTCTGCGGCAGTGCGTGCATGTAGTCTTGCTCGATAACAATGACAAGGTCAGACAGCGCCGTGAACTTGGGCCGAGTATGTTGAGAGCAGAGAATGAGAGGTGCTTCGACTTCTTCGGCGATGGATACGACCCTTGAATCCGGATGGGCAGGGTCAAGCATGACAAAGCAGCCTCCCGCTCTCAAAACGGCGAGCATAGAGACCACGGCGTATTTGGACTTTTCGAAACAAAGGGGGACGATTGTCTCGGGGCCTACGCCGAGGCCTACGAGGTGGAAAGCGAGGTTTCTCGACATGTCGTCTAGCTCTCCGTAAGAAAGCGAGCCGTCCCAGCTGAAGATGGCTTCTTTGTTCGGGTGGGCCGTCATTGAGCGTTCAACAAAGTGGTGAACACATTCATCAACTGGTTCGATGCAAGTCTTGTTCCAGCTCCAGATCTGGTCGAGATCACGCGAACTGAGTCCGGGAAGTTCGTCGGGAAAGAGATGGGGATTCCTGAGTGTCTCGACGAGAAAATGGTTGACAGTCGCCGCGATATTTGCAGCATGACCTTCGCTGATGAACGAGGTGCTGTAATGGATCGACATCCTGTTGGCAACCTCTCCACTCTCCACAATGAGAGCCAACTCGAACTGGGTTCAGACGTCAGCAATGACTACAAGATGAAAGGATGGAGGCTGGAGAGGATGCTCACCTCGGTCGGGTCATTGAGGGATAACTCGCTGAATAGGAGACAATTGTCTTGCTGCGCTCTGCTATCAAGAAGCGGCATGAAGGATATGCCCGCGTTGAACAGGATACCTCCGGTGATGCGGATCGCATTCTGGATCTCTGCCAGGGAGCTGGCTTGATGGCATGAAGCTTGACTGGTATCCTCCTGGACTTGGAGTAACAATTCCCACAGCGTCCGACGTTGCGTGAAGTCGATACGACATAGAAGCATGGAAAGGAAAGGCCCGACGGCGTCTTGAATGCCAGGCAACGGAGCGTCTCTACCAGCAGCAAGATACCCAGTGACTGTCTGGTTCCCGGAAGTGTAGCAACGAAGAACGAGGGACCAGACTAGTTGGACCAGCGCTGGGAACGTAACCCCAAGCTCCGAGATCTTGGCCTGCATTGCTGCATTGTCAATATCAAGGCTTATCGGGGCTACCTTTTGCTGGCCCTCATCCTGTTTCGTATTCAGGAGGGATGGGAATATGCAAGGCTCAGCATCAGCGAGGTAGCCTCTCCAATATGAGATGCTCCTTTCTCTCAAAGACGGGTTTCTGATATAGCGGACGAAGTCGGCAAACCGCAAACGCACGTGGGGATCGGTGCGGCGTGCCACGGAGGCGTAGTCTTCGGAATACGCAAGCGATAGGTCTCGCAGCATTGGTGCAAGAGACATGCCGTCGAAGACGATGTGGTTGATTTCGAGTCGCAGGAAGACGCGGTTGTCGTCCGTGGTGCAAACAAGCAGCCTGTGCAAGCCAGATCCGGTATCCTTTGCAGAGTGGCTCGACAAGACTCGAAGTGCTTCTTCCGCATCACTGGCTTTCAGATGCTGACACGATCCTCGACGCCTCTTCAGAACCACCTGGTCGAAGACGCTGGCAGCCAGTGTCTTGAGAAGAACCGTTCTCATGACTGCGTGCTTGTTGATTACGATCTGCCATGCTGATCGGAGGCGCTGAACATCAATCTCTTGTCCCGTGCTGGTAGTGACTTCCCAAGTCATGTCAACCTCGTAGACGTTGTCGGGCCTGGCCTGACTTAGGGCAAGAGATTCTTGCATGGGCGAAAGTGGGTAAACATCTTCGACATCGTCCAGTGCCTCGACTCCGGGAATCTCCAGTATCGACCTTTGCAGTTTGTGTAAGCCGGGGTAGTTCAGGTCGAGCTGGTCAAAGTCGGAGAGAGTGAAGCGCGCAGAGGAACTCTTCAGCGCGGCTGCGATCTCCTCTAGAACCGTCGGCATACTGTCTACCCAGCTCTTTATCCTCGCTTGATGCTTCACTTTGGAGTTCCACGCAAACGTAAAGTTGAGCTGGTTTTGGAGCACGCTCGCAGATATCTCAAACAGAGTGAAGCGTTGCAGTTCCGGGCTCATGTCTTCAAGCGCCTCACCAGCAGTCCACGACTCGGCACGGAAGAGTGACGACTCCTTCTCGAGGGCCTGATAGCGACCCTCATAGTTGAAGAGGATCTCGCTGGGAATGTGCTGGCCAAACTTGTGGCGACCATCGTGAGTAAGATGCGCCGAGGTGAAATAGTCAAACCCTCTGGTTGGTGTCTGCTTCCTCGCGTCTTTGACCCTCATGACCAGGTCAACTAGGTTGCCATGACGGCGCCCAGCTTGAACGGAAATGGGATACATGGCAGTGAACCACCCAACTGTGCGCGAGACATCCACCCCGGCGTCCTCTGTTTCCCTACCATGTGCCTCTGTGAAGACCGTGGGGGCATTTCGCTCCGGGAAAGACCTCTCAAAAGCAAGCAGAACGGCCGCGATGAGAATGTCGACAGGTTCTGTACGGAGGGCATCGTGGCATCTAGACAAGACGTCCTCTGTAGCATCCGAGTGTATCGAGAAGCGCATCTCTTTGACATCGCCGTGGACATTGCGACTTTTCTCGATGCCCCAAAACTCGAAGTTCGCGTTCACATCAGAGGCAGATCGCGGCAGAACGTGGTCAGTCGACAGGTGGCGGGCCATGTCGTGCTGCTTCTCGACCCAGCCGAGGAAAGGGAAACTTTGCGGACGAGGTTTCTCTCCCATCAATGCTGACTGGACATCTTCCAAGATCACCCTCCAAGACACAAGGTCGACGACAAGGTGGTGGATGACGACGAAGAGAGATTGGATGCCGTTGCTCTCGAACAGATCAGCACGAAGGATGGGTCCCTTCTCAACAGATAGCGACAGCCGAGACTCGAGCATTTTGTCGGCTTGTGGTTGCGTTCCTGGGTGATAGTTGACCTCGAAAGATCCCTCGGTCGTGGCACTGACGTACTGGAGCCATTCTCCCGTCGCCAGCTCCTCGAACCGGGCTCGGAGCATGTCGTGTCGTGCGACGAGGTCATAGATGGCTTTCTCAATGGCTTCTGGACTCCTCTTCTCGCTCAGCGTCACCAGTACACTTTGATGGAAGTGATTTCTCGTGTCCTGGGACTTTGCCATGCCGAAAAAAAGACGTTGAATTGGTGACAAGGGGAACCTCCTGCCCGGCTCAACCACGGGCATTGGAGCCTGGGAACGAACATCGGTCATCCTGGCGGCCGACTCCCTGAGAGATGACGAAGAGATCAGATCGCGAACGGTTAAACTCTGGTTGTCCTGCCGGAGCGCCGCTGCCACTTGCATAGCTGTGATAGAGTCACCTCCATGGGCCAGAAAGGTGTGATCAAGACTGATGGTGCTAGCCGGAATATTCAAGATCTGGGAGCAAGTCTCGCGAAGTTTGTGCTCGGCCTTCGTGTCGTCGGCGGTTCTAGATGTTGTCCTCGCGCCAAGTAGGTCAATGTATTCTTCCTCAGACAGATTCTCCAGCTTGAGACGCAGGAGCTTGCGGTCCAGCTTGCCGTGCGATGTGAATGGAAGCGAGGAAGTCTTGAGCCAAGTTGTCGGCAACATGTAGGCAGGGAGAAAGCCAAGCAAATGCGATTGGAGTTCTGCGACGAAGTCTGCTTCGCACGGCGAAAAGCCACCTGGTCCGTCCTGGCCAGCATGACGTTGCACTCCAGTTGAAGTGATGACTGTCAAACGCTCGGCAAGAGGACCTTGGTGAGGTAGTAGGACTGCGAATTGCGAGATGGACGGACTTTTGCCGAGATGGAATTCAATCTCGCCCAGTTCGACGCGTTGTGCACCCAGCTTGACCTGGGAGTCCCGTCGTCCCAGGCACTCAAGCGTGCCATCTGGCCCATACCTGACAAGGTCACCGGTTCTGTAAAACCTCCTGAGAGTCGCCGGCTGAGTGGGAACCAACTCTGCCCAGGCTGGAGCGTCGAGGAAGGCTTCCTGAGTCTTCTCAGGATTATTAAGGTACCCAGGCGAGATAGACGGTCCCTCCAGAACGAGCTCTCCCACGGCTCCTACTGGTACGAGCTGATCTCGCTCAACGTCGACGATCCACGTCCTCTTGTTCAAGCCAGGGCCAATACACGTAGCTTTTCCCGTATTGGTCAATGGCTGGGAAGTTGTACTGACACCAGTTGCTTCGGTAGGTCCGTACCCGTTGAAAACGGTGACTCCAGCATCGATCCAGGGTCGAGCGTCACACTCCTTGACGGCTTCTCCCACCAAAGCGATGGTGCGGATCGATGGAGTTGCTTTGGGATCTAGGAAGCGAGCAACGGTTGGCGTTGTTGCCACCCAGTTGGATGCAGATGTCTGGGTGTATTCTTGCAGCCGCTCCAGACGGTCAGATTCCGAGGGAATGCACAAACAGCCGCCGGCGAGAAAGACGGTGATCATGTCAGTGATACCCATATCGAAGGTATAGGCAGAGAATTGAAGCAATCTCGTCTCGCTGTTGATCCTCCACGACTTGATCATGAATTTCGCGGTCGTGTACAAGCCCGCGTGAGTTAGCATAACACCCTTGGGGTTCCCGGTACTCCCTGAAGTGAAAATCACGAAAGCCGTGTCTTCGGCATGACTCTTCGGCCAAGCTGTTGTAGCGGGAGGCTCTACGTGGGCTTGAAGCTCGGAGACGACCGCCACCACTTCCAAGCCCAGTCCCGCAAGAGATGCGTCGGCGAAAGATGTGGTGATGACATACGACGCGCCAGTCGACTCCACCATCTGTCGAGTACGGTTCAGTGGCTGCTGCGGATCGACAAAGACGCAGACGCCTGCCACCTTCAACACTGCTAGGAATGAAACGGCGGCGAACTTGGACTTCTCCACGCTGAGAAGCACCATCGAGCCAGGGCGGACACCGCGCTGCATCAGATGATGCGCGAAGGCATCTGAAGCCTTGCTCAGTTCGGCGTACGTCAGCCGCCCATCCCAGGCATCCACAGCTACCTGATCTGGTCGCTGGGCGGCAACCTGAGTGAAGGCTTCGTGAATTAGGCACTGGTAATGGACGATGTCTTGGCTGTTCCATCGCTGGATTCCTGACTGGTCTCGCTCACTCGACCCCAATTCGCTGATGAGCTTTTCGGTATTTCCCTGTGTCTGCGTGAGAAGATGCTCGAAGGTGGCAGCTACATTCTCGGACTCCGGGATAGACATGAAGTGGGCGTAGAAGAGAAGCCGCATCCGTCTCACGACGCTCCCGTCGGAGTAAACCCGTAATTCCATCTTCACACCGTCGGGGAGCTTCGACTCGGAATTGCTGCATGGTGGTAGCTGACAACCCCGGCCAGCATCGATAAACTCGACTGCAGTATTATACTGGGTACCAGCGTCGCCCCCGTTGAGCGCTTCAGGTCCTTCGGACAGCTGCCGAGTGATGCTGGCGATGGTGTCTTGCGCTTCGACGACGCAGGTTTTCGTTCCTCGTTCGCGATTACCATTGATATAGCCGAACTGAATGAGCTCTTCCCTGCTATAGAAGTGCAAGAGCATGCCCCAGGCAGCGAAGATGTGTTGATCACCCACTCCTCCAGGGTCTTCCACTTTGACATCCACGAAGTGGAAGCTGTCCGTTCGATGCGGCTCAGCGCCAGCAAAAGGTTGTATGACGCACATTTCAGCTCGGGCGTCCCCCTCGTGGTTGATGGTCTTCGACACACGGCTATCTGCGATCTGGCGACTGATTATGGATGCCCGCTTGCAGCAGCGACGATAGGACACTCGGCGTCGTGACGGCTTTACTTGCAGTTCAGGATGAGCAGCCAGATTACCTCCAAATCCGGTGCATACATGGATAATCCCTTCCATCGCCTGGCATCCTCGATGCCAGAGCAGTTGACAATCAGCAATTCCCCATCCGCTCAAAACGGCTTAGTGCTGATCTCAGCATTACCGGTGCCGGCACGGAGCACTGAGTGGATCCTCCGGCTGTGTTCCGGCATCTGTCCCCGCCCCGGTCGCCGGTCCCACATGGTCGGGGTGGCTTGGAGCACACCGATTGAGGGAATCTTTCTGTCGCATGCTCCCATGCTCCCCCCCCAAAAAAGCCCATCGAAAATGGCAGAGGCTACGATGGCAGAAGCAGGCGGCGACGCATCATTACCAAATCATCATGGAGATCCAATTCCAAGCGAGACTAGTGAGAAGGAACAGCAGTTTCCGGACCTCATTCCCAGAGTGCTCATGGTCACGGCTTTGGGATTAGGTCTCTTGATGGCAGCCCTCGTAGGCGGAGAGTCTTGGGCGTTTCGACAGTATTGGGTGCTGACCGGCCAATGATTAGGATGCGACAATGGTGGCGACCATCGTACCAACCTTGACCGACGAGTTTCAATCTGTGAAGGATGTTGGGTGGTATGGGTCTGTCTTGTATGGATTCTCAGCTTCACTCGTGCGTCCCTTTGCTGACGTTACAGCCTGTTGGTTGCAGGGTCAACTCAACCGACCTTCGGCAAACTATACACCGTATTTGACAGCAAAGCCGTCTTCTTAATCTCTCTTGTGCTGCTGGCTGGTGGCTCGCTGACATGCGCATTATCGCGAAACTCGGGCAGCTTCATCGCTGGCCGAGCCTTATCGGGGCTCGGCAGCGCGGGGTGCATCTCAGGCGCTCTGATCATCACCGCCGCCATCGTTCCACTTCGTCAGAGACCTCTGTTCACGAGCATCCTCGGCTATCTCGAAGGCGTCGCAGTGGCACTGGGCCCCATCGTCGGGGGCTCCATCGCAAGCCGCATTGGTTGGCGATGGTGCTTTTACATCTCTCTCCCTGTTTGCGGCGCTCTGTTCTTGGTCCTCGCCTTCCTCTTCCACCCCCCAAAGTCCGGCGGCCCGACGATGCACGTGGGCGCCAAGATCAAGCAGCTCGACTTCATCGGTGGCGTAGGCCTCGTGGGCTCCATCACCTGTCTCTTGCTCGCTCTCGAATGGGGATCGACCCGGTACGCCTGGAAAGATGCCAAGATGGTCGGCCTCCTGGTAGCTTTCGGCGTTTCATTCGTTGCGGTCGCAGCTTATCAACACTGGCTCGGCGAGAAAGCGACGTTCCCGACCCGGCTGTTGAAAAACAGGTCGTTTACGGCGTGCCTGTGGTATGGCTTCTCGATTTCGAGTGCTCAGATGGTTGTGCTTTACTATGTGAGTTTTCATGCTACAGCTCGTTGGCCTGGCGCTAAGAAGAGAAGCTTCCCATATGGTTCCAGGCAGTTCAGGGCGTTTCGTCGCGAGAGTCGGGTGTACACCTTTTGCCTGTGGTCCTATCCTTGATCGCATCTGGAGTGCTGGGCGGGATTGGCGCCTCTATTCTGGGCCAGATGGCCCCCTTTATGGTGGCAGCAACAGTGTTGGCGTCGGTTGGCGCTGGCATGCTTTACACATTCCATCCAGACATGAGCACCGATAAATGGATTGGATATCAGGTCATCTTTGGGCTAGGAGCTGGGGTCGGGGTCCAGCAATCGATTATTTCGGTGCAGGTGAGCCTTGAAGCCAAGGACGTTGCTTATGGTACAGCGGCGATCATACTCGGGAACACGGTCGGCGGTGCCATATTCGTCAGCGTTGGCCAAAATCTGCTGCTGTCCAAAATACAGCAGCTGACGAGCCTCATTCCTGCGGTCGATCGCGAGACCTTGTTGAGCAGCTTTGGTTTTTTGAGAGACTCTCTCACTCCGGAGCAGCTGGGGACTGCTCTCCAAGTATACAACCAAGGGATCAGAGACGTTTTTCTGCTGGTCATTATACTGGCTAGTTTGAGTACGATGGGGTGGGTTTTTGTAAACTGGACTACGCTCGTTACCAGGCCGCAGAAGGCATCGACGAGCTCCGAGAAATCAGCCACAGATACAGCAGGTGGAGTAAGCTCTTAATTCACGATTTATTTCTGTCTGCTGGAGAAATGAGAAGATGATGACTTCTTCTCTTAGAAAACCGATGGGCAGAAGTTGTTTAAGCAGAGGCGTCATGGGCCGTCAAACCGAGCCTGTGCCAACTCCTCCAGGCTATTTATTGTATGGATAGGTGATGGTGTTTCTCAGCGGACCTGAGGGCGCCGGAATGGCCAGCGCGTCGTCCCTGGTGCGGAAGATTTCTTAGCGCTCGAGGAAACTCTCTTAAATTGTCTCGCTCTGGTGCTTGACTCGCAGCCTACAGCTGTGTACGACAGCTAATTACTGACTCGAACTGACACGTGTCGCCTGGGCACCTCTGGTACCGGCGGCGACTTTGAGACTCATAAGTACGTTCGGACTGTGTTGTTGGTCACAACTGGCAGTACTTTTGCGCAGTGTGTGGTTAGAGTCTAGTCTCCTCGGCGTATTTCGAAATGGGGGTGAACTTCAGTGACAAAGTCTCCGCGCTCTTGGAGAAGGCCAAACCCAGCCTCCTGAAGGCCCTGAAAGATGCCATCAGATGGGTGTCGACCAACAAGGCCGAGACTGGCCTGGGAGCGGTGGCGGCTGCACTCCTGCTCCTCAATCTAAAGAGGTTTCCCTTCGTTTGGCACGTAAGTAATTGACCGATTGAGAGACGTTTGTCGGGGTGCGTACCTAATGATTATCAGGCTCGGGTATTCTACAACATCTTCTGGCCAAAGAGAAACTATTTCGAACGCAAACCAGGCTCTGTGTTCAAGCCAGTTGTGACGCCCTCACGAGTGGCACTTCTTGAGACAGACTACAACTTGCACAAATCGAATAGCACCTACTTCTCCGACCTGGACGTCGCAAGGACGGACCTTCTGGCCGCCCTCAGAGCGCAGGCCATCGGCGGGGGGCTGTACAAAGAGTACAAGAATGGGGTCATGGTCCTTCTCGCCGGCACCTCATGCACGTTCAAGAAGGAGATCAAGCCCGGCGTGGCTTTCGACATGCACAGCAGAATCCTGGCCTGGGACAGAAAATGGCTCTACGTTGTCACATACTTCGTGGAGAGGACGAAGGATTCGGAGCGGAAGATGGCCTACCAACCGTGGACGAAGCCGGAAGACGGCAAGCCGCCGGCCGAGTCTTCGGTCGTATACGCCACAGCCATCAGCAAATGCGTGGTCAAGGCAGGTCGCCTGACGGTCCCGCCCGCGAAGTTTCTCGGCGCTGCTGGGGTATTGAATAGCGAAGACGCGGACGGTGCGGAAGATGCGGAGGCTTCGGAAGCCGGGCAGGGACAGGATGGCTGGACTTGGGCTCGTGTGGAGGCAGAACGACAGAGAAACCTAGCGATTGCGAGCGGCTTTGCCAACGCTCTGGACGCTGCCCACGAGGAGTTTTCCGCGCTGAGGTGAAGATGGAAATCACCAAGAGATGTAGACTCGTAGAGTGCTGATGGCTATTGACCGACTGCGGGCTACTGCAGGCCTTCGGATGAACATTAGCGAAGGGCTGACGTGATATAAAAAGCATGCCTTTGAATGCTCGAAACTGCCTGGAATATCCATGTGCTAGGAGGCTTGATGGCCGTCAACCTATCACTCAACCTTCCCTGGCCCTCTGATTGCCCAGCTCACTCGTCTTGCACTAGATTGCCTCATCGTGTTCTACTTACCGGCACTCGCTCTTTTTAAGCCTCCTTTTCACCAGGTATCTAACCCAGCATGACCAACACGGTTTACGTTATTACTGGCACCAACAAGGGCATCGGCTTAGGGCTAGTCCAGACCCTGCTCGCCAGACCAGCTACAACCGTCGTCGCTTCTGTCCGCAGCGATGCGGCCGCTACGTCTCTGAGAGAGAGCGTCGCCGACGTGTCAAAGGGCGAGAAGAGCGAGCTGCACATCATGCTGCTCGACTTTTCCAGGGCTCCTTCGCCGGCCGCTGTTCGAGAGTCTTTCACAGCCGCAACAGCTGGAACGATTGACCACGTTGACGTCCTCGTCAGCAATGCCGCAGCTCCGTTTCCCATGTCGCCTGTTGCCTCGACGACAGCGGAAGACCTCCGCAACGCCTTTGAGATCAACACCATCTCGCCTCTCATGGTGTTCCAAGGTCTCTGGCCCCTCATGGACCGCACCGACACTCCTGCCAAGTTCATCGCCATCACGTCGTCGGTCGGGTCCATCGAGAGCCTTGAGCCCGTGCCTGGCGGCGCCTACGGCCCTAGTAAAACCGCTCTCAACCACATTACGAAGTCCCTCCACGCGCAGCACAAGAACCTCGTTTCCGTCGCCCTTCACCCCGGTTGGGTCCAGACGTACATGGGAGAATATGCAGCAAAAGCATGGAATTACGCGGCTGGGCCCCCGGACACGATTGAGAGCAGCGTTTCTGGCATTCTTAAAGTCATCGATGGAGCGAGCAGAGCAACCACGTCAGGGAAGTTTGTCATGCACACCGGAGAGACTCTTCCTTGGTGATGCCGTAGCGACTGTATGGCGTTCTGAATACCTAGATGAAATCCATCCTTCAATCTTCCGTTGCCGCTACCACTGACACCGAAAACTACATTCCCCAACTCAGACACACTCGCTTATCACAAGTCTCGATGTAACCGGTCCAGGAAGTTGCAATGCGCTTCTACTGCAAGGATACCTATAATTTGCGACGAGGAGGGCCAGGCTCCCACGCACCAGCAACGGGCATTCGGGAATCGGTATAATCAGAGTCAGGGTGGCGGGAGAACAACTGGACATCGGTGCTCTTGCACGGTACTGACGATACTTGTTATGCCGGGAGCTCAATTACTGTTCCAGCTCACCAGAGGTGCCGGCGGCCGAAACAAGGATGCCCCGGCCGGTCACCCCTCAGCGTCAGACTGAATGCATCTAACGGGGGTCGACGCTGACACATGCTCATCTCATCTCATCTCATCTCACTTGATCATACTTCATCATACTTCATCTCACTTGTATTTCACCTCACGTTGCTGCTGAGTAAGGTCACTCATTTTCGTTCCGTAATTACGTGAGCTGTTCGGACCGAAGAAACAAGCAACCCTTACTCCGCCTTACCGACTGACCAGCAGTCCCCCGGCGTAGTAGTCCAAGCTGGATGAGGTTCATCATAACCCCAGCAGAGCAGAAAAGCGCGCTTGCGGCGTGAGCAAGAGTCAGCTGGCAGTCTACCAACATGTCCGACTTATTCAAGTTGACGGGGAAGAACGTCATTGTCACCGGAGCTGCCGGGTGAGGAAGCCTGCCGCTGCCATCACGGGTATGAGTCTGATACTAGATAGGAGCATCGGTACTCAAATCGCAATACTATTCGCCCAGGCTGGCGCGAACCTACTTCTCTCTGACATTTCTGAGACTGCCCTAGACCGGCTCCGTAGTGCCCTGGGTCTGCATGAGCCTTTTCCCGGGAGAATCATGTACGCGACCTGTGATGTTGCTCGGGAAGAGGACGTCACGTCGCTAGTTCAGATACTGGACGAGTATGGCGGAGTAGACGTAATGGTCAACAACGCCGGGGTCTTTCCTCACGAGGACGGGGACGCCGTGGCTGTTGCCCAGGAAGCTTGGGACTTGACGTACAATGTCAACGTAAAGGGAACGTGGCATGGATGCAAGCATGCCGTCTTGAGCATGCGTAGGAACGGGAAGTCCAAGGGAAGCGTGATCAACACGTCTTCAGTTGCCGGCTTGACGGGGTCGGCAACGGCGCAGCTGGCCTACACGTCCAGCAAAGGAGCCATCATCGCAATGACCAGAGAGCTCGGCATCGTGCATGCGAGAGACGGCATTCGGTTCAACGCTCTGTGCCCGGGACCGTTGAACACACCTCTCATGCAAGACTACCTAGGTACCGACATCGACAGAAGAAGTCGCCGGGAGATCCATCTACCTCAGGGACGCTTCGGTGAGCCGATAGAGCAGGCGGCTGCCGCTCTGTTTCTAGCCAGTGATGCAAGCTCTTTTTATAACGCCCAAGAGCTGGTTGTAGATGGTGGCCTAACCAAGGTGCGACTCAAACAGCCAAAGTGTGGTGGAGTGAAGCTGACAGTGACAACTCAGGCATATGTTACCCCTGAAGGGCCAGCACACCGGGGCTTGGACAACTTTGCAGTAGAATAGGGCAAGACAGCAGAATTAATGGACAGAGTAATCCAGTCAGCTTCTCTTATAAGCATTAAACGACGCGACATGAGGCCATTCGGTGACGATGTGTGTTTCTGTTCAGTGTACTTTTGGGCTGTTCAAAGACCTGATTTCAGTAGATGAACTCAATGTTTTTGGCTACATCCGGTTTACCACTGAATCTGTTCCTCTCTGAATCCCCGTTCAATATACCCCTGGGATGAGTGCTACAACAGTGTCGTGTGAGACACCAACACTAACAATAGAAGTTTCCAACCGATGGCTCTCTGTACAAGATTCTTGGGGATGAATCTAGTCTGTCAAAACCGTACTGTCGGATCTAATAGCACTTGCATTTCCTCCCGTTTGTCGTACGGCGGTGAAGTCTTGAGATTGACAAGGTTCTCCCCTAAAAGGCCTTCCGAAAAGGCCTTGCAGGCTTTTCTCCATCGCGAATCCCTCTTCGTCGTGTACTCCTCGAAGGCCTCTCTGCGAATGGTCGCATAGAGGAACTTGGGATGGACGAGGATTGCCTGACCACCCTTTTGCCCGAAGCCGAAGGATGTGATCTCCACCGCATTGATGGCGTCCATCTTCAGGGTCGTGTCTGGGAAGTGAAGGAGGTCATGCTGGCGCAAGGCGTCGTCGATGTTGTCGGCATTCCTGTTTCCAGGCACGACGCCGGACGAGAGCATCTGACAGGCACCATTCACCACCCATGCCGTTGCAGCAGCCTTGGAGTGGCCAGTAAGAGACTTTTGACAGACGCAATGGAGGAGATTTCCTTGTGTTCTGCCGAGATGCTTCAGCTGAGATTGCAGGACCGAGCATTCATTCGTCTCGTTTTTTATCGTCGAAGTGCCGTGGAGCGAAGCTACAGCAATGTCGTCGATCCCCAAGCCCCAGGTTGCAAGGCTCCCTCTGATGGGTGATATCTCTGGCTCGTTCTTCCAGAACTGGTTCCCCAAGTCAAATCTCAGCTGAGCTTCTTGTTTCTTGGCGGCCTTTTCCAGTGTAGCTGTCACCTCTCGACGGTATCGCTCCTCTTCGAACCCTTCTGTGCCCATCTCTTTCAGGTAGCTAATCTCATGCTCCAGGAGGTCCAGGTTGTTTTGGCAGTTGTCGTTGACTTGCTGAAGCCGCATATCAAGAAGTCGTCGTCTGTATCCTATATCCAGCAGCGGTGGTCGAAAAGTACCCGATGTGCTTTCTCTGGCGTTCCCGAGCACGCCTTGGCCTGGAGCCGGTACCGAGCGGCCAGCTCCGTCTGCCGCCATGCCGGTATACGCGACGATGCCGAATATCGGGAGACCGAGTTCAAGAGCGAGCTCTGCCGTCGTCAGGATCTGGACGCCGCATCCTTGCGACTCCACGAAGCCGCTTCGTGTAGACGCCGTCGGGCGCGACATCTCGGATGGGCTTCTTCCGGCATCGAACTCCTTTTGCGTATCGCACGTAGCCTGCATACTGCCAAACTCAAAGGATACGTCCTCGACAAAGTCCTCGACACCTCCGACGATGCAAACCTTTACCTTTTGGGAGACGAGCAGGTCATAACCCGTGTCGAGACTCTCCAGAGACGTGGCGCACGCTCCGACGGGGGTCTTGATCGGCCCCGTCGACGACATGAGCAGCATATTGCACCACGCCCCAATGGTACTGGTGAATGTCTCTTGGAGTATGTCTCCCTGCACTGGATTCTCGAGAAACCTATCCCGGTGGACTTTTCTTAGGGAAGAAAGGCCTCCCATGCTCGATCCCAAGGCGTTTCCAACTTCTGAAATGTGAATGTGCTGGTAGAGCTCATAGGGATCCACGATTCCGGAAGCTAAGAGGGCATCGAAAGTAGAGACCAAGGTGAACAGCGTCACCGGGTCGACCTGGTCGATGATCTCGTCCGCAATCCCATAACGCTTCGCCGACCAGCCTGTGGGGATTTGGCCGGCTACCGTACTGCGGTTGAACCGAGTCGCTTTTGGCAGAAGAATCTTGGCTCCAGCTCGAAGCCGGACCAAGTACACACCAGACTCGGCTTTGTTGATTTCTGCCTTGGAGCCGTGCTGTAGTTGGAAGCTCTTGGCCACTTCCAAAGATGCCTCGAAAGGAGGCAGATCCTGCGTGAGCTCAATCTCCTGGACGGTCGTCTTCCGCTCCGGATCGTAGTTGTTGTCGCAGGTACTGGGATCAATCTCCCTTAGCCCTGTATTCTGTAGGATGAAGCTCATGTACTTGCTGGGCACCTCGCCGTCCTCTACAGGCTCGGACGTCTTTGCGTCGACCCAGCCTGTCCAAGAATTACCATTCTTCTGGGCGTGAGGATCGTGCTTGATGAGTCCCATCATCCAGGCCATCTCGACGCAGCCTTCCAACGAATACGCGCCGTCTGCTTCCATTTCCCAGCGCGTGCGAGAATTTCCATGAGGTCCGAGTTCGGAGAATCCCGTGATGACAACCGTCCGACCGAGGTCAACCATGCCGGCCAGTGTTGCTGCATGAGATGAGACTCCCTGCCAGTCCGGAAGCTTGGGCAGCTGAATGCGTAGATTGGCTTTCCGTGACAACTCCCTGGGCATACGGGGTTTGTCTGCTGTCCCCGTCAACGCTGCCTCGCGCTGCTGCTCATCCCAGATGGCCCTTCTCACGTCGGCTTCTGCTTTCAGCTCGTGTCGGATCCTCGTCAGCTTCTCCTTCAAGTCGTTGACCTTTCCCATCCCGCCGCTGAGGTCCACTACCAAGGGGATAGACTGGGAGGCCGCGTTCATTCGCCCGCCGAGAAGGCAAGTAATGAGGCCGGCCATTTGTTCTTTTGAGAACGTCCGCACTCCCAGCGCTTCCACCCCTTGCGCCACGATATTGTTGTCTTCCATCAACCCCGTCGAGCGTGTCCAGCCAATGACAACGGCCAGCATGGACAGGTAGTCCCTCCAGGTTTCAGACTTCCATTTCGAGAGCAGAGTCTCCAGCCCTCTCTTCGACTCGGCGTATAGCCCGTCGTTCCCCAAGAGTCCGTGGTTGGGCGACAAGGGCAGGACCACCGTTGCTGGGCGGGTGGTGATGCCTCTCTGACGCTTGTTCCTGGCAATGGTGCCAAGGAGGCGAAGCAGGTTGGTCAGCATGAGTCTGTGGGCAAGCTCCGACTTGGAGTCAAGGTCCTCCAGCTCCCTGCCGTTCTCGGAGATGGCAGCGAATGGGATGATGAAGTCCGGTTCCCAGCCGTCGACCATGATCGTAGCCAGTTCCTGGATATCCTTGCGACTGCCTTGGTTGAATGGAAGCACTCGGAGGACTGAGTCTTTCCCGCCGTGGCGTGAGTAGAGCTGCTGATACATTCTCGTCACCTCTGGGCTGTAGGAACTGGTGGTGACGGTACATCTCGCGCCGCCTTCAACGAGACATTTCAGCACTTCGAAGCCAATCGAGTTTCGCCCAGCACCCGTCACCAGGAAGTTCTTGCCGCGGAAGCTCATCCCCGACTGTCTTGCGTTGTCAAGATCCTCCGCGTAAATTGAGCTAAGTCTGTCTGACAAGGTCAAGATGCCGTGGTCGTAACTGCCGACAGCATAGGGCACTTGCGGGATAGATGGCCGGCGTACTTTGAAGGGCGCAGTTCGCGGTTTCTCGGTGTAGATAATCTTTCCCTGCTTGTCGATTGACGTTATTGGTCCCAAGTCCGGCGACGAGTCGATGAAGGCAGCGTCTCGGTTCTTGAAAGATATGCTCGCTTGTAGACAAAGCCTCATGATGCGCCCGTGATGGGTCTTTTCGCCATTGGTCTGGGAGCAGAGATGCTGGATTTGCGCAATGGACTTATCGGTAGCTCGGTTGATGATTGACCTGGAGATTGACTCGATGAGATCTATGTTGTTGATTGTAGGGTGTTTGGCCAGGTCGAAGAGGATGGCGACGTCTCTGGTGCACCAGTTCCAAAAAGAGTCATAAACCCTTTCCTTTCTGATGTCGAAAATGGGCTTGATGCCGTTAATGTAATCATCGCCATGCTCGTTTCTGAACAGCTCCAGCTCCTCGAGGTCCGCTTGCCATTCGTCAACTGCAGAGAGCTCATCCCTCTTCACGGCCATCTCGCTCGGAAGATGGCGAGATATGACACTGCAAATGTCATGTAGCAAAGTTTGATTCCTCTCATTCAGTAACTGTAAAGACTTTGCGTCTAGTACTTGGTCATCCGAGCCAGCGGCGCCTGTAGCCTCAGCCCCGCTGGCCGGAAGAGACAAGCCTTGTTGCTCGAAGTAGTCGCGAACAACGCCGTCGAGAAAGCGTGTCGCTTCGTGTACGGAGCTCAAACGTGACTCTGGTTGGTGTCGAACAGCGCGGAGCAAGACAGCATCTTGCCGCATCTCCCCCAAGCCCCAGCGGCTCAAGTAATCTCGAGCTTTTGTGAGTCCAAAGACCCCCGGGAACTTGGAGGAGATTAAGCCATTCACGATGGCTGATGTCTTCTTCCCCAACTTCACGTCGCCACCAAGAGATCTGCGTAATGCCGCAACGAGCTCGGCGAAGGGTAGCTCTTCAGCGCGCTCCGGAACATGACTGCCAAACTCGAGGTGAAGGTCACCGATGATCTCGTTTGTCAAAGTAGAACGGCCTGGATTGGTTACTTTGGGGTGCCTCGTGGCGATTTCATTTTGGCCAACTTACCACCACTGAGTTGAGCAATCGATCTCGTGCTGTCAATTCCATCTTTCTTGATTTTGGTGGCCACGATTGTGTTGACGACATCGAGAACTGCAATAGGGACATTTTCAACCTTTTCGCTACTTCGACTGAAAGCTGGCTCTTGGGGGTGAGACACTGTCAGGCTTAAGCGAGGACTCGACTGCTGAAGCGAATTCGTTGGTGCAGATGTTGGCGGTGTCAACTGCCTGCTGTCCAGGTTCTCCTTTTCGACCGGGAGTGTATCTTCATCCGTGTGTGTATCGTAGTAGACTTCCGTTGAATATCTATCGGGCCCAAAGAATCTTCTTTGAAGCCCTTGAGCGGTGTCCGATTCCGCGTACTTGTGCTCCCATGACCTCATGAACATGTTCGATAGTGTGCCATTTGGGCCGATTTCAACGACCCGTTCTGTCCGAAGGTCGCCCAGAATGGCATCTTGTGTCTCTATCCTGTTGGTGGTTTGATGTAAGAAAGTGATCACTAAAGGGGTACTAACCAGCTTGCAAGAAAGTTGACACACCCCACAGTACCACAGCGATCTATCTACTGCCAGCTAGTGACTGCACGAACAACAAAAACAATGACGATGACGATACCAGGCGACGAACATGGAAGACCGCTAACGGCGACAGCAACGGAAGATAACGACGAAGGGCGACATGGACGACGACAACGACGACAGGTGACGACGATGATAGACAACGACAAAGGATAACAACAACGAGGTGACAGTACCAACGGCAACAACAAAAAAGATGAGTAAAAACATAATAACGGATACGAAAGCGAAGGAATACGAGCTATGCCAAACTGTCTTGTAACTGGCGAACTGATATGGGAATTGAATTTACCATCGAACAGGATATGTAAATTGATGTCTGATCTACGATTAGCATCTCGATGTACAGCAGAGCTTAAAAGCAGCGACCTACGCCAACAACTCAATCAGAAGAGCATAAGCCAGCTCTCTCTCAGTCTCTGGATGCATCATAAAAGGTGGCCAATATTGCAGGGAGATCGGCGCGGTGCGATGTGCAGATGCGAGACCTGGACCTTCCTGGTGCGCCGGAATTTGGCAAGGCGTAATTACGCCGTAATTACACCCGAAAGGAATAAGGTCTCGCTAACTATAACATTCGAACTCAACATCAGCTCTCAATCCGTGATCCGTTTACGCTGCCGTCGGCCCGGGGCAAGATCCCATCGGCCAGGTATGCGCTTGCCGGGGCTGAACCTACGGTTAAAGCTATATGAGCTCTTGACTATACCGCTTTGCGACATGGTGCTGTCGATGTGCAGAGACTACGAATCAAATGGCCCGGGAATAACTGTAACTGTAGGAGCTCTGATGAGCCAAGATCGAGCCGATCATGGAGGCCTTCGTCCAGCATGACAGCGGCATAAGCCAGTTCGCGCTTTGTCTGAACTTCGGGCTGGTGGGTGAATCTCGCAGTCCCATTGAAAACATCCCTAGTCTCAGCTCTGGCTGACTTGGATTCCTCAGATTTCCTTCTTGGCGCTGGCTGTATATCGGCTCGCTCTACACCCTCTTAGCTCTTACCCGGGCCCTCTCACTGCAAAGCTCACCGGTCTTTTCAACACGTACCATGCTCTCAGGAAGGACCAAGCAAGAACGTTGCATCGCCTACACGAAGAACATGGTCCTATCGTTCGTTACGGCCCCAATCATGTCAGCATAAGGTCATCCGAGGCGGTCCGCATGCTGTACACAAACAGTCGCTACACGCGCAAAGCCGACAACTACTTGGCGTTCCCAAGAAATCCAGCGAAGGCAAGCTTGTTTTCATCCATCAACAAGCAAGTGCACGCCCGGAAGAGGAGGATTCTTCGTCAAGGGTTCTCCGACTCGGCTTTGAAAACGGCAAGCCTCACCATCAAGAAGCACGTACATACTCTCTGTCAGTGCTTGGAATTTCTCGGCGGAGACGACCACGAAGGTTATGTCCTGTCACAGGAGCACGTCTCCCAGGTCGGTCAGTGGAGCAAGCCGAAGAACTTCTCTGAATGGATCAACCGTTTCACCTTCGACGTGTCTAGCGATCTGTCATTCTCAAAGTCGTTTGAGATGATGAAATTTGCAGGCAATCGACACATTATCAACATTTTGCACCAGACTCTATGGGCGGACAATGTGGTAGGTTCCCTTTCCACGTGCGATGACAAATGTGTGGCTAAAGAGTTTACAGACTGGCTCATCGCTCACTCTGTTTCGCACTCTAAGACTGAAGTGGCTCCTGTTCTCTCATCATGTTCGGTCCACGGCGACCTTTGACTCGTTCATCGAAAGCGCTGCCGGCGAGAGAGTCAGCAAGCTGAACGACTCGAAGAAAGACTTTTTGTTCTGGCTTACTGGGGCTGTCGATCCCATCAGTGGCGAAACTTTCGGCATGGAAGAGCTCGTTGAAGAGGCAATTCTCTTGATTACAGCCGGTAAGTGCTCAAATTGTCATGGGCTGCTTGTGGGCTATTCTAACACAACCTCGATAGGCAGCGACACATCTTCGACAGCCATTAGCTCAACAATGTATTACCTCCTACACAGCCCCGAAAAGCTGTCCAGATTACAAGCAGAGGTTCGAAGCGTCTTCGCCAACGTGGAGGAAATCGACTTCGGCCTCAAGTTACAGACCTGCACCTATCTCCGCGCATGCATCAACGAGGGACTGAGGCTCTCGCCTCCTGCGGGCTCGGTGCTCCATCGTCAGGTCGAGCCCGGCGGCGTCCAAATCGGAGACGAATTCTTTCCCGAGGGCACAAACATTGGCGTCCCGGTCTTCTCCATTCACCATGCCGCCGAGTACTTCCCAGACCCCTTTTCCTTCCAACCAGAGAGATGGATGGTAGGAGAGAAGCTATCTGATGGAACGGAAATCACACCCGACTTCTTGAAGTACTCATCAGCGGCATTCATGGCTTTCAGCGCAGGAACTCGAGGCTGCATTGGTAAGCCCCTGGCTTACTTGCAGATTTCGATTCTGTTTGCAACGCTCGCATTCAAGTACGATATGCGCCTCTGCCAGACGTCATGGATCAACGGTTCACAACTTGGTGACGGACCGGATCCTACCAACGAGTACGAACTGGTGGATATGTTTATCAGTTGGAAGAGGGGACCACTGATTGAATTGAGGCCCAGATAGCAGTCATTGGCAATCTTTCTATCTTCATGGCGAAAGAAGATGCTTCGGTGCATGTGAGGATTGTATTTTAACAAGTCTCGACTATATAGGGGATGTGGTTCCGACTGTCTCATCAAACTTTGGGTTCATTTGGTCATATCAAACTGTTGGTTCAATTGGGTTCAACTTGTGGCGGGCTTGTTCTTGAGCGCTTGCTGGCTATTGGATCCAGTTGTTTGCGGGAGCACTGGCCGACACATTCATCATCTCTACTCTAACCTCCCTTACAAGCTCTTGTCAATGCCTGGCCCTTGTAATTTGCGGGACTTTGATTACCATAATGTCGAAATGTGTGTCTAGGCCATCTCACGCAAGTTTCCAAACGAGGTGCAAAATGTTAATTCCCGTTTAAAGAATCTCACGTCATGCTGACTCGGGTGCGGCCAGGTTAGGGGTCATTCGTGCTGAAAGCCCATGGATCCCTGCCACAACTTCAAGGCTTCAGGGATTGTGTTTGGCGTTGGCTAGGCCCTCATGGCATTGGAGGATTGAGTAGCGAAACAGATTCGTTGGGAGCGAGAAGGAGATCCTGTACATCCTATGCAACATGATCCCTCCCAAAGCAGATTATAGCAAGTTACCGCCAGACAGGTTGAAGATGTTCGGGAATTGTGGCTTGACTAACACCTCTCAGAGTGGGATGTTTACGACAGTACAGTAAACCAAGGTTGGCAATGATCCAAGCACAGCGCCAACTCAAAAGGCCGCATCAGAATTGACGAGAGGAGGCCTGACGTGAAATTGAAAAGTGGCTGGTCACGTAGAGTCGACTTATGATGCCCGCACAGCGGAATGGTCACCTCCTTCGTTTGTTGAAAACCCCCTGCTCGCGATCCATGGACTGGCGCCCGGTCTTCATTATGGTGAACTCTGCTCGCGCTCACTCGACTTGTCCCCGTCACTGACGTGTGAGCAGGACAGCAAGTTTTCGAAGGTCTCCAAGGTGCCTCCCCATGACATCCTCGATGCGCTCTATAAAGACTAAGCGTCGCCAGCCCGCCGAGATCCGAACGGCGAGATTCTGATCTTTCGGCCAGAGGAGAACGCACGACGGATGAGAAAGTCTGCTGCGTTTGTGTACATGCCCGAGGTCCCGGAAGATCTCTTCTTGACAAGCGTCCACTTGGCCGTCCGGAAGAACGCAGAGTACGTCTGCCCCCACCATGTGAAAGGATCACTATACATCCGACCCTTTCAGTTCGGGTCCGGCTCGCAAATAGGCCTGGAACCTCCCAAAGAGTTCCTGTTCTGCGTGTTTGTGCAACCGCATATAGCTTTTCACGGTCACCAAGCCATAAAGGCCCTGGTTCTGGACGAGTTCGATCGCGCCGCCACCCGAGGTTCCGGTGCTGTCAAGGTCGGCGGCAACTACGCTCCTGTCATGCGTTGGATGTCCGAGGCGAGAAAAGAAGGATACAACGTGCTGCTGCATCTAGACAGCCACACCAGATCAGATATTGACGAGTTCTCAACTTCGTCGTTTATCGGTATTCGGAACGACGAGCACGGCATCACTCTCATAGTGGCCGACAGCCCAGCCGCGCTCGACAGCATCACCGCCGACTCGACAGCAAGGCTCGCGGCTTCGTTTGGGTGGAGAGTTGAAAAAAGAACAGTAAGACTCCGTCGGCTCGAATTATGACATTACGAGAGGTTCCACAACTAAAGGTTCAATCACAGGTCAAGTGGAGCGAGGTGGCCACGTTCACCGAAGTAATCGCAGCTGGCACCGCGGCTGGGCTCGTTCCCGTATGTCTGATATCCAGGAAGGCTACGAATGAAACGTTTGAGTTCCCCCCTGCCGGACCTTGCCACAAGCGGCTCTGGGAGGCTCTTCAAAGCATCCAGAATGGAACATCGGGTGACGAGTTTAACTGGTGCCAGAGGCTTGTTGAGTAGTGGCTTTGGAAACGGATGGCGACGTCAAAGACGGTGGGATGATCTGATGCGTTGCCAAAATGATAATTGTCATTCAGAAGGTGTCTTGCACCAGTGAACTGCCATTACTAGTGTAGATCTTGTGTTTCCCGACGGCGGAATTGGATGTATGGGCCGTCCTTGATGCTGGTGAATGCCCAGAAGAGTTGGTACTCATCCCGGAGCTCTCTCTTTCCCTGCCCAACATGGCCCATGCCAGACTCGTCTCGCCGGAAATCAAGTTCCGAGATGACGGCCGCCATGGCCAGGGAGATTTCGGTCATGGCGAGGCCCTTTCCCACGCAATTTCGCGGTCCTACCGAGAAAGTTGCATAAGCAGCCTTGGCAATGGCAACTGCCTCCTCACCCACTTCCTCGGGAATCCATCTCTCGGGCCAGAACTTGAAGGGCTTTGGAAAATAAGCAGTGTTGTGGTTGATGGAATAGGCGCCTGTTCCGACATCGTACCCAGGAGGGATGTACAAGTCCCCTATCTGGAGGCCGCCCTCCTGCACTTCCCGCCACATCGCTCCAGCTGCCGGAGGTGATAACCGAGCTGCTTCCGTGATACAGGCTCTGAGATAGGTGCATGCGGAGAGCTTCGGGCCCTGGGCTACTTCTTTGGCCGACGGGAAGACTGCACGAACTTCGTTGACTACCTTGTCGTAGGCTTCTGGGTATCTTGACAGGTAAAAGAAGAGGGCGGCCATGGCGGTTGATGAGGTGTCAGATCCTGCGAGCCTTTGCTTAGATTGGGTAGCTAGAAGTACTTCAAGATCTGTATTACTTACCAGCAATTATGAGAAGATTGCTCTCTGCCCACAACTGTAGTTCGGATAATGACTCTCCAGTTTCTGGGTCTGTAGCCGCAAGCAGCTTCGAGAAAAGGTCGCTCTTGGTTTCTTTCAACGAGTCCTTTCTCCTCTTCATGATTTCTCTACTCTTCAGCGAGAAACGCAGCGCCTTCTTCCGCGCGTGTGGAAACAGGAGGTGATGAAGTCGAAGGTCCTCCAATTCGGGCAGCTGAATGAGAAAGGAGATCCTCCGCATTTGACCTAGAATTGCATCGGCAATCCAATGGTTCTCTGGGCTTTCCAAAAGGTGATAGGACTCGGCAAATACTAGGTGAGAGATGACATCAAACGTGTAGTAGTCGCCTGGAAGGCCTGTTAGATACGGCATCGAAGAAGAACAGTCGAGGGCTCAACACACAGTAGTGTCCCATGTTTTTGGGGCAAGACCATCCGGTTTGGGCGCCCTCCGTGGAAGGATGGAATTGATCTCTGCTGGCGCCCAGTGTCGACGCAAAGAGAGATGCCAAGCGGGTGAGATCCGAGTCCATGTTCCGTATGTACGAATCAGAGAGACCCTGGTTGAGGATGCGCCGGAGTTTTCCATGCTTGACCTTGTCGACGACGCTCTGGGTGGCCTCGACGCCCTTGACCAAGGATATTCTGTGATATGCCTTGGATTTTCGCACGTTTTTGCCATGCCCATAGATGCCTGGTGCGTTTGTGTGAGAAAATGGAACTCAAGAGACGACACGTTGGCTGTGTTGTGTGTTGTTACCTTTGAGGCCAGCTTCTGTATTGACGAGCAACCTGTTGGGACCGTATCGAACAACATCGCCTTGATCACGCTGTCAGAATGAAATGTTGAGATCATTAGAGGTCGTGAACTTGCCATATTTCTGATGGCATCTCCAGATATCGGCGTGAAGATCGCCGGTGTACGTGTGATAGACGCCGTACCAGCTTGTCAATTTAGCCAGAAGAGGGCCTGGATACTTGGAGTATGGATGAAAGAACAGTCGATAGCAGCAAATGACAATCTGCAGCACGGTCAATATCGACTCGACGGCAACGCAATCGCACGTCTTACAAGTGCCAGTATCGACAACGCTCCAGCAAAGCCAAGGGCTCGTCCAAATAGGTCCGTTAGCTTGACCATGACGTTGATTGCTTCATCCATCTCGTTCTCTCCATTGAAAATTTGGCGCGAACGATGCTATTCAGAGACCTACCTCAGGTTTTAGGTCGTTAGATTGGAGAACTACAGGTCACCCAGAGGCTCCGTGCAGGGATCATGGGCCATTCGCAGCGGCTTTTCAGGGCGTATGCCGCCTATGCTGCCCCGTGAAGGCTTACGTGAGTCTTACTCAGTGGATAATTAGCCGCTAGAAGCCCAACAGCTCCAACGATGGCTGGTTGCGGTTGGGGGTGAGTACCCAGGTAAAGAAGGGTGGCTCCGATTTCCAGTGCCATTCAGCGGTTGACGACGAGAGACGTTCGTTTGAGGGAGATCATCTTCGGATTTGCTTACAGCTTCTGAACCATCATCAGACATGCTGTACCTGGCGGCTTGTGCAGCTGTGCTTGTAAGTCAGCCCATGTGTATGTCTTGAAAAAAGGTGTCAGTTGCTGAGACGAGACCGAAGTTGGCTGCTTTTCTGCTGAAGCAGCTCGTATGGCATCCCTTGGCAGCCTATCCCGGGCCCTGGCTGGGTCGCTGCACTGATCTTTACGCTGCTTATCATGCCTGGAGGGGGACGTTGCATGTTGACATGTTGCGATGCCACGAGAAGTACGGTTCGTAATCCCCTATGGGTTTTGTGATGTCTAAATCTAAGCGTCCTACAGGCCCAGTCGTCAGATATTGTCCATCTCGACTGTTGTTCAATAGCAACTCTGCCGCACGCGGTAAGCTTGTAGCCATCTCGTGTCCTGCGCAGTTGGTGCTAAAGTTGCTATGCAGATATCAGCGCACATGGCGGAAATGTGATAAAGTCGAAGGCCTATCGCGCTCTCGTTCACAGCGCACCCAACACTCTCACGATTCGTAACCGGGATGACCACGCTCGTCGGCGTCGGATCTTGAGTCTGGCCTTCTCGGACGCGCAGCTTCGTGCGTACGAGAGTATCCTGCTTCGACACATCGAGACCCTTTGTTTGAACCTGGGCGAGAATGCCGAGTCACAACAGTCGGGCTCCGGCGGAGCTCTCGACATGGCTCGCCATTGTATGACCTCCCCATTGTGGCGTGTCATGCTTCTCCCGCTTACGCCAGCAGGTGACTACTTCACATTCGACGTCATGTCGGAAGCCATCTTTGGGATGAAGTATCATACTCAAAGGGAGCCGAAATACCGATACGTCATGCATGCCCTGGAGGAGTCGAATGTGAGAATCAGCGCTCTCGTCCAGGCCTCTGTTCTCGCCATCGGCAGGCTTGACAAGTTTCTCTTCGCCAGTTCCATCAAGGCGAGGAATCGCTTTCTGGGCTTCCTCGCTTCTTTGTTGAAGAACAGGTCCAAAGCCTCCTTTTCGGACAATGGCAATGTCTTTTCGTACTTGGAAACCGCCAAGGACCCCAATGGAGAGTCCACTCTCACCAAGTCAGAGATCCGAGCCGAGTCCGCGACACTCGTTGTAGCTGGTGAGTGACCTAGGGTTTTTGGCGCGCTTACGACGACGTTGCCGTCAGCTGCTTATTCGACACTAGGTTCCGACACATCATCAACTACACTGGCAGCTACCATGTTCTATCTAAGTGGCAATGAAAAGGCTTACACCAGAGTTTGCGAACAAATTCGGTCGACGTTCAAGAACGTAGACGAGATCCGGCTGGGGGCCAAGCTCAGCTCCTGCTTCTACTTGAGGGCCTGCATCGACGAGGCCCTCCGCATGTCACCGCCTGTTGGAGGTGCCCTGTGGAGAGAGGTCCGCCAGGGCGGAATGACCATCGATTCACTATGGGTCCCCGAGGGCATCGACGTCGGCACCGGAATCTACAGCTTGCATCACCACGCAAGTTATTTCGAGTCGCCCTATGAGTACAGACCCGAGAGGTGGATCGTGGGCGAGGGCGGTTCGACGCAGGAGTCGGTGGAGCTCGCCAGAAGCAGCTTCTTCCCCTTCTCCAGCGGCCCGCGAAGCTGCGTTGGAAAGGGCTTCGCATACCACGAGATCACCCTGACCTTGGCCCGCGTCTTGTTCAAGTTTGATTTTAAGAGGTTGGCGGAGGACCAGAAGGCATCGGGCGGGTCCACTGGCAACCCAGACGAGTACCAAACATGGGATCATGTAACTGCTGGAAAGGTCGGTCCTTGGCTCAGGTTCTACAACAGATGAGCAGCTGTTGTTCCCTCTCCCTTACACAGAGGCCTTTGATGGTGGAAGGGCATCGTTTCCAAGTACAGGGATTGCCTGTATGCAGCACAGAACTGATCGTTATACCGAGCAAAGGTGGTATTCCTTAAACCGTAATAGAGCATCACGTCAGCTGCCACACCTCAGTCAAGCAAGACCAACAAGCATGGTTTCGTTTCCGAGGTAGTAATCACCAGCTGCAAGTCATATTCCGGGGTGAAGTATCCGTGATGCCCAATGCACTTAAGCGATCCCAATCTCGGAGAGTGGGTGGGTGTGGCCATTTGAGTTCCTGGCTCTTCGTTTTACTGGATGTGGTGCGAAACCGCGACTTTGCTCAGCCATGGAACTTACTCTGCTGCAAGTCTTACTGGGCGTACTACTGCCCCTGGCTTACGCTCAATGCAAATGTGTGAGTATCCACCACCATGGATAATGACTGGGCACATACCTGTGTACTCCGTGCTGACCGGAGCAGACTCCCGACAGGCCGTGCTGGCCGGCGCCGAAGGAGTGGGGCCGGTTTAACAGCTCCGTGAACGGTCGCTTGATACGTTCGGTTCCGCCTGCGGCCCCCTGTTACGGTCCAGCCAGAGATGCTTCAGCATGCGAAGCCGTCACCAAAGACTGGACCTCGTCGACTTTCCATGCGTCGCAACCCACCGGGTACGACTACCCACTCAACGCTGCTTGTCCGCCGGCCCCGTTGTCTGCCAATGCACCGCTCGCCAATTGTACGATTGGAAACTCGCCTGTCTATGCTGTCGACGTTGCCGAAGAGGGAGATATTTCGACCGCTATTCATTTCGCCAAAGACAACAACTTGCGCCTGGTCATAAAGTCTACCGGCCATGACTTTCTGCAAAGGTTCTTCGTTTTCTCCTCTTTTCCCACGACGGCTACATGGCACTGACAATTTCAGGTCCACCGGCTTTGGTAGCCTTTCCATATGGCTACAGAACTACCGAAAAGGCTTCACCTTTCACGACGACTTTCAGGCCGTAAACAGCTGTTCAAAGTCGGACTGGCAGGGCGGCGCGCTGACCATCGCCGGCGCCTACGCCTGGTCGGATATATACCCTGCGGCATTCGAGAGAAATCTGATTGTTGTCGGTGGTAACAACAGGGTACGCCTTCCGCAGCAATATGTTCCCAAAGTGATTAACTTCTCACCCGTTCCAGGGCCCTTGCAGCACCGGAGGCTGGGTCCAAGGCGGAGGCCACAGCCCTGTCACGCGATACCACGGGTTGGGGGCCGATCAGGTTCTCTCCGCTCGAGTGGTGCTGGCCTCGGGCGAAGTCGTGACCGCGAGCGCTTGCGAGAACCCTGACCTCTTTTATGCTATTAGAGGCGGAGGCGGTGGCACATACGGAGTCGTCACTCAAATGACGGTCAAGACGTACCCAACGACAAACGTAAACGTCATCAACGTCGACGCTGGCGCCTCATCAGCGAGTCCAAACATGACGTCGCGGTTTCTCGATGCCATGACAGATATCTACGCATCGTATCCGTACCTTTCACAGGCCGGCTTTGGTGGGTATGGGGCTTGGGTGGCAGACAGTCCGATTCCTATCGGAGGAAATAACTTCACGACGCTATTCCAGCAGTCCTTCACTACTCTCGGAAAGGATGCCGCAGAAACCACACGCCTTTTCCAGCCCGTCGCCGACAAGATGGCGCACCTTCAAGATTCCGGCTTCGCGGTGGTCATCAGTCAAAAGTCTTTTGTCGACTACGGGGCGTACTACGCCAACAAGTCAGGGACTGACGCCGCCGTCGGAAGTGCGTCGGCCCTGGCTTCCCGGCTGCTGGGGCGCGAAGTTCTGGAGGGGAACTGGACCAGGTTGCGCGCGGCCATGGAGACCATGGCCGGTCCGAACGGCGCCGTTTTCCACACGATTGTCCACCACGGTCTGGAGACCTCTCCAGAAACCCGGGACAACTCGTCTGCCGTTCAGCCGGGCTGGTACAACTCGGTCATCCTCGATATCTTTGAACGGCCGATGCTCGACGGGCTTTCGGTGGCAGCGAACATTGACCTGTTCGACGACATACGACAGAACATTCTTCCCGCGTATCGCGCCCTGTCGCCGACCACGGGCACTTACATGAACGAGGCGGACTGGGGCGAAGAGCGCTTTGCAGAAGACTTCTACTCCACCAACTACAAGAAGCTGCTTGAGATCAAGACCAAGTACGACCCTTTGGGCGTCTTCTATTGCCCTACTTGTGTTGGTAGTGACGCATGGAGTGAAGACGCAGGCGGTGCTTTGTGTCGCCGTTGAGCGTCTCGTGAGGGCCGCTGCAATGGCCGTAATGATAATGAGGAGGGAATGTGTGCTTGTTGGTGATGAGCCTTCTTCGCCACTACTGTAAATAGCGATCCGAGTCTGGAATCACCTTTGAGCGAAGGTTTCTAGGGCTTAGGAGCACTTCGAATATAGGCCACAAGTAAGGGGTGCACAATGTTCACATGGCTCTCCTGGAGCTGTCACTGTCACTGTCCTCACTCGGGGTTCATCTCCGTCTCCATGTCCCACAACTTGAGCAATATCCCGGCTCGCAGCCATACTTCCCCAGTTTATTAGTACTTCAACGCGAATCGATATGTGATTGATCAGCAAAATCATACCATGACGGCTCGCTTCGCAAGTGTTGATCTCCAGCGGGGTTGAGAACAGGGCCTCTCCGAGACGATGCTACGTAGAACGGGGTCCAGTGACCGCTTACTCGTCGCAAGATGTCATTGTGGCCGCTGGGAGTTCCACTACCTGAATCCTTCGCCATGGCACTCGGATGTGATATGGCTGGCGATGGACTGGTCCTCGGTATTCGGCGCGGCCTTAAGCAGACCAAAGTCCATGTTCTCGGCCAAGGAGATGTTTTGCATTATTCACCGTCACCGAACCGAACACCACGATGGCCGCGTTGACCATTGGCAATGCGATATTGCTCCTGGGGGTGTACATCGCTTTTAGGGTGCTCTATCAAATCGTGCACTACAGATTCTTCCATCCCTTGGCACAGTTTCCCGGACCGTTCTGGGGCTCTGTGACCAGAATTTGGATCACCTACCACAATGTAGTGGCTGATGAGTGCCAAGTCAACCAGGCTCTGCATAAGAAACATGGTGAGCGCGTGGATCACGCCCGATCTGACCTCCTTACAGTCACAGTACAGAACGCCAGGTGCTAATACAGGAAAGGTAACGTGATAAGGATTACACCGACTATGCTCCTGATTAGCGATGCAAAGAAGCTGCCGGAAGTGTATTCTCGTAATGCGAACAAGTCGCAGCACTACATCACCGGTTCCTTCGGGGAGACCGAGTCTCTGTTCAACATGCGAGACCACAACGTCCACGCTCGTTTTCGAAAGATTGCTGCAAAACCCTACGCGTTTTCAAACATTAGCAAAATGGAGCCGTTGCTCGATCATCACATTCAACGCTGGATAACGAAGCTCGCCAGATACGCCGACGCGAGAGGACGACTCGATTTCGCGCCATGGGCAGTCTACCTGGTCTACGACATCGTATCGGATGTCGGTTTCGGCCAAGAGTTCGGCTTCATAGAGCAGGAGAAAGATGTCGAAGGTTTGATCCAGGGCTTCCATGATGGCCTTACGCCATTCGGGATCATGGCCCGTTGCTGGCCTTTCACCAATTGGATAAAGTCTACATTCCTCGCGCAGTATCTGGTAGCATCCCCCGAGCAAGACTCGGGCATCGGAAACCTCATGAGATTTCGGGATCGACTCTTTGCCAAGCGGTTAGAGGATGTAGAACAAGGGAGAACAAGCGGTCGTCTAGACCTACTTCAGACGTAAGTTTCCCCTGTAACAAGATGCAGTCAACTACTGACGCGTATCGAATCAAGGTTCATCGAAGCACGAGATGAAAAAGGGCAGCCTCTTGACATCGAATACATCAAAGCTGAGATCTTGCTCGTTCTCCTTGCCGGAGCCGACACCACCGGAACAGCCTTTCAGGCGTTCATGATGCATACCATGACGCATCCTGACGTCTACGAACGGCTCATGGCCGAGGTTGACGAGCAGACCCGAGCAGGCAATATCTCGGACCCCCCTCAGTACTCGGAAGTCCAGACTCACTGCCCGTACTACGTTGCGTGCATCCGAGAAGCTATGCGCTTGAACCCCTCGGCGCCTAACATCTTCCCCCGACTGGCGGGCGAAGGCGGGATGCAACTTGGTGACAAGCACGTGCCCGAAGGCACCGAGGTAACCTGCAACCCCTGGCTAGTTCACCGCGACGAGGCCATTTTCGGTCCTGACGTTGAGGACTTTCGCCCGGAAAGATGGCTCGAAAGCGAAGAGAGGACGAAGCAGATGCTCAAATACAACATGGGGTTCGGCTACGGCGCACGTGTCTGTCTGGGACGAGACCTCGCCATGATGGAGCTCTTCAAGGCACCCCTTCAGTTCTTCCGGACGTTCAAGCCGGAGATATTGAACAAGGAGCAGCCTGGAAAGTACAAGGTCAAGGGGGGAGTGAGCTTTTTCGAAGATATGTGGATCACGATCGAGCGACGGCCCAAAGTTATCTGATGCTTGCATGTGGTTCGTGGTTGTTGCGATGGCCTCACGTAAACAATAGAGCTTCAATATACCCTGAAATTCAGCCAAAGGTCTATTTTGGGTTGACGGCCTTCAGCCTGTCGATAATTGCACAAAGAGTGCCTTTCTGGGTATGCTCACGGTTGGCTGATGAACTGTTATGCTGTCTCAATGGCGGAGAAATGTCCTGAGCAGCCTGCGATCTAGCCTGCTGTTGCACGGCTGTTCCTTCGTTGAGATCAGAGTTTGTCGGCAGCTGGGTACCCGAAAAGCCAACGGCTGTGTCGCGTTCCTGTCTGGGCCTTTTCATTTTTGGCTTGTCATCTTCAACATCGTCCGCATACCTTGGGCTCCCGCAGATGGATACTTAGGCTACTGCTTATCTAACTTAATATAATCGACGGTACTTAGAGTTGAGTGAGTAATCTTGTGGCTAGCTAGATTTATGACAGGCTGAATCGGAGTTTGATATCCGACTGTATGAGTCATGAGGGAGTTAGCGAAGATAGGATCTACCGACGGAATAGGGCTGACTGGGGCGAAGTCATGACCTCCAACGAACAGGCTGATGAGTTTGGGAAACAGTTCATCCTACGGTCCGGCTAGCCTGCGATCATTTACCCTGTTGCCCTCCCGAAGTAGCAGGATGGCTGTCTTGTCTGGATGCGGCGATGGCGGGATGCCTCGCGGCGAGCACGCTTGATAATCATGTACTTCTATACCACGTGTATCGCCATGTACGGATTTAATGGCCACGCCGTCTTGGTTGCCGCCTTGTATATACAGCTAGCGTATGAAGCGTAGTAATTGTCAGTACCATAGAGATTTCTCATATGATGCGTATTGGAGTCCCCAAAATGAAGTCGCGTTTTCTTTTGGTGATCAGTCTTCATGGTTTTTGTAGTGATTTATTCCGATGGGCAGGAGAGATAGCCAAAGACAGTCGTTCGTAGCGCGGCAGGCGGAGGCACCAACCTCGCGAATAGAGGCCTTGGACTCGCCAATAGACACGTAATGCCCGGCGTGGCAGACTACAGTGCGCATCTCTCGGTTTCAAGCCTGCCTCCAATGATGTCGCAACATACACGGGGTGTTTGCTAACGATGCATGCGGATGGCCTGAAGGACGAGAGGCTGCGAGAGGCTCGCAAGATGGATGACGACCGCGTGTTTGGGCCGTATCCAGAGGAACACGAGTAGCGATGGTGTTGAGGCTTTGGTGACTCGGTGAGCGTGCGACAACGGGGGCACATTGGCTGGCTGTTAAAAGGGTGAATGGATTCGCTTGCAATATCCTTTGACGCAGTCACAGAGCCTCGTTCAAGTCTTCTTCATTTTCTCCTTACGCGCCTTGGCAACGTTGGCCTCGGTGGCCTTCTTCCCTAGAGTCAGCTGGACCGTTTCGCGTGCTAGTAATGGGACCCGGGACTGACAAATCCACCTGAACGATGGCCTACGCTTCCATGTAATCCAGCTGGACTTTCTATTACACTAAGCGCGAGCGCGAGCGTAATAGGCCTTGCATTGTGATGGTAGAGGTGAGGTGGAGAAAGTAGATGCTCGAGCCGAGATGACTCACCATGGGCCTGAAGCTGGCTTCCGTCGCTTCTTGTGACCTGGATCGAGGCTCGGTTCAAATAAGCATTGTCAGTATTATAGCTTTGAGCGGACGGCAAGGACGGGTAAGGCATTTCCCACCTTTTGAGATGCCTATGAGACTGGATAGTGGATCGACATTGAGAACGGTGTGACAAAGTCTTCACCGATCGAGTCGTTGTACGTGCTCGTTTGTACGGTTCCCCCCTTGAAATCCCCTTTTCCATGGATGCCCTACCACAGCGGTGAGTCGAGATGTTCCAATCCGATGAAGGTAACGGATGTGCTTGCTGGGGGTCTCCTACGTGGCCAACTCAAGCTTCTTCGACATTTGAGAAGAACATCACAAGCAATAACAAGTTACCTCAGCTGTTGGAGAGAGGTAAATAATGTAGCATCTCTCGTGAAGGAAGAGAGGATATACATACTGCTGCCCCCACTGCAGCTCCTAGTTGAGCTCCCACCAAGCTACTTCTAGTAGCTAGGGCTGCCTATAGAGCTATAAGATTAATGTTTCAACTTGGATATAGTAAGATCTATATAATATAGTACTTAAACGATCTTCATCGAGAGTGTTAGGGTCAGAAACCTATATACCTAGCTATCATATTTAGAATTAGTAGATATTAATATAATAAGAACATTGTTGAGTAGTAGAGCTATTAGAGATGAAAGAATAACAATAAACGACAAGAGGCAACAGGAGGCAACAGGTACAGCGGAAGACGACGGAGACGATGGGGGTGATGGTGAACGAGAAAAGGATGGAGACCTACCTCGTTGGTGCGGAGCCGGCGACGCAGGCGGCTACCATGGAGACAAAGCACCAAGTGCAGCGTCGACTCCTTCTGGATGCTGTAGTCAGACAGAGTGCAGCCATCTTCGAGTTGCCTGTAGACGAAAGTCAGGCGTTGTTGGTCGGGGGGAATGCCTCCTTGTCCCGAATCTTAGACTCAACATAATCGATCGTTTCCGAAAACTCAGCCTCGGGGATAATAGTCTTACCCATGAGGGTCTTGACAAAGATCTGCATTGTCGAGGCTTGTGACTGTCATGACAGTCAACAGACAGAGGGTGGACAGACAGGAAGAGAGAGGAGATGAATGATATACTGTAGATGAGACTTTGCTGGTCTGGGAGGGGGGATGCTCTTCTTCTCCTCGATCTTGGACTTGACGTTGTCGATGGTGTTGAAGACTCGACCTCGAGAGTGGCCGAGGAAAAGAAACAACCTAAGAAGCGTGCGGAAACTTCTTACTTAGGGTTGTGCACCAAAGGAGATTCTCGAGGAAGTGACGCCCGAGGACTTTCCTTCCTTCATTGCATACTCGCTTCACACATATTACTTACTTAAGTAAGGACATACTAAAGGTGCCTCTCAGGTAGGTAGGTAGGTACACTAGATGCCTACCTAAGGTACTAAGGCACGTTGACTCGTGAGGCATAGTCTAGTTTCATTCGGCTGTCGACACGCGCTTGAACTTGTGTATGCGACGGACGATGGCAAAGGACGATGGCAAGCGACAACGGGCAGTAAACCAACACGTATGAAGAGACAGATGTCGTAATTTGAGTCATTGTCCATCGAGCGACAAGAAACTTGGTTGGCATGTACACACAGCATGCTCGGTCCGCGAAAAAAGAAAGTGTCGCCTCGACAGGAGCCAGCTCAGTTTGGACAAGTGGGCAATTCTTTTATTGCAATAAAACATCAAGTTTCCCAGGGTACTGGTACCAAACCACGCCATCTGATGACTAGTTCAATTCCGTTTGGATGTACTCAAATTCCTAGTCTCTCGTCAGCAACTGCCTCGACTTCACGACATCCAAACGGGCTTACGGCATCATTGAGGATCGGCAGCTTCGTGCCAGTCGAATAGATTGCAAAATGGCTTCCGACGAAGTTCTGCCAGCCCTCGAGATATGACTGGAGCCACTTGTTCTCGACGCTTGCGAGCCATCTAGGGGCGCAGCCGGTCGAGTATCCCAGACGGTATCCCGTGTCCTTGGCCTCGATGAAGAGCTTCACGGGCAAGCCGTTGGCAACGTCTTCGTCCTCGAAATATGTGGTATTCAGGGTTGCTTCGGGTCCCGTTCTCGTGTGGACCACGATGGCTCGTTTTCCGGTGTCGTTGGAATAGGTGACGGCAATCTCGTTGTGGTAGTGGATGCTGAGATAGATGCTGGCACCTGCTTCCTGTCTCCAAGTTTCCGGGCTGAACGAGCTGAGCTCTGTGCTGAACGTCGTGTTGATGTCAACCTGCTTGCGGAGTAAGGCTGCGGGTGTCTCCCTATGACTCAGAGTGTAGACGTTGCCTTTGATACGTAGCTTGCCGGGGTTGGACTCGAAGTCTTTGAAGTCCTTGTATGGCGTCCGGAGGTAGTAGTATGACTTGTCTACTAGACCGCCGTCAAAATCATCACGCCACACCTTGGGGCGGTCGAGGTCGTAGAGAACATCCGGCATGTACTCGGTGATGGGCTCATTGTTATTGAAGATGGGCCATCCATCTTCGTCCCACGTGACTGGACACAGAAATGTCTCGCGTCCAAGTTGGGGAAGACCCGAAGAGTTGCGGGGGTTCTGAGGTCTTGTTGCAAGAAACACCGCCCACCAATTCCCTTCCAAATCGTCAACGATGTCCGCATGGCCTGTTGCCAAAACCGGAAGGGACATGTCCTCGCCGTTCCACAACACCGGGTTGTGGGGATTGTGCTCCCATGGCCCTTCCAGGTTGGTCGAACGGTAAATGTTGGCTTTTTGGTTGGCTTCCGTCCCAGAATCGGCCGTCAGCATGTAATATGTGCCGTTCCACTTGTAAATATGACTTCCTTCCGTCTGTATGAGTTAGTAGATAAAAGCCAACCGTCATTGCGAAAGGCGTGACTTACCAAAGGATAGCCCAGCTCTGGTGGTACGGTTGTCGTGTGAAGCAGTCTGGAGTTGGTCAGAGAATCCCCCGTCTTGATGTCGATTTCGGTTATCCAGTTTGCAAAGTTGCCGTTGTCCACGAACTCCGAAAAGGTGGACGTGAAATAGACCTTGCCGTCGTCGTCGAAGAACAGATCGCCATCAAATCCCCACTGATCGACGTAAGTCGGCTCACTCCAGCTGTCCTCGTTGAAGATATCGGTCGTAGTCACGTAAAAACTTCGTGGAACCCTCGTCACCTGTCAAAATTCAGGCAGATCAGCTTTCAGTTGTTCTTGCAATTATTTGTCATTCTTGCAATTATTTGTCATTATACTCACATTGTCCGGAGGATTAATGACATCAAAAGCAGTGTCTACGAGATAGAATACACCGTCGTGGAATCGGAGCGTGGGAGCAAAAATGCCGCCACTCGGTGCTGTACCGCGTAGATTGAGCTGAGAAGGGCGAGATAAAGCGTGACCAATATTCTCCCATCGGACTCTGAGATGGACATCAGCACTGGTAGTCGACAAGGTTCGCGTCTAACGAGCTCTGGCAGAGACTTACAGATCGGTACTATGATAGATGGGAACTCCAGGAAAGAACTCGAATGTACTCGTAGCCAAGAAGAAATCACCTCCCACTCGGATGATACTCGGGTCCGGGTTGAAGCCTGGGATGATGGGATTGACCAGGCCGCTGACGAGACCTTCAAAGATCCGTTGGGTCAGTTGCTGCTCGGATCATTGATGATGGACTTACACGAGAGAACGCCCGTTGCAGAAATCGTTGCCAGCCTCATGGTGAAGAAACGGGCATGAAGTCGTCTTGAATCTCAAGTACTTCAACGGCAGTTACCGGTCCATGTTACACGAGCTTTATAGGGACTCCAGCATTGAGACAAATGACGTTGTCATGCAACCCCTCACGGGTAAATGCAGCTGTCGATTTTACCCCAGCTTTTAGGTAGCATTCTCGGGTCAAATCGACCCATTCCTACACGAACAAGCCACTACACGAACAGGCTGCATACTACCGCCGTCGTGTGAGTGGTGTTCGTGTACCGAGACCATCGCATCCTCGCCATCATATTCGCATACAAGTTGCTTACATTATTTACAACGGCTTGGCATGCACACCGTTCTGGTTTTTTCCATTCTCGATTTCGTTATTTCTGATACAGGGACTATGGCAAACAAACACTTAGCTGCTGAACACCTGTCGGGGAAGAAATGGCACACAGTTTGTCTTCTTGAACCCGTTTCCCTCTTCGAACATTTCGAGGCCATCATGGTACGACGAATGCAACCACTACTAAGTGGAAGAAAGAAGAGCAGGAAACGTAGAAGAAGTCCGCTGGCACTGCCGCGTCCACCTCCGTCAACACTACCTACATCTCCTTACCATGCCATATCGAGGCACGTCACGTTTGAAGCCTTCAACATGAGACAGAGAGCGCCACCGTCCGTAAAGAGGCGCCTCGAGCAATAGGAGCCCATCGCCGCACTCTCCTGGTGGGCATGCCACAGTCTGAACCTCACCACAGCTCGTCTAGTGGAGTTGTTTAAGCTTCCATGTGGTTGAGACTCGAATCAGATGCAGTAAAAGCTCTGCAGCGTCGCACACACCCCACGTGAGATGAAGTGCTGAGGCCGGGCCAGGCGTTCGTTCCGTTGGCGACGATGACGGCAGACGGCTGGGTGCCAATGGCGCAGAGGTAAACGGTTTAAGCTCTGTCCACTTGAGATTGCAACTGCCCGAGAGCGGCATGCTGCCGACCATGGCTAGTATAGGGTTGCTGATTCTTGTCGCAAACCTCTTTGTTTTCCTGCTCGGGCACCCAGTCGAATGCCCGCCCAGTCGAATGTCGAGTTGGATGTCTATTCGAATGTCCAATATCAGCCATCTGTCCAAAGCGTGATCACGGATGGCACGCGTCATCGAGTCGATTTCGGCATGAACAAGAGGCAACAATGTGGATTTGGCGTGGCTCGGATAGTTATTGTACATTGAGAGTGTCGTGACGGAAATTGCTTTTTGTTCTGCTAATGTCGGTTGATTTTAGCTGGTGACGTGATGGCAGACCGCCTGAACTCTTCCCATCCAGTCGGAGGTTCGAGGGCATTGTGGATCTCACGGGCGAGGACGTACGGTGTGTCTGGACCGGGTAGGTGCTGACGTGCTTTGTTCGCCCATAGTGTAATTATTGTCGGGATAATCTCGGGGGCAGTGATGTTGTTCAACGCACATTGCCTCTCTTCTGAGAACGATATTTCGGATCCCAGTCATGGACGAGTGCCAGGGCCTTGTCCAGGGGCGTCGGGGTGGTGTGGCTGACAAAGAGCAGGTACCAATGGTTTGTCATGTCGTTCAAGGAGTATTCAAGATGAATGCCCTCGTCAAGAAGCCGTCTGTGGCGTCTTGCATACAATTCTTTGGTCATACTGTACGGAGTATTTACATCCAATACCTACTGGGAAGGAAGGGTGTCGGTTGGGGACTGCGTTCCTACCTCAGGTAGTTATTAGGATATTCGACCCGCTATTTGTCCGCTAATGGCACTGTGGCCCCCGTTTGGACCTTCCATTTAATACAGCGCCCTCAGATTTCTGTCACTGCTTTTCGACGCTTCTCGAACACTGGAAGTCAACGGAAAAAGACATCCCGCGCCATACCCCCGACGCCGCCACTTTGACAGCTTGTGTTCGGTGTCAAGCTACGCCTCGAACTCAAGATCGCCAGTACAAACAGGGTCGGTATCGACCTGGGCATGGAACCACCGGCTTTGAAAACAATGGCTATCCAACAGTTGGGAGGCGGATGCATCCGGTAAGGCGTGCCTTCGTATCACAATGCTCTACTTTGGCTGACACTACCATTCAGCACGTGAGCCAGTACTGCCTGACGTTGTGATCCAACAACCTCGTCTACAATCCCATACTACCCATATACATAGGGCACCATCGTCAAGGGGAACCATCAGCGAGGCCCCCAAGCAGTACGCTCAAGGGACGGGTGTCTTCGTCCGAAACTACAACAACATGCCAATCACAAAGGCAGGCACAACCTTTTATGACTCTTACTGCATTTACCTAATATGCTGTTCAGGTGGACGATATCAAAAACAAGACCGAGTGGGAGTACGAGAACAATTCGATCACCATAACGAGGGAAACATCATCTACGAGCCACCAAGCAACACACCCAGAAGCAACACATCCAGGAGACGGGCGTTTTCGTCCCTAATTATAACAGTACATCTATCACAAAAGCAGGCACAACCCTTCATTACTATTGATGCAGTTAACCAGCACGGGGTTCAGATGAGCAAGATCAAAAACAAGATCGAGTGTAAGTACGAGCGCATCTGCTGCAAAAAAAGAAGGGGCGCACTCTTATGTCTTCGTTCTTGTCGTTCTATTGGCTCATACTTTAAAAGAAGAAGGGACGCAACTGCGGCCGTGACCGCGACCTAGATGGCCGATCCGCCCGCCGCCGCCGACGCGATGGAAGAAAACAGCAACGAAATAACCCGATTTTTGGGTGTCGCTTATTTCCCCTCATTTGGCAGTTATATCCTTCATAATGACAAGAGTCCTGCATTGTACTTGCCTTTCTGTAACAGTGTTTGACAGCCACCGCACAAACCCACCAACCGTCGACACTGCAGATACATTTCTCGGCCGCCTAATACGTACGCAGAGGATCGAGAGTCCATCGCCGTAATCACTAGCAATCATACCCACTGTCATTCGATGCTGCGACCTTTTGCAAAAAGCGGAGGACATGGTATCGCAAAAGTCGGCCCTTACTAGTACAGCGTCAACCTGCATTCAGTACAACATCGCATGTCTTACAAAAAGGCTGCCATCCCGTACGAACGCAACGCGGAACACTGTTCGGCTGCACTGTCTGGTGGCGCGGAGCGGAAGCAGAGCAGTCTGTTGGTGGCACCGCGATTGCGGTAATTGCACGTGGAGGTGGTCGGCCCGCACACCATCTTCGAGCGATAGGGACGTCGGATAGGTGCCGAGACCCGGCGACCGTGAGGTCTGGCGTTTGTGATAACAGGGCAGATAGCTGACCGGCTAGTCATTGGCGCGTCGCGGGGAAATCTCATCTCGATGGCGCCCGTTTCGGGACTGGCGATGGTTTATCAGTCGCGGTTGTTGCGCGGCTATTGCACCCGCTCGTCATGATGCCCATTTCCGTGGGCTCGGGGCGGCTCTTGGGACGATTCGGACGAGTGAGATATTGTTATCACCAAGACACCGAGAGAAGCCGGGCAGTGCACGGATGGGGCAGATGATGGATGATGGAGGGTCATGGTTGGCGATGGTTGGGTTGAGCGCACCACCACCAGTTGTGATACTGTACCGGTGCCGAGGGCGAGTACATATGCTGTCTCGAGGGAGCCCATGATGGTCATGTTCGTTCCATTGTGTTTCATGCTTTTCAAGACGCTCGAGTAGACGACCTCATTGTTCCCATCGTCCGATATCATCTGCTTTATCGCCTTCTCTATTGCCATCGTCACATACCACCGTCACACATCGACATCACACATCGACAAGATGGGTTCAATGCCGGCAGCAGGATGGAGACAGCTCAACGTCGGAGTCGTCGGCGGCGGCATCGGCGGAATGTCTGTCGCCATCGCTCTGCGAAGGGCCGGGCATCACGTAACGATTTACGAGCGCAACGACTTTGCTGGCGAGGTCGGCGCCTCCGTCTCCTGCGCCGCCAACGGCAGTCGATGGCTGCACCAGTGGGACGTGGAGGTGGAGAAGGGAGACCCCGTCATCTTGAAGAAGCTCATCAACAGGGACTGGGCGACTGGTGAGCCCGTCAGCGTCTACGACCTCGGCGACTACAAGAAGAAGTGGAACTACGAATACTACATGTTCCATCGACAGTACATGCATAGCATGCTCAGGGACTCGGCCATCGGAGAGAAGGGAGAGGGAGCGCCCGCAAAGTTGCTGGTCAATCACAAGGTGAGATGGATCATTGGCCCTCACGGAGCACGGCAGCCCTTCCGGGGTGACGACTGACCGTCAAGGAGACGTTGCTGACGACAGATTCAGTGCAAGTCCATGGACCTGGCGACCGGCAGGGTAGAGTTCGAAAACGGCTTCGCGGCCACCCACGATCTCATCATCGGAGCCGACGGCATCGGCAGCGTGGTCAGGCGACTGATCGGGGTCAACCCGGAGAAGAAGCCGGCCGACTCCAGCTGTCTCCACGCCAACGTGCTCACCGAGACGGCGGTCAAGGCCGGCCTCGTCGACTACTCGCAAAACTCGGCTCTTGAGTACTGGGGAGGCCAGCAGGGGGATGCGGGCAGCAGCAAGTGGAACAAGATTGTGCTTTCGCCCTGCAACGGTGGCAAGCTGCTCTCGTACTACTGCTTCTTCGCCAGAGAGAAGGGCGATTACACCAACCAGGCTTGGGGCGCCGAGGATCTGCCCGTTCAGGAGCTCCTCGACAAGTTTCCCCAGCTCGACGAACAGGTTCGTGCCCATCTAGCGATTGGCATCGAAGTGCAGCCTTGGCGGTTATGGGTCCATCAACCCTACCCTTATCTGAACAAGAACATGGCCTGTCTGCTTGGAGATGCAGGCCATCCGGTAAGTTTATGCTGCTCATGCTCGTGCTCGTGCTCCAGGAGCCCTGCTGTAGGTCGTACCTCGAGCAGCCCGCAGCTGACCCGTGACCCTCACGACAGATGATGCCTCACCAGAGCCAGGGAGCCTGCATGGCCATTGAAGATGCGGCCGCCCTCGGCATCCTCTTCCACCCCGACTACTTCAACGGCGACGTCAACGAGACGCTGGCCATCTACAACGACGTGCGTCTACCTCGCGCAACGAGGGTCCAGTCCGCAGCGGCCAAGGCGGCCTACAACATCAACGAGCGCATAGGCAAGTCCGCTAACCGGCCCCACGACTCGCGTCCGGTCTTACTGACCTCGGCTCGCTCCAGGCTTCTCCAGCAACGCCGACTCGTGTAGCACTTACAAGGTGGAGGACGAGAAGGCCAAGCTCACCATTGAAGAGATGAACGCGTGAGTGCCATGTTCTGACAGGGCCACCCAACTTCATACACTGACTTTTCTTCAGGTACGACATGTACAAGGACATCGAGGAGGCGATTGCGAAGAAGTCGGGCAGCCCGTTTAGCCAAAAGTTCATCAAGGGTCTTCCCATCGGCCTGGAACTGCCCAATGGCGTCGTTATTGGCCAGTAGGACTGGATCGTGAACGTCGGCGTGCTTGGGATTTTTTATGTTTATCTTTACGAATGAGTGGGCATTTGCATTGGAGTTTTGGTCGCACGGGTTCAGCGATATCTTGGAAAATGTTGAATAAGCTTGTCTTTTCTGAACATGCCTCATGATGGATGTGTGAGAGAGCCCGCCATCTTCTGTGCTATCACTCCGTGCCTCTGCTGGGTATGATGTGTGAGCGAGCATCCCTGTCACCGCTCAGCACCAGCCAGTTTGCGACATGTTCCTGGTCGCCATCCATCTCTACCGATCGTCACTCACCGAGTGGGAGGAACTAGAGGTGAGGCTCTTCTTCGCTGCATCAGTCGCAAACCCTGATTTTGCCAGACCTGCATCGTGCATAAGATCAAGCTCGAGGCTGGCGCAAAGAAAACTCTTCTCATCCAACCGGGCGCCGTCTTGGTGACGACCCGGCGCGGATACGACGAGGCATCGCCTCACATGGCGACTTTGTGAGCATGCGGTGAGCGCAGACCCCGCCCGTCGCTCGGTCTACAGCCCGGAAGAGGAGACGGACGAGGCGAAAGAGAGTCGAGTGCACGAACCAAGCATCGTCACCGATGGCGCCGTGGTCGAGAAGAGGCCGCGAGGAAACGCTCGCCGTCCGTGTTTCATGCGGCCAAGACTTTTGATGCAAAAGGGCGGTGGATGCAAGATCGACCACATCTGTATGCAATCCGTCTCCTCTTCCTTGATCCCGGCTCGCGCGAACTCTGCTATATCATATACTCCGTACGGAGTACTGTGGTATGGGATGTATCCCCACGCGTCTCTCAGGCTCAACTCTGAGGCGAGACGAGACGAGAGACGGCGAACTGCGCCAACTAAACTGTCACTCGGTGGAGCCATGGAAAAGAATTCTGCACGAGTTCCGAGCTGCCGGGGGAAGCAAACGACAGGGATTCATGACGACTCTGGCAGAAATTGTGCCAGGGACGGACCTTGACGCGTCTGGCGGCGAATACCACTGCGTATCTGGACAGAGTATCCATCAGTACTTGACGTGCAGACAGGTTCGTCTCTCTATCGTGTCCATCCAGCGGTGAAGGAGGGTGATGTGATGGGAAGCAGAGTTCCCAGGCTCTTCGGCCATTTGCTGCCCAATGTTGGCGGCCTGTCTACACAGTATTACTGCGTGCTTCGTGTTGGACCCTTTCCGATCCTTGCCTTCAGGCGAGTTGGCCAGCCACTGGTGGGCCGTATCCTCGGCGACTCCTGGCAACCTGGACTTGGACTGGACTGGGCTCGATATCGGACTCTCATGGTTTAGCGATTCTGATGGTCCAAAACCCAGGCAAGACTGGACCAGGCCAGAGACAACCCTACGGGACGCCGGAAGGCAAATATTGACTGTCGACAGACGGGGGTTTGCGTCGCTTGTGTAGATCGTCGACTACATATAGATGGGCTCGCAGTCCATGCCAGCTTGACCTGGATTTCCTCTTCTCTGTCCGGTTCATCTCTCTGTTGGTCCTCTGATACCCCTCCCCCGTCTCAGAAGCATCTCTCTGCTAGTCTCGCAGCAGTTGCTTTTCCTCAGTCAGGCGTCGTCGATTCGAGTCTTGTTTTGCTACTTTCTTATTACTGTTTTTCCATCCGTTACGGCCTTCGATACCCCCCAAACCATCATGTCTCCCGCCATCTTCGACCACAGGCGGACCACCTCCGCCCAGGGCGGCGATAACGAGCGCCGCAAGTCTGGCAGCGGTTTCTTGTTCCTCAACAACAGATTCAAGAGGTATGCTCATCTTTCCTTCGGTCTGCCACTTTGTTTGTTTTCTTTCTCCTTCTGGCGGAGAATCAAGTTTCGTGTTGTTGTCACGGACACGACTCGACTTGCTTTCTTCACCGCTCTTCAACTTTCCCTCCGACCCCTGCGAGCAAGCTCGCTTCCCCTGGTCTTAAAGCTGGACCCTTGGATCCGCCTCGACAGGTTCCGGCTGCAATGGCTGGCGCCGCGGCTTTGACGATATCCACCGGGACCACCAGTGTCTTGCTGTCAAGGGCCGCCGGCCAATGTCTCTGAGGCCTGTCGATGAGTCGACCTGCCAGCTTGACGTGTCTCTGCCTCTGCCCGCCGTCCCAAACATCGCCGCCTTCGACGTCGTCGATACCCAATCTCGCCACCTCCAATCAGCTTTCCCTCTCTCACACGGGTGTTCGTAGTCCGCCAACACCACCGCCCGAGTGCAGCGCGCCCAACTACTCCGACCAGCGTCACTACTGGTCGGACGGGCGTGATGCCTCCACGGAAGACCCTCAAGGAGGGCGGTCCATTGCACCCGCACCCATCTTGCGACACCCTAAAAGACTGTTGCCGCCGCGGCCGCCATCAGTCCCTGACCGCGTGTCCTCGTTGCGTTTTCGGTAGCGTTCCTATGCCATGCCCTCACTCATGCCTCTGCCATTCTGCCTCGGCTCGTTTGCGGTGCACTCGGGCCGGTCAAAGTTGTTACAGTCGTGGTACCAGCATGAGAGAAGCTCCAGATCTGACGTGATACCGCAGGACCCCTACCGTCAAGACCACCAACGAGAACGCCGTCTCCTCGCCTCCGACACCAACCTTTGGTCCCGTCAAGGAGGGCAGTGGCTACTTCAAGCGCACCGACTCCAGCCGCAGCATCCCGTCTCTGGCCCAGACGACCAACGCCGATGCCGAGGCCCAGAGGCCAATGACCGCCATGCCCGGCAGGGAAAAGTCCTTCATGACGGCCAAGGAGCCTGTCGAGATCGGCCCCGAGTCCGTCGCCGAGAAGGAGGAGCCCACAGCCACCGCCGGAGCCCCTGTCGCTGCCGAGGCCAAGCCGGTCGCCGCTCACGCCAACAAGGCCGAGAGCACCGTCGAGACTCGGGCCGATGACGAGGATGGCGAGTCTTCTTCCGAGGATGAGGACGACGACGACGGGGAGAAGAACGCCGCCGAGGCGAAGGAGCCCCAGGGTGCCCAGCTCGCAACTCGCGTCGCCATCGTCCCCGCGCGCGTGCCGACTCCCGAAGCCGACATTCGCATCTCGTACCACGAGGACGCCGACCTCCACGTCAAGGTCCGCGAGTCCAGCGGCATTCCCGCCGTCTACTCGGTCCGCTCCTCGGCCCTGTCCACCTCGTCTCGCGTCTTCAGAGACGTGCTCTCCGGCAACACCTCGAGCGTCGTCGAGCTCAAGTCCGCCGCCGACACGGCCACCGGCCTCGACATCCTCTTCTCCATCGCCCACTTCAAGTTCCACGAGCTGCCGACGAGACCCAGCGTCGACGTCCTCTACGACCTCGCGCTGGCCGCCGACAAGTACGCCGCCACCCACCTCCTCGTGCCCTTTATGAAGGAGTGGGTCGTCGCCCTCAACCGCCACGTCCTCATGGCGGGCGCCCGCAACGACGAGGACAAGACGCTCGTCCTCAGCTGGGTCTTTGGCGAGGCCCGCTGGTTCGGCCGCGTGCTCGCGAGGGCCGCCTTCAAGTCGCGCGTCGGCGCCGACGGCCTCCTGCTCGACTCCACGGGCCGCCCCTGGAGGGACCAGCCCGTCTCGGCCGAGGTCGTCGGCATGCTCGCCGCCACCCGCGCCGAGGCCGTCGACCGCATCATCAAGGCCGTCAGCAACCCCGTCCACCGCCTGCTCAACCCCTCCTGCTACCCCGGCGAGGAGATCCGCTACTGCCACGCCGGCACCGACGACGGCACCGCCGAGGACTGCGAGCAGCTGCTCCTCGGCTCCGCCATCATGGGCCTCACCAAGGCCAAGCTGTGGCCGCCGCCCCAGCCCGCGGCCGTCAAGGTCAGCGCCGTCGAGCTCGCGCGGGCGTACGGCGAGGTCCGCATCCGCCGCTACCAGACGCCCGGCCTGCGCTTCCGCGACGGCGGCAGCACCGCCGCCGCCGCCGAGGGCGCCCCCGTCGAGGACCCGCACGCCCGGTGCGGCTTCGGTCACCGCGAGAACCTCGACAAGATCCTCAACACGCCCGCCAAGCTCGGCTCGGGCGTCGTCGGCCAGCTCATCACCCGCGCCAAGAAGTCGGGCGCCTTTGGCGAGGACCTCTTCTCCGACCTCAAGGAGTACGTGCAGGACGACGGCGCCGCCGTCGAGGGCGAGGACTTGAAGACGGATCCCGTCCACTACAGGCAGGTTCGCGCCAGGACCAACGGCCTCGTCGAGAACAAGGTCCCCGCTGATGGTGAGTACCCCTCCGCGGGAACGACCCCGAGGTGCTGCGGCTAACGGTTTACAGATGACGATGACGAGGATGAGGATGATTCCAGCTCCGAGAGCGACGACGAATAAACGTGTTTTCTTTTATCTGCTTTCCTTTTGTCTCATGCATTCAACCTGTAAAAGCGTCATGGTTTCTTCGGTTATGTCTTGTCTTGTATGTGTATGATGTTTCTCGGAATGATTCATTATGACCAATACCCTTAGAATGTGTCTAGATCTAATACAATGCTCTACATGCTCATGTCCCACTTGCGCGCTTCGAACATGCTTGCCTAGATCGCCTCATCTATCCAGTGCGCGGAGGAAACGAGAGGGCTCATCGCTTGCAATGGCTCACGCTCATTGAACCCGAGGCTCTCGACTACACATGAGACTAGCTCGCAAGATCAGTAGTTGGCGTTCTACATATTATGTCACACGTCTTGTTCGGCTGGTGGCCTTTTCATGAAACATGTCTCACATGAATACAGTAGAAACGGCTTTCTGCGATCAGAAAGCTCAGCTTGGACGACATGCCAGCCTGCGCCAGCGCGACTCACTCACTCACTTTCGACAGTGAGATCCATCTGACCAAGCAAAGTGACGATGCGGAACCGCGTGCCCACGCCAGGCTCAGATATTTCATGCCCGCTCTCATCAAACATGTCAATTGGAACCGGTTCTGTATATCATTATTGTCCCGTGGTTCGTCCCTCACTTTGACTTGTTTCCTGGGTGTCCCGTGGTCCAGGAAGCCTCCGCTTACTTCGATATGCGCTGCCACTACATCTCATCGTTTTGTCGGGTGCCGTTCGGGGAGATGTCTCTGATCTTTGCATGTAATTTCACTCCATTCGGGATCAATTCATCACAGCACCTATTGATCATTACGTGCTATTTTAAATCAGCAAGCAAGACAACCACAACGCTTGTATCACAGAATAGACCCTGTGACACGTCTATCTCATGAGATTGTTCAATGACAGACACACATTCACAGACCTCCAATGACTCAACACACGCAACGAAATCGTGTTCCAATGTCTCAACTCACCTTACTTACTTCAACGTCTCGATATCGTCAGATGGCGTCTGGAGAGATCGACTGGACGTTATCCAGTCCCGTGCTTATTCAAAGGGCCTCTCAAGTGTGTGACCTTCTCAAACGCCCAAACAGGATGCCGAAGCTGCTGTGTGACTGGCTGATACGCATTCCCAACAGCGCCGCCATCAAGTATGGCAGCATTGGCCACCCGACAACTCGAGTCTGCTCGAGTCTTCAGGACTCGATTTGCACTTCATCGCATCCGTTGGCGAGGAACCACCGATCTCCAACTCCCACGACTCGCAGCGTATACTCGTGGACGTCGACCGACCGCCAAACCGTCCACCAATCCCGCGGCCTTGTCGTTCTCATGCACATCGCTGTCGACCCCTCTCCAGCCCCATATCTCGCCCCGGTTTCGAGACGGAAAAGGTCCTCATTCGATGCTCTTTGTAGCACCGAATATTAACTTTGTACGTGTACACAAGATGGACATTGCGCTAGCTTGAGGGGAGCCTGAGGGGAAGCCCGCAGTGTGCATTGAGTTTGTCGACCTCTTCAGGGTATGTGATCACCGTTGCCTCGAAGGGCTCCGTCACCATGCCATGTATGAAGTTGCCACGTATCTTCATACAGAGTCTGGATATGCACGTGAGTCTATTACTGTTGGTGTTCTTCCAGAGAACTGCGCAGTTGTTGTGGGCGTGGTTGTAGTTGTTGAATTGCCAGGGTGTTTTCCTATCGCTGACGTGACTTTGCCGCTTGCTGCACCTTTAGAGTCGTGATTTGCATCTGTGCATCGCGAAGGTCTTCTGAGTGGCAAGAGGTATATGCTGGCTCGCTAGAAGTGATGCGCTATGGGGATGGTGAGCTAGACCTACGTTGGGCTGCGTACTGGATCTTGGATTTCTTCCCGAGCCACTGGTTTAAAGGAGTCTGTATCAGTGCGAACAGTGTCTGCCTCTGCATCACTGATTCGAAATCCACATAATTTTACGAAATGGGAGCACACCATAACTGTCACGACTCACTGGAACAACCATTAAGTGCTCAGCCAGCAAATCGACAGAGGCCGAACCATGCTACTCTTTGAAATTGTTCGAGCTCACATACGGAAACTGTTGTGGGATGCTGAAGATGCTCTTCATCGTTTCCATAGTGGAGGAAGTATCTGGCCCTGGTTCCGCGACCCTGTCACGTCGTCTCATCTACTTGGTCATGTTTTTCTCGACTAAGAAAAGTGGACTAAGTCAACATATGCGGGAGGTTTTCTTTCATTTTAATCACTTGACTTGTGTTCAACAGATGTCATATTCACTGCTGTGTTCGGATATGGCGCGATATGTCTGTCGGCCCAGATGACCACATTGGCGCAATCGTGCCAGGGCCTTTCAACCTGGGGTGCCATGGCTGGACTTGAATAGGGGCTTACCATTCTTGCTCAAAGCGAATCCCTTCGCATATGGTGTCGGCTGGGGGTCTAATGGTAGTTAAGTAGATTCCAGACTTGTTCCGGGTCAAGCGTAATCCGTGGTTGAGAGCCGGGTAACGGAGCAACATTTAGCTGATACCCCGATTCACAGGTCTGGGGCAGATGTCCCAAGGTGCTTGCCGCCGTTAGCTCCTGTCACGTAATGAATGAAGAGATTGTTCGTAGACAGTAGATTCATGTGGTTCAAAGCGGCGAGGCATGGTGAAACGGCTGATTGAGTTGTAAGAGGTAAACAGGAAACGGCTTTGAGGCTTGTGAGTCGTTCAGCGAGGAGTCGTCGTTTACCACTGTCACGTCAATATGAAAACAGCTTCGGCAAGAAAACCACCTTGTAAAAGTTCTACCTTCCTCGTTAGCCTCACCGTAGACTTTTGCGAATGTGTTTGCGACCAGATCACATTTCCACGGAATTCTCAGCATTGTACGCACGTCCAAACAGGCTCGTTTGGTGGAATGAGAAAATTGGTTAAAATTGCGCAGAGCAAGCCAGAGTCGTTTTATGAGGTCTTGTCGTTCCATTCGGGGCGGTACGTCACCAAGCATGGCTGCAACTGCTCATGCATGCAACCCGGGGCTCGCTGCATTGCATCAAGTTCGACCGCCTCATTTGGTGCGTGGTTGTGAGAATAGGGGCTACCGCAGCAGTCTCCCCAGATGCTTTGCCACGACAACTGCAGCAAACATTTCTTACTGGTATCAGGTGGATGGCACATGCAAGTTTTTCCTTTTCAGTTATAGCTGGAGAGGGATTGAGGCTCGGAGACTAGGACGTCTGCGGAAGTCCAGGTTGTGATGTGTTGTATTCGGATGGACTTTCTAGAAATGGGACCAAACGGAGGTGGAATATGCAAGGAGTCGAAGAAAACATTGTCGACGACACTTGGTCAGGTTACCAGGCGACATGTCGTTGGAGGAGCCGAGGAGGACGGAATCACGCTTCCCTGTTATCGTCTGGGATTCGCCGAGTATGCGCGAACCCATTCGTCCCTGGTCCCCACCGCACAGTCTTGGGACTTCCTTGCACATCAAATGCTACGCAGTAACACTATGTAGTGACTTGCCTACCCTACTGAGTACTCTCTTCGAGAAGTTCGTCCAGAGAGAAGCGCGACAGCTCCGTTCAAAGGTGGGACGGGGGCATACCACCACCCAGGGTTGAGCCAGCCGACAAACCCTTGATCCAGCATCGGTTGACACCGGGGACTGCGTAGTGATAGACTGAAGCCGGTGTCTGCTGTAAAGTCTGGAAATACTCAAACGAAGCCGACATCAGCACACTCTCGGGTGATGCTAAAGATGGCTCAACGCCACGAGGCTACTGATGCCGTGGTACAGCCACCAGCCGTCCTACTTTCCGGGACAGGTGCAAACGAGCAAACGGTCTACATACGTAGTAGTAGGTGGTGGCATTAGGATAGTACTGCAGCAAGCTCCTGTCATTTCGTCGTGGCCGAGGCAAAACGGCCGGGGGTCCGGCCTCAACGACAAGGCTCGGCCCGCACAGCGAGCGAATCAAGTCTCACCACGTCCAAGGCGAGACCCCCGGCCGTGTCCGGGAACTTGCAGATTGCAGTGAAAGAACTGCCAATGCGAGGGCGTTGCCATCCATGTCTGTTGCGTCCCAACTCCTCCCAGCCTAACCCGAGCAAAGCAAGGTGAACGATGCCCAACCCGCATGGAACAGCACGTCTGCGCACACAAAAAAAACCGGGAAAAAATAGAAAGAGGCCAGTCGAATTCATCTCCGCCTGTTTGCCCTGCGTGATTGACTGGCTGATGAGCCTTGTCAATCGCGAATCCTGACTCATCCCGCCAGCCGTGGCCTTTCTGATTCGGTTTCTTTTTGTCCTCGGTGGCCCGTTCAACCCCTGTAAATAGGGCTTGAATCATGTTTGGCCCTCCTCGACGAGACTACATCTCACCCGACCATTGGGTCCTTAGTTCACCTGACCTAACCATTAGTACTGACCTGACCTGACCATTGCTATGGGGCTGGATAAGTGGGGTATTGAGTGGGTACTACTAACCCTAATAAGTAGGCCCATATTAATAATCATATTCCCCTAACAAACTAACCTATAACCCTAACGCCTAACCCTAACCCTACCCCTCTAACCTATATCTCTAAACCAATCAGATTCTAAAGGCCCACTTTTCATCTTAAAATAAGTGGGTCTAGTGCCCCATAGCAATGGTCAGGTCAGGTCATTACCAATGGTCAGGTCAGGTGAACTAAGGACCCAATGGTCGGGTGAACTATACCCTCCTCCTGGACGACGACGACGAGACTGACAAGCACAGATGGCTGCAGAGGATATGGAGCATTGCTGGCGAGACTCTCTCTCCCGGAGAGGGGAAAGGCCGCAGTAGAGCGCAGCACATGACAGCAAAGTGTAACAACAACAAGCCTCACCACAACACGGCTCGTGGCCGCGCAACTACGCCCAGTCGATGAGTCGCCGTCCAGCAACGGGAGACTTACACGTTACTATGTATGTTTCGCCACCTGAGGAAGCGCAAGGCCGCCTTCATATGTTAAACCTCACCCGTTGCAGGGCAGCCCGAGTAAGCCCGGCCGAGCCCAGATGCCCAAGCTCGCGTGTGTTGGTCCCCTGCCTCCCGCATTTTGGGCCCCCCCAGCAGGGCGGGATGCGAAATGGATCCCGAACAGGGGGGACTCGAGATGTCATGGGGGCGGCCGTACAAGTAGACAAGGTCCATAGACAGTAGACCATGGACCTTGGAATACATGGTCTGCTCCTCCTGACAGCGGCATGACCCAATCAACCAAGCCGCTCGCGCCCAAGAGGCCAGAGAGTGACGACGTTGCCTTTGCGAGTTGGACGCTGTTTCGCGTTCCCGGATGTGAGCTGGAGTTTCCCGCCAAACGGTCATGGATGAAGGGTGAAGGCCTCACTCCTGGCCCGCTCCGTCCTGGAGCCACGCCTCACCCCCACGAATACCACGATGCTGGCTCGACCATGCCGTCCAAGGGTGTACGGATACACTGCCGCCCTACAAGTACACGGCACGTACGAGTAGTATGTGATGTCTACATAGTAAGGTCTCGAAAGCCACCCCCGGCCCCGAGTGGCCCTGACGTATGTGCCCTATTGGACGGGGGTTAAGCGCGTTGGGGCTGGCCACGGATGAAGGCGGGCAGTGTCGAATATCATTTTCTGCCGGTTGGGCTGGTCTTGGTCGTCCATTGCCTTTTGCCCGTCTCTGCCTCTCTTCCTCCTCCCTCCCGCAACACCATTCTCTGGATATTCTCGACAAAACCAACTTGACTCCTGCATCCAGAACTTCTTCCGATCTCATCATTCTGCTTGATAGTAGATCCGAGCAGACCCGATTATGCAACTTTACCCCTCGTCAACTTACCAATACGCTTTCAATGTCACCCGCAGACTTCACCAGCCCCAGATCAGACATCCAGCTTGGCACGTAACTTGAGAAAACAAAAAAGAAGAAGAAGAAAACAAAAAAAGAATTTACACAAATCTCGTCTTATCTGAGCGTTCCTCGCTCTTCTCCACGTATCCCATCTCCACTGTCCATCATCGGATATCAACGACCTCATGGCTCCGACTCGTGACCTCTTGCCCGCCAAGGGCCGCAGCCGCTTCAGACCGAGGCGGCCCTCCGTCTCCATCCCGGACAGCATGCCTCTTGAGAGACTTGACATGTCCAACGCCAACGTATCCGAAGTCTCTCTCGCCCCCATGGACCACTCCACGGATAACAGCTCCGAGGTGAGCACCAGCACCTCCGCCAGCTGGAGACGCAAGAGCAACGAGAAGCCTCTGCTCTTCAAGCCGCCTGCTCTGCGCTTCCGAGCCTCGCGTCCGGAGCTCAACAGGCCATGGAGACGCAGCGCCCACGAGCCCAACCACTACCCATCCGGAGACGAGACCAACGACTCGGACACCGAGTCCAAGTACAGCTTCGACTCTCACTCTACCGTCACCAACGCCACCAGCGTGGCTTCGGACGACCCGGAGCCATTCCCCAGCAAGTCGGACACCTTTGCCGCCACCCGCACGCGGCCCTACACCGAGCAGAAGCAGCAGAAGCAGCAGCAGCAGCAGCAGCAGCAGGAAATAGTAAAAGCCAGCACTGCACCGGTTGCCCCGGCCAAGCCTGCCAACCTCAAGGGAACCCGCGTCGACGTCGTCGCCCCCATCAGCAGAACCCTCCGTATCGAAGTGGCTCCCGTGGCGCCGGCGCCGCCCATTATCCAACGCATCACCCCACAGGAGCTTCGTGAGCGTGACCGAATCGAAGATGGCCTCCTCCAGGAGATCTCCCGCATGAAGGAGGAGACCAAGAGTCTTCTCGGCAAGCAGTCCGACACGGACAAGAAGCTCGAGGACGCCCTGGAAAGACTCTCGTCGTTGTCTGCCGACAAGGAGAGGACCGAAAAGCAGCGCAGAGATGAGGAGGACACCAAGCGCAAGATTGCCCGCGACTACCACGAGCAAAGCCGTCTCCTCGACGACGTGAGGAGCACGCTCAGCGAGCACGAGAACAAGCTCAGGGACGTGGAGCGCGAGCGAGACGAGCTCAAGGGCGTCAAGGAGCAGCTGGAGGCCAAGTCCAGCGAGCTCGAGCAGCAGATCGCGTCCGAGAGAGGTGCCAAGGATCAAGTCTCGACCAAGAACGTCGCCCTCGAGAGAGACTTTGTCGAGCAGCAGAAGACCAAGGAGCACTTTGAGGCCCGCTGCTCCAACCTGGAGAAGGACCTCGGCGACATCAAGGCCGTCACCAGGGAGACGGAGCGGGCGCTCATCGAGAGGATCGCCGCTCTCGAACTCACAAAGGACAGCCTCAAGCTCCGCGTCACGGGCCTGGAGACGGAGCTCGTGCTCAAGGGCACCGAGATTGGCGACATCACGGCCGAGCGCAACGTCCTCCGCATCGAGGTGGACAAGTACAAGCCCCAGGTCGACGCCCTGAACAAGGAGAACGGCGCGCTCACGGAGGCCAACGGCGGTCTGCAGTCCCGCATCGACGACCTGGACGAGCAGAAGAAGGGCCTCGAGGCCAACGTCGAGCGGCTCGAGACGGAGAAGAAGGACATCCAGGGCCGCTTCGACGCTCTCGAGGTCGAGAAGCAGGAGGTCGAGGTCCGCGTCGCCGAGCTCGAGACCGCCAACACCGACCTCGCAGCCCGGTTCCAGACGCTCGAGACCGCCAAGGGCGAGCTCGAGACAGCCAACGTGGACCTCGCGGCCCGGTTCGAGACGCTCGAAGCCACCAAGGGCGAGCTCGAACTCAGCAAGGCCGAGCTCGACACGCGCGTCAGGGACCTCGAAGGCGTGCAGACCAAGTACGACAAGCTCAAGACGCGCATCGAGAACCTCAAGGGCCAGAACTCGACGCTCAAGTCGCAGGTCGGCGAGCTCCTCCGGGAGTCGGACGACCAGGGGTCGCAGATCCTCATCCTCAACGAGGAGCGCGCCAGCCTGCGCTCGGAGAACGAGTCGCTCAGGGACGAGAACGAGTCCGTCGCCAGCGAGCTCCGCCGCGCCGAGTCGCTCATCGGATCGGCTGCTCCGTCCGTTGCCGCGTCCGTCGTCAGCGACGCGGCAGAGAGCGATGCCGGCACCGTCAAGGCCGACGATGACGTTGCTCCTCCACCGCCGCCGCCGCCGCCCATGGAAGCACCCCCTCCACCGCCCCCCGCCGTCGTCGTCGTCGAGGAGGAGGACGCCGTGAGCGTCACGTCGTCCGCTTCCAAGGCAGCGCCAGCCGAGCCTGAGCCTGAGCCAGCACCAGAGGCCGAGGTCGAGGTCGAACCCGCACCAGCGGCCGAAAACGACGACGCCGCCACCGCTACAACCGAGACGGCTGCTTCCACCGCCGCCCCGACCGAGCCCGCCGTCATGGAAGAGCTTCGCAACCGCATCGCCGAGCTGCAAGACCGCAACGAGCAGCTCCAGGCCGAGACCGTCAAGCTGGGCTCCCTCAGCGCGGAGCGCGAAGAGCTCGTCGCCCGCGTCGCGGCGCTCGAGCCCGAGGCCGGCCAGGCGCCGCGGCTGCGCCAGGACAACCTGTCGCTGACGGCGCAGCTCGGGGCCGTCAACGCCCAGCTCGACGGCCTCCGCGCGTCGTACGAGGCCTCGGTGGCCGAGGTCCACGCCCTGCAGCAGCAAATCGGGTCGCTGCGGAGCCGGGTGGCCTCGCCGCCGGGCGATGTGCCCAAGAAGTCGTCGTCCAAGAAGTCGAGGGAGAATGACAAGAAGAAGGAGCAGCTGGTGGTCGTGCGTGACCCGAACGAGCGCGGCAGAATGTGAGTTGGTTCGACCCTGGACCCTCGTGCGATGACGTGATGCTAACCTGCTCGTTCAGCCAAGTCATGCGACGAAGCGAGCTGCGCGCCATGAGGTCGTCGTCACAGTCCGAGGGCGACAAGAGCGATTAGGCTCCGATGTTTACACTGATGATGATATTGACGTGGGCATACGGTTGTATGGGAATAACCAGCGGGATGGCATTTATACAAACAATGGACGGAGACGGGTCACGACAGCAGAGCGTAGCGTAGCGTTTCATTTGTCTGCTTTTCTTTTGTCTTTTCTCCTCTCTTTCAGCGAGCGGGGAGCCCAGTCATCACAGACTCTTTCTTTCAATGGTTTTCTTTGTCGATGGGAATTGGGAGCATGGGATCAACCCTCGTGGGACGGACAGATCTACATCATGTAACGGACTGCATGGACGGATTGGCTCGGTCAGACGGGTGCCCTCAAGGGCGCATAGAAGATGCATCTTGTAGATTTCTTGCCGTGTAACAGGTAGTATTAGATGGCGCCAGCTCAAGTTGTAATGCTATTCCTTCTCAACCTCTTGGTCTCTCCGACATGGTAGATGAACCTGACTCGGTGTCGCCGGAGACTCTGCCAATGATTGACTTTGATCACCACGTTTGCTTCTGTGAGACGAACCACTATCTCCTCGCAGGCCCAACGGCCGCAGTCATGTGGCTTTGAATCTGATACTCTTGCAGAATGCGAACAGTATAACAGTGGCTGACTATTCGTTTCCGTAATTCCAGTGACATGCCATCCGGCTCATGAGATCGATCAGACTTGAGCAAAGACATGGTCCCAGGAACCGCGTACAACTCGGGTCTTGCTTCTGTGTTGCATCTGCGCGCGTTGATACGAGCAATAAAGGATTCCTCTGCAGAACCTTTACTCTTAACTCGGTGAGGCGTCAGTATCGCTCCGCTGACTCCGCTCGACGCCATCAACAAAGTCGATGATGTATTTGTACACCTGATAGGGAGCCGTCTTCGGCCACACCAGCGTCCCAACAAAGTCTCCAGACCAGAGACGGCGCGTTGTTCCGACAACATCAGGTTTCACCCTCGGCAAAGCAACGAAATCAACCACGGCATCCGTAGCGGGTGCTCCCCATTGTCGGTTGCGGAACAGAGCGTGCCATTGCCATGCGGATTGCTCGTCAAACAGTCCACATTCCAACGTTTAGTCCCAGGAACCAAGACGCTGAAGATGCGCGAGAAAGGCCCGATTGGCTACCGCGATGTCTCAGTTACGGATACGGATGGGCAAAGAGGCGTGTGTGGCTGCATGCAACGACAATACATTCCTCGCCGTGGGCTTGGGCTACGGGAACAGCTTCGTCCACGACTCCACGCTCACAGCCATCGAGAAGATGGCCATTTTTCATGCCCTTCTCAACTGTAACCCTAAATCAGCTAAATCAGCTGGCCATCTATTTGAAGACGAAAATGTTCGCCATCAGTTCAACATCTCTTCTCATCACTTCACCCAGCTTCACTTCGCCATCACAACTCCTTCGCTTCACACAGCCTGCTGCTCTCGCATTCGCTTCCCGAAGAACCTAGTCCATCACTCGACCTCAAGTCACCTCTCAACCTTCAAGATGAGATTCTCCGCTGCCGCCATCCTCGCTGCTGCCGGCCTCGCCGCCGCCCAGCTCGAGAGCGTCCCCTCTTGCGCCCTCACCTGCTTGAACACGGCCCTCTCCGCCGGCGACAGCTGTGCTCCCGGCAACATCGCCTGCCTCTGCTCCCCCGCCAACTTCCAGGCCATCCTCACCGCCGCCACGCCCTGCGTCATCGGAAGCTGCGGCCAAGACGTCGCCGTCAGTAAGTACAAGTGTTCCGCCATCTGCCCCAGACGGCCTCCGAGAGGGAGACGAGGAAACATGCTGACTTGCCCCTCCCCCCCCCCCCTTCTTTAGACCAGGTCCTCCCCGCCGCCAGCAGGCTCTGCGCCAACCTCAACGGAGGCGGTCCCGCCACCGCCGCCTCTTCTGCCGCTTCGTCCGCTCTCGTCTCTCTCTCGTCCGCCGCGTCCGCCGCCGCGTCCTCGGCCGTGTCCGCCGCCTCCAGCAGAGCTGCCTCGCCCTCCGGCGCCAGCGTCGTCACCATCACCTCCACCACCGGTGCCGTGTCCACCAGGACCGCCGTGGTCACCAACCAGATCACGACCACCGCCAACGGCACGAGCCCGGCCGCCCCTACCCTCACCCCCATCACCGTCAACGGCGCCGCCGTTCACGGCCCCGTCGGCGCCTTGGCCCTGCTGGCTGCCGCTGCCGCTGCCTTTTTCTAAGCGACGGACGTTCGGAGATGGACGGAAGGTGCAGCAATTTGGCTTCAGGGGCGTCAACAGCCGTGGACTTTGCGTGCTGGGCTTAGAAGTGGGCAACAGATAGATACTGGTCGGCGAACCATCATAGCCTAATAATCAAACATGCTTCATTAACAGACTAAACTCCATGCGTGCTTTCACCGCCATACGTGTAATTCTCGCCGCCGCAGTACGTATGATTGCCCACTTGACCCAGTCTCAAAACAGCTCAACAGCTTCCCGAAGCATCAAGGCGCACACTTGGGGCCATTGGGCTCTTACGCTCTGGCGGTTCCAGACGAGTCAGAGTGATACCGATGTTATCCAGCTTCGATTCACTACCGGGCAAAGTTTTACTGTCTTCCAAGTCTGTCATAGGACTTGACAGGAATGTATGATGCTCCAGGTGTCTTTGAGCGATATCTTTGCCCAGTCACCTCCTGGTGGGCATGGGTAATTTTGCTGCGGAATCTGGGTACTTCATGGCTAAATTGTTTTCAATTTCACTCGAAAAACTATTTGTCCCTGAGTCCCTGAGGGAATGTATGTATGATTTATTTATCAAAAGTAGAAGCCTAGTACTCATCCGGAAAGCCAGGCTCGTGGTGTTCTGGCGGATGGAGCAACCCTGAAATCAGGCAGCAAGCTATCTAGAAAATAATCAGATATTATATCCCCCAATGGCAGAGCAACACTACGTTGGAATTACTTCACCAACCTGATGCTCACTTTCTTCCGACTGCTGAGCTCTGGCAGATGGTAATGTACAGACTTGTGAGAGGGCCAGGTCGGAAGCTGAGGCGGCCAGCTACCCATCCCTTACTGCAATTATGGCCAATCAGTTGTGCCTGGATGAAAGGCAAGGGTCAGCACCAAACCCCGCAGCTTCGTGTGACGAGGAGCTTCGTCGAGCTCGGTTGCTCCATCGTGATGGCTGACCATGATGCGGAGAAGCTTCGGCGTTCTCGGTGTCGACAATCTCGCGGCAACAGCCCCCGGCCTGATATCGCCTTGTGTTGGGGCGAATGAGGGCAGCCTAGGTCCAGACGTCGCTAGGTTGGTCAATCGAGAGCTGCTCCTATGGATGAAATCCCGAATCATCTCTCGACACCTTACAGACAGCTCAGTTCTCTTGGCAAAAGTAGTTTGCATATAAAGCCCATATCGACGGGTGGTAGTTTTGTGTGACATGACAGGCCAGCGCACATTGCCCTCGATCTTGTTGCCCATCACACCAGGATTCATAAATCTCCATTATGCATCTTCCAACCATCGCAGATACACAACTAGCTTGTAGGGTTCTTCTCTACGGAGCTGTCCTCGGGCTTGCCACGCCGTCTCTCGCAATTCCTGTGCAGGACAGCCCGCGTCAGCGCCTTCTCGACGGACTTCAGCTCCCGTCCAAGTACCGAACAAATCCCTACACGCCAGGTTACAAGGACGAATACGACGGCCCCGTCGACTCCGTAGGAGACAAGCTCGACCCCTTGCCGTACCGCAATGGACTCGGAGCATCCGTCCTCGGGCCGTGGAACGAGGCGCGGTCCAGGCAAAACCCGGACCTCGTTCGACCTCCCAGTACTGATCACGGTAACCTGGCCAACATGCGCTGGAGCTTCGCCGATTCCCACATCCGCATCGAGGTAGGGCCATCTCTCAGTCGCCAATATGTCAAGCTGACCAGTATGGATCGATAGGAGGGCGGTTGGACCAGACAAACCACCGTTCGTGAACTACCCACGAGCGTCGAACTGGCCGGGGTCAACATGCGCCTCGACGAGGGCGTCATCCGCGAGCTTCATTGGCACAAGGAAGCCGAATGGGCATACGTCCTCGATGGAAGCGTCCGAGTGACGGCCATTGACTACGAGGGAGGCAACTTCATTGACGACCTCAACAAGGGGGACCTCTGGTGTGTCGTTCTTATATCCCCTGGTATCACCAAACAAACAGGCTGACCACATGCGCCCAAGGTATTTTCCCTCAGGCGTTCCCCATTCCCTTCAGGGTCTCGGCGTCAACGGCACCGAGTTTCTCTTAATCTTTGATGATGGATGCTTCTCAGAAGAGTCCACGTTCATCTTGACGGATTGGCTAGGTATGCGCACAATGTCCACATCCTACCCTGGCTGCAGTCACTGACTGAACAGCCCACACGCCCCGATCCGTGATTGCAAAGAACTTCAACCTGGCTCCCGAGATTTTCGCCCACATTCCTAACAGGGAAAAATACATCTTCCAGGGAACCACACCGGGATCCATCAGCCACGAAGCTCCCGACGGAAAGGGAGTCAAAAAGTCCAAGTATCAGTTCACCCACAAGATGCTGGCCCAGGAACCGAAGAGAACCTCGGGAGGACAGGTCCGGGTGACGGATTCAACAAACTTCCCAATTAGCAAAACCGTCGCGGCAGCTCACGCCATCATCGAACCGGGCGCCCTCCGAGAAATGCACTGGCACCCCAACGCCGACGAATGGTCCTTTTTCATCAGGGGGCGGGCCAGGGTGACGATATTCGCCTCGGAAGGCACCGCGAGAACCTTTGACTACGTCCCGGGCGACGTCGGGATTGTCCCCAAGAACATGGGCCACTTCGTGGAGAACATTGGCGACGGGCCCCTCGAGATGCTCGAGATCTTCCGCGCCGACGCGTTCCGGGACTTTTCGCTGTTTCAGTGGATGGGCGAGACGCCCAAGAAGATGGTCGTCGACCACCTCTTCGCCCACGACGCCGAAAGCGGGGAGAGGTTTTGGCAAAAGGTGCGCGGCGCTGAAAAGGACGAAATCACCAGGCCGGACGCCGTCGGGGACGGAACGGCACGGCGAACCTGAGACGGAGGAGCTTTGATGATGATGATGGGACTGCACTGCCACAATGGCAATCTGTGCGGCGGCCTGGTTTTGGAACAATGACAGCTTGGCTGCGCCCGGTGTGCTTGTTTCGTTTGCTGGCGATGAAACAGTGGTGATGATGTGTGTCGAGTCTGTGTTGATTCTTGCGATTCACTGCTGTCTTTTTGCTATCTCCAAATATTTCCAGTCAAACCACCACAATAGACTGTATACACTTTTTCTTCTACCTACCTACTTGGCAGCGTCCCCAGTCCGCATCGTCCGTCGCCCAAAGTCCAGACGATGACGACAGCTTCGAGATGACCTCGACAGAGTTCAGTGTCAAATCGGATCAGCTCAACTCCTCGAGGCATCCATGTAGTCTGTTTGGTCCCGTCTTTCTCGTCCAAACTGCGCGGATCACTCACTGCCCGCTGCCAAGGCTCGATTCTGTATCACCACTCAGTCAGCCGCGCATAGATCGCCTCTTCCACCTCTCAAACGAGAAACAGAAGACGTATACAGTTGCACTTTGGCGTGAAAAAGCCACTCGCGGGCTGTTCCTCCCGATGCTCTTGCCGACAGGTCTCCGAAGGATGCCCGTGGCGAAACGAACGAGCAGCTCGGTTCCGACACTGTAATCAGATCTCATCCAGACTCAAGAGGCAAGAGGGGTTCGGCTTCGTGATCACTGCCCATGGTGTGGTCGCGTAGGAACGCCATAGGCTGTGTCTATCTTTGGGTACTCCCCAGCCAGGACGTGAACCAAGGGCGTAGCATCACCCCTCGCTGCCACGCCTCTGGACCTATCTCCGGGCGAAGCATGACCAGCATACGGATAGTAGCAAAGGATCAAGAAGGTGGTGGCGGGATAACTGAGGCGATACCGCCAGGACGAACCCCGCCCGTTTGTAGGATGCAGCCAGACACGTCTGTTCCGGTTCAATAGTTCAGTTGCAGCGACAACGACATCTTGAAAGGAGACCAGAAGAAACGAGTCTGGTTTGCTCTGCTTCGTCCAATCTTTGCCCTCGGCGGCGGCGGCAATAACATGGGCGCGTCCTGTTGGTGAAAACAATAGGGCCATGGCACACCGTCTCCTATTATTGGAAGCTGGGAATGGAAGAGGGGTAAAAGCGAGCAGGTTGGAATCAACCAGACAGGGCCCTGGCAGCCTGGTAAGAAGGAGAAGAAGATGGGGATGCCATCTCATCAACGACGGCGTTGCAAGCTGATTTGCCGGTGCCAGTGAAGAACATGGGCTACCATAGCACACCACCGAGCATGCAACCCGGTCTAATGCAAATCTTGGCTGTCGTGACTGCGGCATCTTGATCGATAAGTAGGTGTCTGCTGCAGACCAGGACCGGGATCCAGGGCCAGCACGATATCACACACATTCAGTACTACCTTGTGAAGAAGCTCACGGCCTCGTCCCACATCCCGCGCTCGCCGAATCTCCTCTCGTCAATCGCAGCAGGGAGGGAGCGGGTGAACTGCCACCGTGCCAGTCTGGTCTGCAGCGTGTCCGCACGCGTACGTACCGTCCACGGGCAGAATCGCCTCTCTCCTCAGTCTCCTGTGGCCAGACGGCCAGACGGCCAGACCCCGGTCAAAGAGAGAGACGATGGCCCCCCCCGGTCGTACATGGTCGGAACACGGCACCTGATTCGCGGTCTTGGCATGCCACCAGGACCGGGGAAATCAAAAGCTTGTCCCGTCGTATCGAGGAGGGCCAGCTCCACCGCGAGACGGGCAGAGATGCTCACGACGGCGAGTGGATGGTGTAGTGGAGCAAGACGGCCTTGCCATGCAACGAGTATACATAGTACATACGCCGGCACACGACATGCCGCCTCGTCATTCATTGCCTTGTTTCCACGGATTCAAGTACATACACCATTCCTCGGCAAAGACCAGAACCCCTGCTGACGGTTCTCGGCCGTGACGGGAGCGCTATTGGACGGGTATGTACCCCGCGTCTTGGCCCAGGATGCTGCTGGTAGGGTAGGTCAAGAAGAGCATCGCGAGGGATAAGCAGACAGACAGGCCGATAGGCAGACAGGCCGGTAGACAGACGACGTGGGATTGCGCCCGCGTCGGCGCCACTGCATGGTACTGTCATGTAAGTTGCGGTACGCGTTAACGATTAGACCTTGGTTGTCCAGCTCGACGGCCAAGAGGCTGCCGGTTCGGCCAGCTTGGCCAAAAGTCCCCCATCAGCTGACCGAGTCGAGTGGGAGGGGAGGAGGGGAGGAGGATACGTGATGGTGCTTACGGCCCGCAGGCGGCGATTATCATCGAACTCGAGGCGCCTGTCTGCATGGCGTACGACGAAGTAGGCAGTTCGCTCACGAGGTTGCAGATGACGCAGGGCACGTGGGTCGAGCAAAGGACGAGGAGAAGCACGACTAAGAGCATGCTTCCTGTTCTCGATTTGCGAGCCTGTTATCTTCTTGTGAGCATCCGGATGTGGAAGTTCGACGTGTAGCCGCCAAGAGTGTCTTGGATATCTGCGCATAGGAATGCATGCGACCCAAGACAGACGAGCGTCGCATCGATGGACACAGTCAACGCAGCGCAAGCAGTATGCCACCTTTTCATTCCACTGGAGCAGCTCGAGTGTTCATGTTCGAGTCGGTCGTATAGATCCCGTCCGTCAGAGCATGCCTCGCGTCTCCTCGCGTGGCGGACGCTCTCTGCCACCGCACAGATGTCGCTGTGCTACCGCCAAGACGCCCTTCCCGCGCTCATCGAGTGCAGATTTCCACGAGGAATAGAAAAAGAGATCGGACTTGGCGGTCTTCCAAGCATTGAGGCTCTTGCGTGCCAAGGATGGAAGGGCATGTCCAGGGAGAGACTCTGATAGACTACAACGGTGTGAAAGCCGAATGTGCGACGGACGAAACATGAGACGCTCAAGGCTTTTCCCAGTAATGTCTAATGACGAATGAGAGTGCGGCAACCTTCTCATCTCAGCTGCCGTGCCTCCAAATCTGGCTTCCGCGACGTGGTGCTGTTCATCCTTGGGTATACTCGAGCGTGCGAATGCTGCTCCAACAAGGAGTGCCGCCGTAGTCAGTCAAGACGGTCATCCTCTTCTCCGACTCGCCCATCCAAAGTCATCCCATCCTTGACGACGTGTGATCTGCAACCCGTTTGCTCGCCACATCCATGTCCACGCCCTTCCCGTCTCCTCCAGAGGACCAGAGCCGTTCCGGGATGGCCAGTTTCGGATTGAGTTGGACAGACAGGCGTCTATCCCAACGACGACTCACTATCTTTTTTTTTTGGGGAGCAAAGTTGGAGAGACATCTTCCTGGCGTTGCAGTCGTCGTCACTCTCGGCAATCTTTCCGCACGAGGCGTCGAGTCACACTTTGGCAGACGCGACGCAACTCCCAATACCAACACCGTGATGCCCAAGTGATCAAACCGTGATGAACTGCATTAGCACCGGTCACGTCGGCATGTGAGGCGATACCGAGTGTCGTCCGAAGGGGGCCACGGCAGTTTGGGGGGGCTAGTTGTCGTTGTTGCGGTTGTACAACCGTCCGTGGTGTCTGCACACTGCTCCAGTAGCCGCGGGCAGGACTCGATGGTGTATCTCGACTTCTTGGCTCACCCCTACTGCCCATCCACCCCCATCCATCACCTCGACAATGTGTGCGTTCGACCGTGTGGTAGACGGACAGCCAGGGCGGAAGCTGGCGTTCCATGTGGTCTATGCAAGAGAAGGACCGCAAGGCGGCCTGTCTACGAGACGCAGATCGGATGCAGATGCTATCAAGCATAAAGAACGCCTCCGTCAGCACCAATCCAGCGGGGCTAATTGTAATGCTGTTATCTATTCACGAAGGTCAGAGAGCCGTTGGAGAAGGTCGGAAGGTGTCAGAAGCATTCGCTGACTGCGACTTTGAACCCTTTATTATGCCAGTCTTGTAACCATCTCAAGTGCTGAAACCACCTTGTCTGTTCTCGACATCCACACTCGGGCATCCCATCCTTCTTTGCAGACTATTCTCTTCTCTTTTTGTCATCACATCGAGCTCCGTGTTGCGATGGATAGCGTCAAAGGAAAGGTCGAGGCCGTGAGGGACGAGATCACGACAGACGCAAGTCTAAGTCGCGCTCGCGACTTTGTCGTCTCGGGAGCCCCGAAGCTCCCCTCCGCCGCTGGGGTCTATCTCCTCGAGAAGGTTCCCATCGTTCAGTGGCTTCCCAAGTACGCGCCGAAATGGCTCATCACCGACTTCATCGCCGGTCTGACCGTGGGCGTCATGCTCATTCCGCAATCGCTGGCGTATGCAAAGATTGCCACTATCCCCATCGCCAACGGTCTCTATTCGAGTTGGCTGCCAGCCGCGTTTGCCGTCGTTATGGGCACGTCCAAAGGTATGCGAAGTCGATACAGAGGTGCACAAAGCAGGACGAAAGCAGCTCAGGTGCTAACTCGTGAGTCTCAGATCTTTCAACCGGACCAACATCCATCCTCGGCCTCCTCACAGCCGAGATTGTGCACGACCTCAGTGAAGAAGGCTTCGACATCACCGCCATCGCAACGTCGGTGGCCCTCATGGTCGGCGTCTACTCTCTGGTCATCGGTCTCTTCGGGCTCGGATTCCTTCTCGACTACGTCTCCTTCCCCGTCCTCACCGGCTTCATCTCTGCCGCGGCGCTCGTCATCGCGTTCGGGCAGGTCGGATCCCTCGTCGGCCTCTCCAACGTGCCGTCGGGCGTCTTCAACGTCATCGGCGACGTTCTCAAGCGTCTTCCGGACTGGGACGGGCCGACCTGCGGCATCGGCCTCGGGACTCTCCTCATCCTCATCCTCCTCGAAAAGGTCGGCAAGAAATACGGCAAGCGCCACTTCGCCGTCAAGCTCCTCGCCAACTCCCGCGCCGTCATCGTCCTCGTCATCTTCACCCTCATCAGCTTCCTCGTCAACCGCGGCCGCGACAAGTCAGACTACGCGTGGAAGGTCAGCCAGGTCAGCACCCACGGCATCGCGCGCCCCATTGTGCCAGAGTCCTCGCTCGTTCAAAAGGTGGCCACGCGGGCGGTCGCTCCCCTGGTGGCCAGCACTCTCGAGCATCTGGCCGTCGGCAAGGCCTTCGGGCGGAAGAACAACTACCAGATCGATCAGAGCCAGGAGCTGAACTACCTCGGTGTCGTCAACATCGCCAACAGCTTCTTCAGCGCAATGCCCGTGGGTGGCGCCATGTCTCGGACGGCTGTTGCTTCGGAGTGCGGTGTCAAGAGTCCGCTCAGCGGTCTGTTCACGGCTGGCTTTATTCTCCTGACGCTCTACGTCCTCTCGCCGGCATTGTACTGGTTGCCGTCGTCCACATTGTCTGCTATCATTGTAAGCACTTCCTTTGATGATCAATAACGCCCAAAAACGAACGCTAACACCCTGTCGTAGATCATGGCCGTGGTGCACCTCTTTGGCCCTCTCTCCCTCTTCTACCGCTTCTGGCGCATCTCGTTTGCGGATTTCGTGGCGTCCATGATCTCCTTTTGGGTCACAATCTTCGTCAGCGCAGAGATTGGCATCGGTGTGGCCGTGGCCTGGTCCATCGTCTGGACGATGCTTCGCTCGACCTTTGTCAAGCCCAAGATCCACTCGTCTTCCAACAACATTACACATTCCATCCCGCAGCCCATCACCCGCATCGTCAGCAGCGGCGATCGACGAGGTGCGGAAAGCAGGACGGAAAATGCCTCCATCTCCATCCCGGGAGACACCATCGTCGTCGACTTTAACGACGCCGTATTCTTCCCCAACGCCGAGCGGGCCAAGAACTCCACCCTGACGGCCATCAAGCTGGTCTACCCTCGAGTCGAGAGCAGCTTGAGCCAGGACGACCGCGAGAGGCACTGGAGCGTGGCTGCAGAGAAGCGGTTGGAGCGTCTCCGCGCGCAGCAGCAGCTCCGACTCAAGGAAACGCCCCTTGCTGTGGTGGTTTGGGACTTCACCATGGTGCCCTTCATCGACACGTCGGGAATCCTCACGCTCAAGGAGCTCAAGGACGAGATCCGTTTGCACTCCGGGAAGAGCGTTCAGATCCGGATGGTGGGCATGTCGGACAAGGTACGGAGCCGTTTCTGGAGGGCCAAGTGGAACTTGGTGGACTTGGAGGAGTGGCGGGAGGAAGATGCGGACCTGGTGTACTCGTCAATGGAGTCTGCAATCTGGGACCGAGACGGAGAGTCGGGGGCTGATGTGTCGAGTGAGAAGAAGGGCTAGGCAGAGTGCAATATTATCAGTGGGTTCATAACTTATAAGCTACGCTGTATACGGACCGTTGTTGACCAGGTCCCCAAGCCACAACAAAGAAGCTGAATCGCTCTCCACGCATATCTATGCTTCATATCCCAGCCCATTGGATCTCCGCCGGCCAGTAGAATCATCCGCTCCTTGCCCGCAAACACCCAGAGACAGTGATTCCCATTAGGCCGCCAAGCAAGGTGCCCATCAATACAAGAAACCCGAGGGTTTCCACCACGTCGCAAAGACGTGTGCAAAGCCTCTCCATACCACGGGCTAGAACTCCCAGACTGGCGAGCATCGAATTCATCATCGCGAGCATGTTGCCCAGATCTTCCTCCCTTGCCATGCGTCTGCGGTCCCCTCTGTCCTCGGCTCTAGTGAGGTTACCGGGCTGCTCGAGGCGGACTTGAACCACCGTCTGTTCCAATCCTTCATTAGCAGATGTTTCTCTGTATTTAAACCATCCCCTGAAGTCTTGATTCGGGAAGAGAGGCTGGCTGGGACTGGATAGACGAAACGACCAACGAGCCACTCACCAGGACGATGGGGACCTCGTTTTCTGCGTCTTCGCCATTGCGTGGCCGACGACTCCCCGGCATGATGAATCTTCAATGGTAGAATTTTCTAGAAAGGCAGATAATATTGAGCACCAGTAGTGTCGTAGAAGTTGCGAAGGACGATGCTGTCAATAATACCCTGGTGTTGCCAGCTATGTCAAAAGTCGGCTATCAGATCCGCGGATGTTCAACAAAGATGGCCTACGCGACTGCACCTTTCCTATGTAATCATGTTTGCGCAAAAAGGCGCACGTAATGACAGGCACGACCTGGTGTTAAGAGTGGAGCGGAAGGCGTTCACGAGATCTCATGAGTCCAGCGGCCCTGCTGCTGCCTGTGAAGCAGAGGTTGGGCTGCGAGACCGACAGGCAAAAAATGTACTTACTCTACGAGAGCGTAGCATTTCAATTAGAGACACTTCGTTGGCTTTGGAAACGGATATGATTCATGCCTGGCAAGTACAAGGCTAAAGTTCACTTCATATTGTACAAAACCATCCCAGCAAGAGGAACGCAAGTTACGCAACCCTGGTCCAGCACCGGCGCAACACGTTTCAGCGCAAACAAAACATCAGAGTTGCCATAACAATCGAACAAAGCAGACACCAACCGACAATACGACGCTTCGCTCCCTCGAACGATTCCAGTATGTCCAGATGCGACACTCGGGCCGTGGAAATGGCGACATCTAGATTGTGCATGTGGCCACAGAGTTCCCGGTGTCTCCGAGACGCTGTCACAAGCGCTTTGCCATGGGCAACGATTAGCGTTTGCTGGGAGCGTCGATATGACTTGCAGTCTTCTTTGACGGCCTCGATAAGCTCGACGGTGGTCTTCAGGCCTTCCAAATCTCGTCGCAGTTGTGCAAGCTGGGCAGCGATGAGACGGACCTCGGACACTGAAGATGACAACAAGCCGGAAGAAGCTTGCTCGACTACACTCTGTGAGAGCATTAGTAAGGTGGGCTTCAGAATAAACGAAACACTTGCTTACCGCCCCGTCGTGAACGTTACCCCAGATGGCGTCGAAATCGGATCGTCCAGCAAAGACTGGCTGGTTGGCATCCTGTTTCTGCACCCAGTCAGCAGTCTATCTACTAAGATCCTACTGGTAAGCCACGATCGAAGTTCTCAATGTGCGCACCACAGTTGCTGTGCCCTGCATCTTTGCTGACGCCACCAACGCAGATCTCGTTAAGGGTTGTGCCTCCTCTTAATGCCCTCACGTCCCCATGACACACCGCCGGTGTTAGCGCGCGATCGAGTGGCACCCCCCAAGGCTGTATCCCCGATACGAGAGAGTAAGGATAGCTCTCGAGACTCGGGATCTCTCGCTAGTCGAGAGGGCGAATCGGTGTGAAAAGTAACCCCGCCGGACCAACCCGGGTCTGGAGACTGAGCCGCTGGGCCAACTCAAGTAGTTCTGAAGACCGAGGTGGTGTGAACAAGACCATAAAGCCGTGGGTGACTGAAGGGCGACGCTCCATCTCAAAGTAGAGATGGGTGCCAGTCCAAACGGCCCTAGCGTTGGCACATGCCTCAGACACCTAATGCTCTCTCGACGTCTCTCACGTTCTTAGGGCCCGGCAGGGAAGACAGGCAGACCAGCGGGATGCACAAGAAAAACGAGTCTGGGACACACAATTGGAGATTGTGGTGCTTACCAGGTGTTGTACCTCACAAGAAGTAGCGAGTCGACCATCGCTGTCGTCTAGAGCCTGTTCAAAGAGTCAGCAGAGGCGCAGATGAAACGAAATGCTGCTTCCGAGAGGAGGACGCCGGCGTACCTGAGCTTCGGATGCTTCTGAGGCTGTGCGTGCAGCAGATCGAGTAGGATCGTGGCGCAAAAGACCAAGACCAGGGATCCTCGCGCGGTTCGCTGAAGATGCCATGGGAAGTTCGCAAGGACAATGGCGTCGACAGCCGGCGGGCAGTGAAGAAGGCCTGAACTTGGGAGAGTGAAAGGTCGTAAAATGGAGGATCTGACAAGATGGATGTGTGGTAGAGGCGACGACTGCAAGGCGCAAGAGTTTGTGGGTAGACGAGTCGGGGGATTATGGGAGGCAGGTATGAGGAAGGAAGGCCAGCCTCGCCAAAGGGAAGGAACGAAACGAAGCGAAAAAGCGCGACAATCCCGTCTTTATTTCCCTCGGAGCAATGAGCCGCTATAGTCCCGGTGTCCCGGAGAGGGTAAAGACAGAAAAGAAGAGGCTTAGGAAGGAGATCAGACCATGTGCTCTGTCGTCGTGGAAAGTAGAGGAGGAAATGGACATTTCAATCCATCACGTGAGCGAAGTCGGATGCTTTGGACAGCATTATCCCAAGGCAGGGCGGTCAAGATTCCGGTGGATGAAGGAAGAGTAGGAGTTGAGCGAATGCTTGAGAAAAATCCAAGGAAATCACCTCCCGACGTGCTTTGAGAGACTCAAGACTTCCAAAGCAATGACTGAGTGAGGTAGCCGAGAGCTTGAAGTCCCTACTTTCGTCATCTGATCACAACAAGAGAGGCTCGCATGTCAATTTCAGGTGGCTGTTCAAGGGCCAAGGGCCTGCCCGAGGTGCGTGACGTACTCCTTGGTCGGGAACAGAAGCTATCGACACTCGTGAGAAAACGACACCAAGGAGGCAGGAACGACCTCTGATTTCCTCGCCGGCGACATGTATCTTCTACCTTCTGTATTAGATGCTCCAAATTGAGGACGATCCACAGACTCGATGCAATGCCATCGCGCAGAAACACCGCAACTATGAAAATAGGGGAGGTCAAGCATTGATACCTTCAATGGGCCCCAGATGGAACGTGTTGATCCAAACGCTGGTAAATGTAGCCGGATTCTCCACCAACCTGGGGCCTCAATCGCTCTTAGTCCCATGAACATATTGAACTTGGCACGAAAAACGATCTGCTAGTTACCTCAGTCTCGTTTTCAAAATACACAGGGAGGGCACAGCATTGCAAGGATAAATGCAACACGTCCCTCCAAAGCCGTTAGACAGCGCAAGGTAATAAGGCTGCTGTTCCTACTCTCAGAATCTGCTGCTGGGCAGCTTACAGACTGGCAAAGATTGGTATTTTCAGTGCCTTCCTTTTTGGAGACATTTTGTTATTCAGTAGTCACGCCTTCCTTCCAGAACCCAAGTTACTGATCTGGCAGTGAGTACTGTCAGATCCCGAGCTATTTAAGAAGCCCCCTCCACCACGGGACCACCCACACTCTGAACTCTTCCTACAACAACACCAGCTTTTATTACTCAAAACTCACCAATCCTCAGCATTTTTGGCTCTTCTACTAGTACCACAGAAAACACACCTTCTCCGTAAGTCTGCTCTCATCCATTCACATCCTACAAGACAGCAGTCGCATACATGCGCGCCCATTGCAAATGCTAACTGACCTGAAAGGGAAAGGAGAATACTTCAGTACCTCTGAACTGATGAAAATGGCGTCTATGATCGTAAGTAGTCACCATTCTTCTGCCTTTGCATCTGATCCCTACATTACTTCTGCCCCATGTTTAGATCAGTTTAAGTAAGACTAACAGCCTTCTGAAATAGGAGAACCTCGATGATTTCGAAGTCATTGAACACCAGAAGCATAGCGACTCATTCCTCAATGAATCAGTGAGAACTGCAGTTGAGGCTGCCGTCAAAAGTCGCGACCAGGCCATTACTCAGCTCAAGGCTGAGTTAGAGGTCGCACAGCTCCTCAAGAACAATACAATTCAGAATATGAAGTCAGCCCAGGAGACAGCAATGATGGCTCACAAAAAGGCCAAAGAAGAGCTTGCTGCCACTCAATCTCGACTGGGAAGCATGCAGCAGAAGGCCATTGACCTTCAGAGCAAGAATGACAAATTGTCAGAGAACTTGGCAGCAGTTCGCGCCAGCAACAAGAAGATGCAGAATGAATTGGCACTTGCCATTTCTAGAGGTTTCTAGAGGGGGCATAGGCAGTATTTGAGGCAGGGGCCAGGGCAATGGCAGGAACCGTTCTTCAAGTCGCAGCCCCCTGAAGCTCAGGCTACGCTTTCTTGCTTTTCCCGATACCAAGACAGCCAGCTATCAGCAACCACTGAAGTAGAAAATACTTTCAGCTATTAAAGAATACAACAGTATAACAACCACCACCTCTGCATGGGACAAGTGACTGTGACTGCTGTGCTTCAACTGACCCAACATTGCTATTGACAGCCACAACATACCTTGGTACAGCACGTTCATTGTGATGGCAAGCTTATGTCTTTGTGACTATTAAGATGACAACTAATGAATCTGGGTAGACCTTTGGGAGGGTTGAGCGGGAAGGGACGGGACGGGAGGTTCCAAATCGGCCCGGTAAAACACCAAGCCGAGATGACCTGGATGCTTATATAATCCATTTCCAGCTGCCACAGGTCTAGGCGGTGGCCTGATTGGGAGCCCAGATTTCGACTCACCGAGGATTGGCGTGGCAGTTTTCTCGGTGTACAATAATTTTATTTTCCCATGTCTCTATCCCACATATGCCCGGCGCTGCGCAGCACAACCAAGCATTGAATGTCGACGCTCTAGACGACAACATTGCTTTCTTCTCTTCTCGGTCTCAATCGCGCCCCAGCGCTTACCCTTCCAAGATGTCGTCCCAAGAACAAAACCTCCCCTTCATCAAGAACCTCGCTTCAAGCGGTCCGTAAACAAATAAGCAGCCCACTCCCCACCCTCTCCAAAGAGCATCGCAAGCTGACCGTACCCTCCCAACCGCCGCAGACCGCAAGCAACGAACGCAGGCCCTGACGTCGCTCCAAACCTTCCTCGCCTCGCACCGCTCCCTCGCGCGCATCGACGCCCTCAAGCTCTGGAAGGGCCTCTTCTTCGCAATGTGGATGTGCGACCGCCCCATCCCGCAGCAGAACCTGGCCTCGGAGCTCGCCCAGCTGACGGCCTGCCTCCGCAACGCCGACGTGCCCACCTGGCTCGCCGCCTTTTACGAAATCATGAGCAAGCAGTGGACCGACATTGACGTGCTGCGCATGGAAAAGTTTCTCCTCCTCGTCAGGCGCGTCTTCGCCTCGGGCATCGCCTGGGTGAGGGAGGGCGACTACGACGCCGAGAGGGCCGAGGCGCTGCTGCACGTCTTGGCCGAGTGGCCGTTCGAGGTCGAGGGTGACCTGCGCAGGGTCCCCATCGGGTTGCGCCTGCACGGCGTGGATATCTGGGTTGACGAGCTGGAGAGGACGGACACCATTGCCGAGGGCGCGTCGGACAAGGCCGTCGACTTTGCCAGGAAGGTTTCCAAGCTTGTTGAGCCGCTGAAGAGGTCCCCCATCAAGACGGTGCGGGTCAAGGCCGCGGACTCCGTCGAGGACGAGAGGTTGCCGTGGACGGAGAGCAAGCCCGAAGAGGCACCGGCGGCGGTGGCTGCAGAGGAAGAAGACGACGACGACGAGTGGGGTGGTATTGACGACAACTAGGAGCTCATCTTGTCTTCTTTTCTTTGCATCAGTACGGCGTTTGGGGTGTCAGGGCGAGGCGGCAAAAAATCACTTGGTTCTGGACGAGCAAAAAGCTGTTTTAAGGGACAATGAGACCAAAAGAACAATGACAATTCTGTATGCTTGACGCTGTTCTATGGTATACAATGATATCCAATGGCTCTGCTCCGCCGGCCGGGCCTGCATTCGGCGGTAATGTTTGCGACGTGTCGTCTTGGTCTGTCTGGGTATCTTGGGCTTCAACTGAAGTAAACGTTTGCCACCATCGCTGTATCGCTGTATCCACTCCTTCTTCCTTCCTCATCATGTTATATGTGTCCTGAGCGCTTTGCTGTCTTGTAGGGTCGTCTCTTCGCAGCAAGTCTGCTCTATCCATGTCAACTTCTCGTCCTGCCCATCGCTGCGCTCTCAATTTTGTTATTGCTATTTACGAGGGCTCGTCACTGCTCAATTTGCAGGCCCATCGACCTCGTACCGCCCACGTTTGGATATGACTTTGCCTAGGCCCTGGTGGACTTCGACTTGGAACGGCTCGAAGGGCACCCTCTCGCCGTCAATGCTGATGTAGCCATCCTTTTGGTTCCGAGGGGTGATGCGGTAGCCTGAAATTTTCCTGTATGAGACGAGAGGGTTGTCAAAAAGACCTCCAGTCTCGAGAGACATCATCATGCCTAGTTGAGAACCGACGGCGGTGTCTCCGTCGAGGGTAACGAGATCCATTAGACCATCGTCGGGGCAAGCCGCCGCGAAGAAGTTGGTATCTGCAGCCATGTATGCCATCTGCGTGACTGTTAGCAGCATATTTATCAAGGAGGAAAGTTCAACGCACGTTTCCGCAGTAAAAGTTGCCCATAGAATCGTAAGGGACAGTTTCCCATCCATGTGGCAGCGCATCATTGACCGTGCCGTATTTGAGTGATGGAAGGCCGGGGGGAGTTGCTTCGTTGGGGTCAGGTGCGTACTCGGGCTTGGTAGCGTCTGCTGCCGTCGCGTTGCTCTTGACCCGCCTGTAGTGCTCTCTGATCCCCTCCTTGTCGCCGATTTCCACCTTCACGGCCAAATCGCACGGATAGCACTTCTTCTTCAAGACTCTCACCAAGAAGCCCACAGTGAAGCGCGCACCACCCATCCATCGCATGTTTTCTGTCCCCAGGTCGCTCTCCGCAATGACGCCAAGGGCCTGACTCAGGAAGCTCAGGGTCCGCCTGTCGCCTTGCGTGATGCTCATCAGGTCCAGAGGCGTCTCGACTCCCTTGATGATGCCGAGAGCGGCGAGCGAAGGCCGATTCGAGCCGTACAAATTCAAGCTCATGGCGTTGCCGGAGCCGCACGGAATGTGTGACACTGCAATCTTCTGCAGCGCCCTCGTCGCATCGGGCTTCTGCCCTAGGCCGTTGAAGACCTCGTACGCCAACCCGTCGCCCGAGCATGTGACAATCGTATCGAAGGCGTCCACGTCAATGTCCCGAGCCACCTCGAGAGCCTGGCCCGAGTACGTCGTCAGGACCACATCTATTGGCATGCGCGCCGCCTTGAAAAGGGGCTCTACGTCGCCAAGATACTTCTTCTCCGCACCACCCGGGCCCGCGTGCGGGTTGACCAGGACTTTTGCTCTTTTGCATCGTTTCGCAGGGCCGTAGGCGTTGGTCATGACATTGTCGGCCCATGTTCTCACGTCGGGAATGTCGGCATCGGAAACGTGAAAAGTCCACTTGGCAGCCTGAACGCGGCTCTTGGAGACTTGATTCGCGTAGTCGACGGTGAGAGCTTGGCCGACGAGCTCAGCCCAAAGCACGTTATAGAGAGGGACGGTTTGGGTTGCGGGTGCTGGTCGAAGGTGTTAGCAAGGGAGGTGTCGTAAGACGGCTGGCAACTGACATGATGCGCCGAAGCCAGCAATCCCGCAAGTTCGACCGCTCTTTTTGGCCGAAGGGTCTTTTTCACAGTCAGACTATCGGTTCGTCGCACACATGACGACGCGCGCGGGTATCATACCGTCTAACAGGAGGTTCTCGGGTGTCAAAGTCAGGGTCTTTCCGTCGACCTTGATGGTGTCTGGCGAGCCGGCGCGGGACGCAGGCTTGCCGTAAGACTGTGACGACTCGGAAATGGACTCGGGCATCTGGACAGCAGTTGTAAGCGCGGTGGCTGTTGTGGTCGTGGTTGTTGTTGTCGTCGCCATCGCGATTTGGCTAGGTTTCTCGGGGCTCCGCGGAGCGCACTTCACGTACGACTGGACCTAATAACAGACGGCCAGGAGCTCAAGCGAGATTTGTTCAAACGTGGTTCGTATTCTCTGGTCTAAAGGATGGCGAGATGATGGCACGGTCTAAAGAAGCACTGGGAAAGAAGAACAAGTATGAGAAGAGGAGAAAGAAAAGGGAAGGGAACCGAGCGATAGCAACGACCAGGGAGTGGTTCAGGTGAGGTAGGTAGGTAAGGGAAGGTAGGCGAGACAGTGTCAGATCTCGACTTTTGGGGGGGGCCTTGCTTTTGGGTGCTGCACCTCACCAGACTCGCTGCGCGGCTTAGCGTTGAGAGAGGCTAATAGCGTGACGTTTCTGGCGCTTTGTGCTCCATGTGTACCTGCTATCCCCGGGCTGTACCTCACTCAAGGTGCTGCTCGGCCGCACCGGATGCCGTTCACGCGCAGGCAATGGCTGACTGGAAGCATGAAATGGGAATGGTCAGGAAAGGCTGGGACAAAATGGCCAAGCTGACAGGATGAACAGGGAGAGAGAGTTGGAGCTTGAGCAGCTACAGCAGGTCAGACAGCTGGCAAGGACAGCCGCCACAGCCGGACTGTATCGCTTGCAAGAGAACATCCTCCACCAGCAAAGGAAACAAGCACCCACAGCCACACCCTGACGAGCAGCTTCATATTCGCTGTCGCGTGTTGGAAAGGTCATCCGATTTGTTGACTGCGGTGGGATGGCCGAGTGGTCTAAGGCGACAGACTTAAGTTCTGTTGTGCGCAAGCACGCGCGGGTTCGAAACCCGCTCCCATCATTTTGAGTGCGTATGGATGATGACATCCATACGTTTTGCTTTTTGTATGTCCATTCCGAGCTGTTTGTAGTGACGGGGCGTGGTGTTGGGACGGCCTGCTGGACCAGATAGGTATGCTTGTATCCGTAGTGTACGTGGTTATGACCAGGATGCCACAGACAGAACCCGCTCAGAGGTTCCCAATATGACTGTGACAGGGGCAGCGTGCAGGAGATTGTGATAAAGGACAAGAGTGAAGTGTGAATATTGCCATGCCTAGACACGCAACGGGCGTACGGCTTTCCGGATCGTCTCAATCCATCAGGGCCGGGTCTCGGGCTGCGATAAGCAGAGACAAGATAGCCACAAATGGGTTGTCCAGGGCCTCATGCTAGGAGCCCGCGGGTGCCCGTTAGCGGCCACTCGGAGCCCGTACCCGCTTCGACGGCGTGCAAAGTCCCATTCGGCAATCACCACGATGGCAGTTTCTAATTTGTATCTATTAGAGTGTGGCAGCACGCTCGAGTAAGACTGCTGATGCCCCCGCAAGTAGGCAATGGTTGCTCGAGTCCGAGGCAGCACCCCATTCTGGGGAACGGGAACGCAGGATCCAGAGCCGTCTGGCCGTCTGGGGTAAAACACGACATCGGTCACTTCATGCCTGCCTCGTTGGCGCATTGTTCAAGAGGAAACAAGGTTGGGTGAAACCACAAAGCCATGAGGAACAATTCGAGGTGAACAATGCAAATCAGCCCCTCAGACATGGGATTGTGCGTATCTTATCTTCGGATGGTGTACGGAGTAGAGATATCCACGTGCTGGGTTGCTAGGTACCTGCCTTAGGAGCTGCCAAGTGCCCCAGGAGGGGCGGAGATTCCCTTCCAGGCGACGGCCACTCCAGCTCCATGGCCAATCAGAGCCCCCCGAGCCAGCTAAATCTGGTAATAATTGGCCAATCAGCTGTGGGCCGCAACGACCTCCGTACGGAGTAGGGACCTTACGGCGGTACTTGACTTATTACTCCGTATCTCAGTTGATATGACAGTGAAGTCTCACAATCTCATCCATCCGCCTCACCTACCATTGACTCACTACCAAACCATATCTCACTAATTCAGAGTGACTCACCCCCGTCAACCGTACACCATACACCTCTACCTATTTCAATTGGCACCCCACTTCTGCTCACCCCATCCTCACTCTGACACATCATCACACATTCACGATGGCTTCACAACCACCGCCCCCGGCCCCGGTCGCCGGCTCCGACGCCTCACTCCCCCTCGTCGACATCAAGCCCCTCCTCAAGAAACTCTGGCCCGTCCCGGACGCCGGCCTCAACGTGACCCCGGACGAGATCGCCGACGCCATCTCCCACTTCTTCACCCACCAGGTCTCCGACGCCCAGGCCGCCTCGCTCCTCATCGCCCTGCACTTCACCAACCTCGACCGCCGGGCCGATGTCATGGCCCGCAGCGCCCACGTCATGCGCCTGGCCGCCGCCAAGGTCGACTTCGACAACCTCTCCAAGGTGGTCGCCTCCAAGAACCTCGCCGCGGGCGCCTACGCCGGGGGCCTGTGTGACATCGTCGGCACCGGCGGCGACGCCCACAACACCTTCAACATCAGCACCACCTCCTCCATCCTCGCCTCGTCTCTGCTTCTCGTCGCCAAGCACGGCAACCGCGCGAGCACCTCCAAGTCCGGTTCCGCAGACCTGCTCAACAACATGCAACCTCGCCCGCCCGTGCTCATGGCCGTTTCGCCAGAGACCATCGCAGAGGTGTACTCCAAGACGAACTACGGCTTCCTCTTCGCCCCCGTTTTCCACCCGGGCATGCGTTACGTCGCGCCCATCCGCAAAGAGCTTCCCTGGAGGACAATCTTCAACCTCCTCGGTCCCCTGGCGAACCCCGTCGAGGACATTCTCGAGGCCCGCGTCATCGGAGTCGCGAGGAAGGAACTCGGTCCCGTGTTCCTTGAAGCGCTGCGCATCGGAGGCTCGAAAAAGGCCATGATCATCTGCGGCGAGGAGGAGCTGGACGAGGTCAGTTGCGCCGGGCCGACGCTGGTCTGGAGGCTCGCCGACAAGGATGGGGAGGTGGTCACGGATCATTTCAAGGTGCAGCCCAGCGACTTTGGTCTCCAGACTCACCCCCTCGACACCGTCTCTCCCGGCAAGGAACCCGCTGAGAACGCCGAGATACTTCGGAGGATATTGAGCGGAGAGCTCGCCGACGATGACCCGCTTCTCGAGTTCGTTTTGATGAACACCGCAACGTTGTTCGTGGCGTCAGGCATCTGCGAGGCCGAGACCAGCAACATGGGACCTGGTGACGACGGAAACGTCATCACCGAGAGAGGGCCTGGTGACGGACGCTGGAAGGAGGGTATCAGGAGAGCCCGCTGGGCCGTCAAGAGCGGTGAGGCTTGGAAGCAGTGGAAGGCTTTCACCGAGGTCACCAACTCTTTCTGAGAGCTTGGCCTTGCGTGTGTACAAATTCGTCAATGGGGTAGATTTTAAAATGGCTGATCGGGTCCGGGGAGGATATCACGGTCTATCGGCCGTCTTACGGCCACAAAAAGGTACCACAACAGCTCCACAGATAAAAGGAGTCTCATAAGCTTTTGGCAACCTTCGTCTATGATAACTTTTATGCACTATATCCTCGATTCGTTCGGCACATGCCACAGTGATCGCCTGCAACCGACCTTTCCCGTCCCCTGCTCCCAGCCCATGAGGCAAAGGTAACCCCAACCCACCAAACAATACATCATCCTCGGCAGTTCCAGACATGCACTGCGCATGCACACCCCGAGCGAGCTCGGCAGACTGCCTACTAATCCCATTCGAAGATTTGATTGTACCCAATACGTTTCGGCATTCTTACGCGAAAATCGTCACTTCGGGCCAGCGCTCGTGGGCTGCCTTCTTCAGCGTCTCCGCTTCGATGCTCCTCCACGCCTTGAGCTGGTCGTACACTTGACTAGCCAGCTCGAAGGTCGCGTCTGGCGCCTTGACAACATTGGCAAGATCGCTCTCCGCCTTGGAGCGGTCATCGCCAAGCACTCGCCTCGTCTTCAGGGCGGCAACGATGTGGGGAGGGCTGGACTTATGCTTGGCCAGGAAGTCCTCGTTGTACTGCTTCAAATCGCTGGCAGGAGGAGTGAAATCCGCCTTGATGACTTCCTGGGTCTTGGCCGGCAGGCTCTCGAGGATAGGCTTGAGGATGTGGGCGAACTCGACGGAACGCTCGTGGACGCCTGGATGGTCCGCGTCCAGAGCAGAGGCAGCCTTGAGAGAGCGCAGCGCAAGAACGTACTTTTCTGTGATCCTGTTAGCGTTGGTCATTCACTCATGCCTAGGGCATCTTACTCCGACGGAGGTAAACATCGAAGCCGGCGAACTGGGCTTCGATGTTCTTGGGGCTGAATTGCAACAGCGGCGTGACGAAACGCATCGCGGCACTCAGGGGCTCCGCGTCCAAGAGCTTCAAGCCAAGAGGGTCGTCGTCCTTCTTCTTGGGCTCTTCCGTCGCCTTACCCTTGTTAGGGTCTTGCTTCGCTGCACGCTCGGCCGCCTCGCGCTCCAGGCGTTGTTGCTCCTTCTTGGCCTTCTTCGCAGCCTTCTTCCTCTCAGACGCATCCTCGCCGTTGGCATCACCATTGACACCATTTGCCGCTGGTCGATCAGCACGCTTGAGGTAAATGGCAACGGCGTCAAGCGCAGCTCTGGAGTAGAAGGGGTGGTCGCGCAAGTGATCCTCCCAGCGCACCATGTCGACGTATGCGCGAATTTGCCCCTTCCTCAACGAAAAGCTGTGGAAATCGAACTGATCTTCTTGCCACACATCAAAGATGTTGTGTATGGTGTGGAATCGCTTCAGAGCCAGAGCATCATCACCCTGGCGAGCAGCAGCTTCTCCGTCTTCGGTGAGGTACCACACGCACTGCATTTCAAGGAGGTCGGCAAGCGGTCCTCCAACGGTTTCGGCTCTCGTGAAGAGACCCATGGTCTTCAGCGCCTTCTCGGTCTCGTTGTTGCGCAGCTGGTACTTGGCTGCCTTGGTGTTGATGTAGCGATCCCTGGTGTCCAGTGATCGGGCCTTGTCCATGGCCTCAGATGCCGTCTTGAAGTTGCCCTCGTGCTTGAATATCCTTGCCTTCGTCATGGCGAAGTCGACGCTGTCTGGGACCTTTTCGATGGCCTTGTCTATGAACTTGTGGGCCTCGGCGAGATCGCGGCTCAGATGGTAGTTGTAGTGTTGCGCCAAGAAGTACAGGGCCGCGGCCTCGCCCTTGGAGCGGTCGCCATTGGCAGCTTCGGAGTTGGAGTGTGTCTTGACGTAGTCCTGAGCGAGGGCCTCGAGGGTCTCCTTCTTGGAGGTGTCAGAGTAAAGGTGCTTGAGGTTGGCAAACGTCGAAGGGACCCCCTTGTTGAACATAAGGGTGAGGTATTCCCTGGCAGCGTTTTTGAACTCATCTCCTGCACCACGTCAGTTTCTGTTTCCTAGGCGGCGTCTGTTTTTTGCCCCTATTTTTTTTTTTTTTTTTGCTTACCAAACAGAAAGTTGAGAGGCAGCCTGCGAGGAGCGTCTGACCGGGGAAACTGCTTGGCATATTTCTCGTAAATCTCCTTCCTCGCGTCTTTGTCGCTCTCGGTGAAAGCGTGTGCGCTCTCCAAGCCCTCAAAATAGGCGGGACGGTCGGGGTTCCTCTCAATCAGGGCCTGCCACGCGGCAATGGCTTCCTCCTTCTTGCCCAGCTTGACCAGATACTTTGCGCGAAGTTCGAGGTATTCCAGCCTGTCGAGGCTGTGCTTCGCAGCGGTCTCCAGGTGCTCGAGAGCTCTTTGATAGTCGTCTTGCTCAGCAATGATGGTGTTCTTGTACATGACGGCCTCGGAGTTCTCGTAGTCGCCGCGAGACGGTGTGGCCTTGAGTGTGCCCTCGTAGGTGGTCAGAACGTTCTCTGCGGCGGACAAGTCACCGGACAGGTGGTGGGCGATGGCGAGAGCGGTCCAGCTCTGGCGCACCTGGGGACGGGCCTGCAGCATGGCAGTGCGGCTCTGAACGTAGCCAGCATAATCGCGCATCTGCACCTGGAGGATGGCCAAATCACGCTGAATCTGGGCAGACTCGGGCTCCAGCTTCAGAGCGAACTTGTATGCCTTGATTGCCTCTTCATAGTTCTTGTTCGCCCGGTAGAGCAGACCGTACACGTGCCAACAGATGTGCGACTTCATGTCAACGGTCAAAGCCTCCTTGCCCAGCGCAAAAGCCTCATCGGGTTTGCCTTGAGCGTTCATAATCAGGGCCTTCATGGCCATAGTGTCGCCATGCTTGGGATTTTTCTTGAGGATCAAGTCTGCAGACTTGAGACCGCGTTTGTACTGCTTGTCCTCGTAGGCGCGGATGACGGCGCGAAAGAGGGAAGCCTCTTTCGAATTGAGAGGTTGCGGCATCGGGGCGGTGTTGAGCTATGATCGATCGTATTTGAGCTTTATTGGGCTTTCGAGATGACGAGAGATTGTTCGGCCCTGGAAGGAGGCTGGGGCGATTTGGAGTCGCTCGAGGCAAAAAACCGTCTGCTGCGCTGGCCTGGAGGGGCTCTCGGGCGTCAAGGAGGGGTAGCTACAGTCGCGTGACGAGCAGCTGTCTGGGAGGAAACTTCGATTGCGGAGATGGCAGGAGTCGGCTGTGTTGGGGACCGGATCTCGTGCCTTGGTGAAGGTCAGGGTGAGGTGAGCTACCCTTGGGTGACGTGGGATGTGTGGTTGCAGGCGTCGGGAGCGAGCCCACAGTCGAAGTCGATTCGGTGAAGACCGTTCGGCCGCAAAGATGTTCCCAAGGCTGGCGTGGGGTTCCGTTCAGGTGAGCCAATGCAGTTGGTGGGCTGCTACAGCAGTTTTCAGTGGTGCTGCAGTGCTGATGGAACGTGCCCCTTTGTGGTGGGGGCCACTCCGTTTTCAACTTTTGCACCGTCTGCTCTCAACGGTACCTGTCAACGGTACCTGGTGCCGACGTCGCAAATGGAGAGCTTCTAACTTGTGGCATCAGTGGTAGCTCTTCCCAGTAGCAAAGTTGCTGACGATCAGTAGTCTAGTCATGCTTGGCATTAAAGGCGAATCACCTTTTCAATCTTCTATTTCTCTTTTACTCTTGTTGGAAGAAACTGTACTTAGCCAGTTGCGTGGGAATACCGTTCGTCCCAACAACTGTAAAGCGGTTGATGCCCTCACACTGCCCATCTCCGCATCGCGACACTGGGATGCTAGGGTCCTGTCGCAGCTTGCAGTGATGCTATTCATCACGGCAAACCTGTGGCCAGCGTCATAATGACGGTAGATCAAAACAAAAAGGAAGCCTATCAATACGAGATGTGGTACCTCCAAAGTCACTCCGCGCAGTCAATGGCGCTTGGCCTGACGCTTCGGCACGACGAAGGGTGCAGCGAGAACACAGCGTACCAGAAGAAATGACGACTATCCCCGTTCAAAGACAAACGCTGAAGTGCTTGGGAACTTATTCTACAATTTTATCATTATTCGTAGTTAAGGTGGTACAGTATTGGTACAACGCAGGTGCGTGTAGACAGACAGATGTACAGAACGTCAGCTTCTTCGGGTCGACATCACAACTTGTCGCCCTTGACAGCAGTCCTCTGTCGCCACCCCCCCAAAGCCTCTTCCCAAGTGTCAGCAGACTCGCCGCATCTCTGCTTGACCATGTCCCATGTCCGGGTGCGCACAATGTTCTCTACCCCCTTCTCTTGACGGATCAGCATGGCCAGCTTCTCGGTCCGTGGCTCTCGTGGGAAAAACCTCCCCGAGTACGGATCCAACCGTTCATCCACTACTCTCTCCTTGTCTTTTGCCAACTCAATCTGTCTCACAAGAGCCTCTGGGTCATCGGGGTCTGGACTTGTTGCGACGACTCCGCAGTAGTGCAGCACTTCTGCTCGCGCATGCCATGTCGGAAACAGCGCCTGGTCCTTGAAGTTTTGACAGGCCTGGGGGTCGACTTGACGGGGAAAGGTTCGCGGTGTTCGCTGCAGTGTCGAAGAGGGATCAAAGCCGGCTCGGGATGGTGTTACGAGCGCGTTGAGGTTCTGGGTTATGGAGTCATCGATACTGGCGCGCGACAGCCGGAGGAAATCTGGGTAGGTGCGTCAGGAGTACGTCGCCTAACGGCTGCCTTCTTCAGTCACATACCCTTCAAGGTGCCCGTCGAAAAGCAAAATTGAGGCGTCAAGTGCGGCTCGGGAGGTGGTGAAGTCATGATGTCGAGAGGCAAAGTTTTGGATGGATTTGCGACGGCCGTCACGGAAGACGGCTGTTTCTTCCAGAATAAGCCCGCCAGATTGAATGGTGTTTGTCGTTTGTGTAGAAGTTTGTCCAAATAGAAGCCGTAGTTTGGTTGCCACCTTTAGCTGGTGAGGAATTCAATACCAGAGGAACCAAATCCGACCACCAACTTCGATTACGTCGTTGGAGAACTGGACGCTCACTATTTACGAGCGAGCTTGGAGCATGGAATGCCTTGCTCGCGCCTTAGCTCACTCCTTCGTAGTGGACTGTTGAGAGCTCCGGCTGGTGGCGCTGCTTACTGTGTGTTGCTCGGTATATCCTCGGAGATATAGGCACCCAAGGTACCTGCCACGCGCGCGCGCAGGTAACGACTGACGGACGGAAGGTCCGTGCTCGGTTCAGGTACCGACTGGTCAAAGCTTCTTTTCTTGAAATTCCAGATCAACAACTAATTACTCCCTCCTGGAGCTCCTCTTGGGCCTTTGGCGATGATCTTCTCTCTCAGGCCTCTTCCAATGCCACGTGTGCTCGCTCAGGCTAGCTTGCCAATATCCCAACTGACAGCATGAACAATGCTCTAGCGTCATGTCAATTATCAATAGACAAAGCCACCGAAGAGTATAGCATTCCTCTAGCTCGCCAAGTCCGTTTCGATTCCGATTGAAGCATACAATTGACCGGACATCGTCTCGCTCGTGTCAACCCCAAACCCGCATGTTTGCCATCTCTCGCACCCCTGAGCAAACCCCAGACCGGAAGTCCTTGGAGCATTGGTCATGGACCACCGACGGCTCACGGTTGAAATGCTCAATCCGTGCCCTCCTTTCCTCGCCGCCCCTGGGCACCTCTCATCCTAGCCAATATGGAGATCGAGCCATGTTCCACAGTCTGCAATCCACTTGCGACATGGACTGACTAAGTTGCCGCCATGACTCCCTCTGGCTGATCCTAATCCTACATGGCTACGACTGGAAGAAGCTTCCGTTTTACCAAGATGGTCGTCTCTTCCGTCAAGAAGCGTCATATCCTTTGCGACGGGATCGCTGTCCTTCGAAACACCAAGCTGATTGCCACAAGTACACCTGAGGAGAAGCATCCAAACGCTGCCGCATAACCGTGGCGTGACCCTCTATCGCTTGGCAGGTATCCAGATTGCTGGGCTCGCCAGTTCCTCATTTCGCCAAATTGTCACCAATAGCCTCCTGGCTAGTATTACCCCGACTACCGTATTTGGCTGGACCGTTTTCTCTTCATCTCTGGTCCGCTATGGGTCGTTGCCAGATTCAGCTCCCCTGGCCCCGCGATCACTTTCCTCTTGTCTCCTCGGCTGCTCTCGTTTGTATTGCTCAAAAGAAGCCGTCGTCCTCTCGCCGTCTCTGCGTCTTCTACCACATCCTGATGTCACTTTGTGCCAATGAATCTCGTCACCTAGGTCACCGGCGATGGACTCCCCGGGATGTCTGCCCGGTGCCGGCCTGGCCGACTTGATACGGACTGCCCGGATTCTTGCTGATCGGTACAATGACATGGCAAATACCCTCAATACGGCTCCCGTTACCCTGGCTGCCCTCGCCAAAGAATGCAGCTCCGTCACCGACGCCCTCCGTCGCTTCAAGTACCTCCGTCAGACGATTCCTGAGACGCTGGTCTTCGACCCTGTTTTGCTGGACGATTCTTGCCGGGAGGCTCTAGACGCAATCTCTGGCAACCTTGGCTCGCTCGATCGTTACAGCACTCGGATTCGCCCTGCCACCGCCGGCGGCGACAGCGCCGTCAACATGCCCAAAGAAAAGGTCACCATCATCTGGAACGAGGATAGGCTGAAGCACACCCTGAGCCAGCTCAAGGCAAGCCGCCAGTCTCTGGCCTTTCTTCTCAACTGTGTTCCCAGGTCGGTATTCGCCACGCGGGACTTAGAAGTACCTCTAACGCCTCAAAGTGAGCATGTGACATCCAAAAACCACTCTACCTTTATGCATTCGTCTCGTATGGTGCCATGGGATTGTGCCATTAGCCCGGCCGTCCTCAACAAAGGCAGCCGGCTGCGGCTGTCCACCATCGGCCCGCGTCCACGGCCGGAAATCTCGTCTGTGTGCGACGTGTCCGGAGTGCACTCCGCCTTACGACGCCTGCGGCCGAAGCCAGGTACCCTGCTCAAGCAGACCATGCGAACAACCAAAGAACTCCACGACGCAATCGAGCGAGGAGACGAGGCCGCCGTCGTCAAGCTTCTGTTACAACGAATCGACCCGAACGCCCCGAGTCTCGGCTCCAAAACCTCTCCGTTACGACGCGCACTGAACCGCCAAATCCCATCCATTGCTACGTTTCTTGCCATCGCTGGCGCCGACCTGGAGCACCGTGGCGAAGATGGCGAGACTGCTCTGATCACCGCTGCGAGGCAAGAGTTTTCCGACAAGTACATTTCTCTACTTTGCGACCTCGGCGCTGCCGTCGACGCTGTCGACTCCATGGGACTATCGGCAGTTCATCACGCAGCCATGTCCGCCAAGGAGGACGACGAGACCCTGGCTGTGCTCATATACGCTGGGGCCGATGTAGATCGCCGGGATCTCGGTGGGCGGACACCGCTCATGGCTGCCGTTCAGAGCTACCGCTTCAAGTCAATTGAGAAGCTCCTCGAGTATGGTGCAGATCTGGAAGCTCGGATGCCAAATGGACGGACGGCTCTACACGTGGCCATCTCCATGCGAAGCAGCCCAATGGTGGAGTTCCTCTCGGACCAGGGCGCCTATCTTGATCGACGAGTAAACGAACACACTGCATTGACGCTCGCAATCGCTACAGCTTCGCCTGACATAGCCGAGGTCCTCATCCAAGCGGGCGCCAACATCGATCATGCGAGTACAAAGGGCAACTTTCCTCTATTGGCTGCGGCCTCTGCCGGAGACTTGCGCACCTTGAAGCTTCTGCTATCACGCGGGGCCAAGCTGGATGCCGTCGGAAGTGAAGGTTACCTCCCCCTTCACATGGCAGCCCATAAGAACCGAGTCGAGATACTGCACGCCCTCTTCAAGGCTGATTCGCCAATCGACCCCGTCACCGAGCACGGCGAGACACCCCTTACCATTGCAATGCACTTGGGATGTTACGAGGCGGCTCAGTTCTTGATCGAAGTTGGTGCCGATGTTGACCATGCTGCGCCTGGTGCGGAGCGAATCATTTGTCAAGCGCTAAAAGCCGGCACCACCCGTATCGCGATGGCTCTCGTCTGGGGCGGCGCAGATTTGACCACACCCTTGAGACGAGACGCCAGTATGACACCCGTCCATCAAGCTGCCCATCTCGGCCAGAATGACGTTCTCGCTACAATGATCAAAGCCAATGCCGACCTCGACCACCGAACTTGGCCGGGCTACACACCTCTCTTCTTTGCTGCTCAGGCCGGCCACATCGCAACCGTTCGCCTGCTGCTCGCTGGTGGAGCTCATCTCCGAGAACGCTCAGCGTCAGGTGGCAATCTCCTCTTCGTGAGCACGGCTCATCCAGAAATGATGAAAGCCCTTATCGAGCTGGGTCTGTATATCAACGAGCGGGATCATCACGGCGCGACGCCACTTCACTACGCGGCGGTCGGAGGCCATTTTGCCGCAGTGAAGCTATTGTTGCAACGAGGAGCGAGAACATCGCACGCAAGTGCCGTCTTCGAGACGTTGGAAGACTACAAGACGAGAGCAGCATATCGTCAAGGCACACCAGCAGGTCTGGCGAGACAGAAAGGCCATATGAGAATTGCTCGCCTGCTAGAAGGCTGGAAGTTCAAACAACTGAAACCATAGACATGCATCGTGGTCGTTTTGTGGGACATTTCCTTTCCTATATCCTTCTTTCCGTCAACTCAATCTCTTTTGTTATTTGGACATATACATCAACTTTAGAAGATACCCAGACAAAGCCAGGCGGACAGCTTCCGCCGATGGCTGTCATCGATTCAGACTTGGGGTCGGCGAACCTTGAGAATGCATACCAGGTCACAGATGTTGGAGCAGGTAGTTTGGCTCACAAATAATGCAATCATTCTTAGCAGGTTCTCTCCCGGCTTGAAAGTACGGCAGGAAGGTAAACCACTGCAGGGTTTGATATAGTGCTGAAGGAGCATTGCGAAGACTTAGGAGCGCCTCGACAACCAAGAACACTCTCGCAACAGCAGAGACTGCCAACGCTGAACAGACCTTTGCTTTCCATCTTGACCCTCGGTTCCGATTCCATTTGTATTTCCTGCAGCAGGTAGATGAAGCATGAATATCATTTGAGCCGTTCAGGGCACCTCTCCAAGTCGGATATCCACAACAAAACCGCCATGCGAAGTCGGCTGTGCCAGGATCAGTGAGGCATAGTAAGATCGACACTTAAAACGGACAGAACAACCAGAAGACATAAGTTCAATCAAATTTTGAAAGAGAAACTCTGATACGACGAGCACTTCCTACGAGGAGCGAGCGGGGCAGGGGGAGGAGCTGCCACCGTGGCTCGACGTTGTGTGGTGTCGTGGCCAACCTAGCAGGCATCTTGTGCATCTTGTGCCTCGGAGCCCGCATCAACTACTCGGCTGTGTGTTCTAGTGGTATGATTTCTCCTTCACACCTAAGTGGTATTCCGGAGAAGGTCGTCGGTTCGAACCCGGCCACGGTCAAGTTATTTTGCTTTTGCCTCTATCAGCTTCTTCACGCTGTTTTGTGAGAGTCTTGCACTATGACCAGACATACGAATGCACTGGCTGAGCGAAGTCCCCTCGTCTGGCCGCCTTATCTCCAACTCATGCCATTCGCTTAAGCTCGTCAGCGCTCAGTAGCTGGGCATTAGATGATTCGGATGAGATGCGATTCGCGTCGCTCGACGCCTTGAGCAGGCTCTCTATGCACAGCATGCGATGAGTGTTTTGCTGACTTTTGAATCAGAGCCGAAGGCAGCCTGGTTGCCGTTGGCTCGGCAACTCTTGTCGTCGCTCCCACTGTTGCTCCAACATCATTACTTCCGCTAGACGCTGGAACGCTGGTCGACAAAAGTCGACTCACGGCTGTTTCTTCCATCGCGGAACTCCACACCGCCGGTAAGGTCCGCGTTGCCTTAGTCACAGTACGCGTCAAAGGCCTTGTATACTTCTGCGACAGGCGGTCAGCAACAGATACACCGCTTGTAATAGGCGGGTACTGAGTGTGGTATCTTCAGTCGTGGTATTCCCTACAGATGCAAGCGTTCCAGAGTCCCAAGTGTATCTTATCGCAGCGGTCTAGCACAAGCACATTGATCCCATGTTTTTACGCTACGGTGTGGACGGAAATGACCGCAGAAAGAGAATCGTTCGTATCCGCAGTAATATGATAAAATGTCCAAGCGTGAAGAGAATTGCCCTTCCCGCGACGCTGTCCTTAGAATATAGAAGTGTCTGAGTGATCAGAAGTGTACACTCCATGGGTCATCTTCATATAGTTTCCGCACCTGTACCGCCTTTCTTCTCCCGAAGTGCTCTAATGCCGTCTTCCAAGGCTGCCTCTTCCTCTTGTACTCGACGCAACTGTTCAAGCGTACGCCTTCTTATCTGCAGCTCTTGCTCTTCTCGAAGTAGCTGTTCCATTTCGACGACTCCTGAAAGTGTGCAGTCTGAACCATTTCGTTCGAAATCGTCTGGAATGATAAGTCTCGTTGTTGTGAGGCTGCCACTCTCGCGTGGTGTTGGTGGCGAATGCAGCCTTTCCTCTCGGCTGGATGATGTTGTTTCTGTCTCGATTCGGGGTCCTTTCACAGTCCTATTGTTCTGGCTTACAAGCTGCGCAGGTTCCAGGCTCTGATTTCCGGAGTTCATGAAGTTATCTGGATAAACTCCATTCTGTTGTGATACGCCAGAGCATGCGTCTAGCTCTGCAACAGCTTGACTCTCTGTAGCAACGGGGTGCGTCTTGAATATTCCAGAAGCCGTGCTGGCTTCCATTTCGTGTCGATTATATCGGTCTCCGCTCCCAAGCTCTGGCATGCCGGGCTCCTCTTCTTCTTTGGCGAGTTGCTTGCGAGCTTCCCTCTTTCCATGCCAGATATACAGCAAGATCAATGTTAGAACTAGCACAAACACCACCACAATATAGATTCCTATCTTGGTTCCTGTGGATGTTTCTCCAGTTCTCTCGACAAACAAAGTTAGTTCCGTGGTCGTTGGCTTTGAGTCTTCTTCGAAATCTCCGACTGTTGCAGGCAAACTTGTTGTCGAGCTAGACTGACTACCTTCTATAACGGTGGTGGACGGGGGAAAGTGCGATATCGATAGTCCTGTCGAGCTTCGCTGTGGATCTTCTACTGAAGATGTCCTCGGAGCGCTCTCGTCACAGTAGGCATCGAAGACAGCAAAGGCATCTGCAGATTGCTTTGGTATTAGATCTGTCTCCATTCTTGGCCGCGACAAAGATGGTAAATGCATAAATTACATACTTTCAACAGTAGTATAGCCCTGGCAATCCGTTCCCAAGCATCTCGTGGAATAGCTCTTGATTTTGGAAGCGGTCGATAGGTCACAGAAGCAAGCCCGATCCACGACGGAGCAGCCAATATCCTGGCTCTCAACAGCCTCCTGAAAACAGATCCGCGAGCATTTTGGCACCACTGCAAGCAGTGGTGGATCTTATGCGCAGCATGGCACAAAATTGAAGCAAAGTGCGCTGAGAAGTATGAGAGTGATCGATCCCATTCCGAGTGGGAGCCAGGATCGCAAGAAATACACCTCACTACGTCGGTCGTAGCTACTTCGGTCGTATCGTAGAGCAGGTAAGAAAACACTTGAGCGAGAAAGTATCAGAACAGGAGGTGCAAATTTTGAAGGACGCTCGAGCTGGGGAAAGCTCGTGTTTTACTTCAGAATAGTGCAGTCGTGGGTACCTAGTCAGACAGAACCACGATGGTCGACCGTCTAGCCAGACCCGTCAGTCAATCTCGTCGCCTCGTCTGCATCAGTCAGTCACAATAGCAAGGATATTTCATGGTTGATCCCATGCTGAATTTCCCTGCCGCCAAGTGTTTGCTGTGTTGGTTGGCCGTGTTTGCGGCCTGCCTGAGAGAAAAGCACTTTATGCAGGCTTTCCATAGATGCATAGGCAAACTGGTTGAGAATCCTGCCAATCTAAAGCAAAGGGGGTGATTTCTCGGCGTGTGCCCCAAGCAAGGACGCGATGTTTTGCCTGGGCTACTCGTCGCATTCAGCTTGATGACATGCTAGGGACATCATACAACTGAGTGACTACGGTGGTCATAACTGGCAGGATTCTAACACAAATCCCTAACAAAATGATATGTCGTTTCGTTTACCTTCCTATCTTTGCCCTTATCGAGACCCAATCGTTTCTGCCACTAGACAGCTGGCCTCGACCTCTCCTCACACCAATTCCAGAACTTCGCAGCGTATCCCAGACCACCGTTAGCTTCGGTTTCTAGAGCCTTGAGGATGTCTTTTCTGGGGCAATCTTCGGCGGGACGGATTCGGCCCCACGGGATAACGTACGCGCCGTTATTCTTCAGTGAGATGTCCGGCGACAAGCCAGCATAGAGTTCCGTGTAACCGCCATACTTGGGATCATGTAATACGCGATTGATCAAGAGCATGGCCACCGCTGGCGTCCCGGCGTATGAGCCGGCTTTGAGGTTACCCGGGTTCTGTGTGACGCTGACTATACCCTCGGATCCGTAGCGGAGTGCCATTTCGTGGCCCAGCAGCCAGTTTCCAATCTTTGACACGGCATAGTTCTTTGTGCGATCGGATGTACCGTTTTCCAAGACGCTGAAATCAATGCCGTTGGCAGGGGATGCAGAGTCACCAAGAAAACTCGACGTCCAAACGACTCGGACCGAACCCTTGGACGCAGTACTGACAGCCAATCGAAGTTGGGGAAGTAGGAGAGTAGTGAAAAGCTGAGCAGCGATACAGTGCATTCCGATCATAGGCTCAAAGCCCTGCTTTGTCCTTGCGCCGACCTCGACACCTAACGCACCGGTGCCGGCATTGTTCCATAGAATATCGAGCCTGGACTCCTGCTGAGCAAACACCGAGGCGGCCGACTTGACGTTCTCCAGATCATTGAGATCTAGGTGAAGGAACTTGATGTTGCCAGGGTTTTCGGGTGCCGGCTTGGCGTTCGTGATTGACTCGATCGCCTTGTCGGCTTTGTCCTGTCGGAGCACTTGATATTAGACGAATACCGGCGATGTGGGGCCGATTTGCTCCGGATTCGGCCCGGTCACAGGCCGGGCCTTCTCACCGGTCTGTGAACTTGCGTGACTTACTCTGGACCTGGATGCCATGTAAATCGTAGCGCCGGTTGTGTATAGCATCTTGACAAGCTCGAATCCCACGCCAGCATTGCCACCGGTGACGATGAAGACGCGGCCATTCTGCGACAAAACCTCATTTTCGGTGAACGTGGGAACGGGAGGGAACCATTGCGTGCGCATGTTGTAAAATGAAGCGAGCGCCATTTCGAAATCTCTTGATTGCGGTGCTTGAATAATTTGGTTTGAATAAGCACTGGTCAATGGGGACGACGTCCAACGTAAGTTGGGGGCTCAAGGAACGTTGGCTGGAGAGGAAAGATGGACCAGCTCGCCCTCTTATAGCACTGCCCCTTGTTTCTTCATGCCGTCAGCTTATTATTGGCATGCAGGGCCGCACTCACATCGTCCAGCAGCCGCTCATCGTCGCAGTGCGGCATCCTCACTTCGGTGTACTCCGCCGCTTCGGGTGGACTTTTGGCGGACTTTACAAGTTTCCATCCTCTGTGATGCATCCCTGCTGGTCCACTCTCACTTCCACGATGTTTTACGCACGCGTACCCCGGATAGCAGTCAGACCCGTCATACTCGCCACTACTCGCCGAGCTTCTTATCGTGTGCTTGAGTGTCTTTGCAAGACATAGCCTATCTGTCATTTCTGGTGATGCCACCTATAATTATTCAACGAATCTTGTTGTCACGAGACGATCATGTGGCACCCACTATGCTACGCCCTCGGCTTCCAGTCTTACACAGACCCCCCTGCAAAATCAGCAGCCAGCGCATCGCTGCCCACAACTGCAGGCCCTTAGAAAAGATCCGCGGCGTCGTACATCTTCTTGATCTTCCTCAGCTTGGCCTGGTTTTTCCCGTAGAAAGCCGACTGCCAATCCAAGCGCTGGAAATCTCCCTCGTCCAAATACTAACCTGAACCAGACGTTGCCTCGGACAGAAGCGGGTCGACGACGTTGGCCAATTCGCTCTGTCGAGCCATCATCTCGTCATGAGGGATGCTCCAGTCTCAGTGTCCGAGGATGGCACAGGTCACAAGCGCCTTGCACCAGTGCTTCGGCGCCGCGTTCTGGAAGACAGGCTTTAGTGGCGTTAAGAGCGGCGCAAAGGAACGTAAAGTGGCCGTTGCTGGAGGTTCTTCTTAACGTTATCCCAACGGCGATCCTGTTTTTGGCGATACTGTCTCGGGATATGATGCGTCCGAACAGGATCATACTCAATGATTTGTTGGCGGTAGTATGTTCCATGCTCGCGGTATGTCGCGGCTTGTGCGGAAGTAACGCCGATAGTCTTTTTTGATAGGTTGAAACGCTCGAGATCTTTGGTCAAAGGAGACAAGAGGTCTGCAACCTCAGATGAGGTACGATTGGCCGCTGTCATCGCTTTGACTGTCAGGCCATTGTTGGTCAATACGTAGTTGATGTCGATGCCACGGTTGTCCACGAGAAGCTGCAAGTGGCAGTGAAAGACGTCTACAACCGTCCAGAACTGTTCGTCGCCTGCGGTAGTTGCAACACTGAAGTTGAAGCTGGCACGGCCGATGGGCTCATCCTTGGACAGTCTCGTGGTCATGGATACCACCACTTCGCAAGCACCGCCTCCACCTCCGCTCAAAGCCCAGTAGAGATCCGCGTTATGTTGGGGAGTGGCAATCACAAGCGTGCCATCAGATGTTACAACCTCCCACTCCAGAACGTCGTCGGCCCCGAGTCCGTACAGTTCTCACAGGGACGGAGTGTCTACCGCCCTGCGTGTGGCCCCCCGCGATGCGTACAGAGTCGTACGAAGCCGAGATAACCCGGAAACACTCCTCGGTGGCGGCTTCCACTGCGTTACCATCCATGACGCCAGCGCCAAGCTTGATAGCGCCACCTTTGTAGTAAGACTGGCTATAGCTGTGAACTATTTGAATCTTGTCCAGATTGTGCGTCCAGAGAGCGAGACCCCCTGTGCCGGTAGGCCTGCCAAGGTAACTGACAACTGCGAGTCGTCAGCATTGGCAAGAATGTACTGAAAAGCAGAGAGCAACTGCAGAGAATCTATTCTTGGCCAGCGTTCTTGATGACAAGTCGGATGTTCGAAACCAGATGGAATATGGCTGGGTAAAGATGAGCCAGAGACAAGTCCTCTCCCTGTTGAGCCATAATGAAACCATTGCGCGTTGAGCCTTGATGCCGCGAATGTTGACGACTTGAGTGCAACGACAAGATGTAAAGCAATTTTTTGGAAGATGAGACAAACGATTGGGCAAGGAGAAAACTCAGAGAAAGGATTAAAAATCTGAAAGTAAAGAATGGGTGAGAACTCTGCTTCTCGATTACGATTTTGAATAAAGCGACCATCATCTGCTCAAAATCTACAGCAGCTAGTAGGGATATGGTACGATACTCAAGTCAACACTCGTTCTCAGTGATTACCCCTGTCTATTCAGGCTAGGTTTGAATCAGGCTTCACAGATACTGTATATTTGTCGTGATATCTTGATGCAAGGGACATAACCGACTCACGAGTTTCTACTCTTAGGTAAGACCATCTTCATCGTAACTACTTTTCTACAGGTTGAAGCGGAGACTCGTAGACCACAGCTGCCGGTCGAGCACAAAGCGTACCCTGCACTGAGCCTAAACATGGCTCGTTTGTGTTGTTGATCCCCGAGCCGGTTTCCCAAGTGACTCTGCTGTGCTCACCGTGTCGAAGTCCAACACCTCCATTGTAGACACCACAACCAACTGAACACGCGTCCTCAAAGTCTAAAGCCATACGTGAGTTTTTAGCTTGAGATAGATTCGTATGGATTCTCGCCGCCCAAGACGCAAGTAGTCGGCGAGAAAGTGACACAACATCAACATGGCGCCATCCTACCTGTTCCAGGCCGCCCATAGTGGAACAGAACTTCTAGACTGAGGATTGGTGAGCATGGCTCGGTCAGTAGAATATCTCGGATAAACACAGTTAACGAAAACTCTGACAACTGTCTCATTAGAGAGTCAAGAGAGCCGCGAATAACATGTGCTTGGCCGATGTAAATGTCTATTCGGCCTCGAAGGGCTCCCAATCCCATTTATTACAAGCAGTGTAAGAAAGGAAGATCTCATCGAGCGGCTATTCCTTTTGCCCCGGGACATTAACTTCCAAATCCTCCCACGATCAGTATTCCTCATTAAACACTACAGCTTCCAAAATACGACACTGCGATCCCATTCAGTCATCGCAGCTTATACGGTCAAAACCTGATTGGCCCGCATATCCCGGATCTCCAAGATTAGCCAGTGAGCCACCACTTCGGCACTGACAACGTAGATTCTTGCTCAATCTCCGGGACGAGACACAAGTAAAAGCTTGGCTGCTGCACTACCACCACCTGGGACAGCTCGGTGCAAATCGATTCCGCCTATCACTTTGGCGACAATGACGTGATCGTCATGGGATAATTCGATCGGATCTGAACTGCTACGCTGCTTTTATCCGGTCCCCGCCTACATCCCCCGCACTCCCCCCGCGCTCGGCCGATCGTTCGGGCCTCGAAGGCCGGGCTGGGGCCGAAAGATGGATGAGGCGCATATCCGCGTCGGCAACTTCGATATAAATTAGCCAGGATGGGCGGCTTGGAGTGGTGAGCCAATACCGAACCAGCTCTCTGGCCCTATCGTCGTGTTCAAGATGAAGGTCTTCAGTCAAGCAGCGCTGCTTCTAGCAGTTGGCGTCTCTGCCATCACGAATCCCATTATCCCCGGGTGAGCTCGTACTATTCCAAAACAACCAGAATCCCTTGTCCTGACGTTGCTAGATGGAACCCCGACCCTGCCATCCTCCGGGTGGAGGATACCTACTACATGGCCGTGTCGTCTTTCACGTACTTCCCAGGCGTGCCAATCTACAAGTCCACCGACCTGGCCAACTGGGAACTTATCTCGCACGCCCTCAAGACCCCGGAACATCTTCCTCTTTACGGCGTTTCGGCCGGAGAAGGTGAGCTCTCTGTACACGTTTCATCATATCCCTACTGACCTTTCCAGGTGTTTGGGCACCGTCATTCTCCTACAACGATGGCCTGTTTTACATCACGTCAATGACCCGGTGGGGTTCCGACCCCAACTGGCGCTCATGGCCCCGTATCTGGTACATCTCCTCGCCGGATCTCGTCACTTGGTCAAACTTCACCTGGGCGGAACCCTACGGCATTGACCCCGACATCTTCCACGATGCGGACTCGGGAAAGGCGTACCTGAACCTCATGGGCCCCAACAACAACTACGACCGGCTCTGGGGAATCACGCAGTGCGAAATCGACCTGTCCTCCGGAAAGTGCATCGGCCCCTACCGGAACATATGGAACGGCACCCTCCCGCAGCTCCCCAGCGCTCGACCCGAGGGTCCAAAGATGTTCAAGAGGGGAGACTGGTATTACCTGGTGCTCGCGGAAGGAGGCACCAGTACAGGTCACCGCGCTACCGTCGGCCGCTCAAAGTCCCCCGAGGGACCGTGGGAGGGGGCGCCGAACAACCCGCTGATTTACAACGGCGCAAATCAGAACCTCACGATCCAGTCGACGGGACACGCAACGTTCACGGATACACCCGACGGCGAGTGGTACGCCTCGTTGCTGGCTCGCAGGAACGTCAAAGGCGCGTCGCCCCTGGGCCGCGAAACGTTCCTCGTCAAGGTCGACTGGGAAGACGACTGGCCCACCATGAATGACGGCGAACCTCTTCTGCTGAGCCAGAGCGTCGAGGGACCGGACCAGCGGCTCCCCAAACCCGTCTGGAGGGACGACTTTCCCGGCTCGGAGTTGGGGGTGAGTTGGTACCAGCAGCGGACGCCGTATACCCGGAACTTCCTCCTCAGGTCCAGCGCTGGGTTGAAGAAGAGGGTCGTGGCGAACGAGTCCTCGGGTATCGTCTTCCACCCCAACGTCTTCACGCTCGGAGACAGGGACACGGCTGCGGCGGTCTTGCACAAGCAGACGTCGTTGAACATGACCTTCTCGGCGAGACTGCTGCCAACTGATAAGGGACTCGGACCGCGGCAGAGCGTAGGCATTTCCTCCTACCTGAGCGAGGTCAACCACCAGGATATCGGGGTCAGGGGGTGTTGGGGATCGGCCGGGCTGTGCGTGTACGTGGATCTTCTGCCGACGTCGACCGGAGCTGCAACAAGACCGAATGTGAGTTCTTTCTCCATCTTTCAAGCTGGTCTTCGTTAACGAATGGACAGTCGACCGAGTATCCTCTTAATGCGTTGACGATTCCCTCCGACATGACGCTGTACGTTCGTGCCGAGCCATTGAAGTATTCCCTGGGATATTCTCGTGGCAACGCGACGTCGCCGACGTGGGTTAAAGAGTTCAGCTCGAAGCAGATGGGCTCGAATCCCGGGTATCCTAATTTTGAAGGATCAATGTTTGCCTTGTTTGCGAGTGGAAACGGGGAGCCCTGGCCGTATGATGCACCGGAGGTGGGCTTCAAGAGCGTCGAGGAGGTGTACTACGAAGAGAGGCTACCTGATTATGATGTCTGGAACTGAAGTCTCGAATGGGCGGGCCTCTGGACTCTCCCGACATGAATTGTGCTCTCGCTGATGCATCCATTCCAAACGACCAGCGGAGACTTGCGCAGTCGCGTACGAACATAGTCTGCTTCGGGATGTAGGAAGCAGTTGTAGTCAGCGACTGTAAATCATTTCAGCACGTCAGTGTAGTTGCGTAAACGTAAGCCCGATTCAATAAGCCTTCGTCAAATACGACGTATCGCTCGATGATGTAGCACTGGGCGTTCAACACCAACAACTGAAGGGTTTGCCTCGGAACCAGCGACAGGGAACAATGGAACCAGAGCCGTCGCTTGGAGCTGCAAGTAGCTTCACCCAACTGTCCAGGGAGCTGAAGGGCCGAACCCACGTAGGACCCGCGTCGGCCGGTATGGGGGCAGGCGAAGACAGAAAGGATCTTCAGGCACGAAGGCGGAAGCAGGACGCAGACATCCGTCATGCGAGGCGGGAGTCCGGCATGAGGCCGGTTCGCTACAAACAGCTGTCACTGCGTAATGATGATCGGAGTAAAATGACCGACAGAAATAGGCCAAAGGGATACCCGACTAGGTACCGAGGACCGTGGTTGGGACAGACGTCAGCCACCGGAAATAATATACCAACGATTGTTCAAATGCTGGGAGGAGACTTCGTTATGAGAGAATGGAGACGTCATACCCATCCCACCCAGGGATATGGGAAGCTACTCAGGGGGGAAGATGGAAAATGAGATGAGTGTGATTGGGTGGGCCCCAGCATCACGACTAGCGACGGCTCGGTTCGAACACGCGCAGGTGTAATTACATTCGCGGGCTCTAAGCCACACAGGGTAGATGCAAGACAGGTCCCGTACGGGACTGCGGGGAAGGTCGAACAGAGGTGAAATGGCACACGGCGAGCATGCAAGTGTTGCATCGAGGGCGATTGACGAAGCGAAGCCGGGACCAGGCGTCGATGCGAGCCGGCTGTCATGAATGAAAAACGAGTGCCACGATGTTCCGGTACCGAAAGAGTAGAGCCAGACATTGCTCGTGAGATTGACGAAGCGCTGCGCGATGCTTGGTCGTCAAAGTAGAGCCTAGCTGGTCAGGCAGGAGAAGCAATAGTCTACGGTTAATTATACGGATACATAGGATTTACTCCGTAGTCGACGGGAATAGAGCTGAACCCTGGCCAAGCGCATGAAAGAGCACGGACGCTGGAGATGAGCTTCGAGAAGCCTTCATTGGGTACGAGGTGAAGAGGCTGAAAGGGGATGCCGGTCGTATGGGTGCGAGGGCCGGCATGGGTGATGCCAGCTCCAATGAGTCGATTCACTGACTGACGGTTTTGCAACGGAGTCAGCCGTCTACATCGTACTGCCTCTATGCGCAACTACGTAAAAAGACATGGTATCCGCAATGAATGACTGAATGGGGAACTGTGAAAGGAATTGCCGAGTGTCGATTGACGGATAATTTGAGGCGGGCTGTCGAAAGGATTCGACCGCCGGCAGACCAGACACACAAGGTCCTTCCCAAAGGCTCTACACATCAGACAGGGTACAGCGACGTCCCATGTTGGAGCGGCGGAGGATAGAAACTTGGCCACTGCTTCTGGTTCTGAGCATCACATCGACAGTTGCTCAGTGTTGGCTGACTGGGTCGTCTGTGAAAGAGGCAGCGTAGGTATCCGTTGTTTGTCACAGGCTGTTTGTGCGCTGCTGACGATTGCTAGGGTCATACGTGATCTGTTCATACGGAGGAAGCCATGGACTATTACTTGTAATTATTGATTGTGGGCAACTCCCACCCGAGCAAGCGACCGGCCTGTCTGCGACTCCTGTAGCCTGTAGCTTGCTCTATACCATGTCCTGAGCACCTCTACCTGGAGCATGTGAGGCGAGCAGGGGGGAAAGTGAAGACGGAGACGCAGAGCTGGAAAGGGGTACAAGAGGGAGCAGGGGCAGGGCAGCCCCAGAGCAGGGCAGGGTAGGACAGGAGGGCGTTGGGGTCCGAAGGAGTTGACTTGTTACGGCGTGGTACGCAGCTACTGTACACATGTTTCCTGTATCCGTGAGGGCATATCACGTAGCAGCAAGATGAAAGATACAGTGCAGTCTACAACGGACGGGGTATCCTCATGCGTATGTGACGTGAATCCCGTAGGTAGCATCACCCCTGCCAGATGCGCTGGGCTCTACTGAGCACGGAGTGTCATGTACAGTGTGACTGGTGGTGGGCGGGTGGTGTTTAGCCGTACGTAGGTACTTGTAGGTGCCTTGGGTGCTGTGTTCGGCCGATAGGAGATGAGGCTAAAGATGGAAAGAGACATTGCAATAAGGTCGTCGGCGCCTCAATGGTCTGCTGCAAGTGTGGCTTTGTCGGAATTGCAACTTCATGCGAAGAGGCCACAGTGCTGGCGGCCTGGAGAGGGGTGAAATTGGATGGAGATAATTGCACGTTGAGAGGGGTGGAACATGAAGGAGCGGTACTTGTTTACGTAACGCAGCTGTGAGACGAGGCTAAGGCAGGGCGAAGTGGACCTGACCGAGAGGTTCCTCGGAGCCGCAAAAGGTGGACTGGGAGGGAGGTTCTCGTCGAGTGCACTACATACCTACTTGTACTTGGCCCAGGGATCCTGCCAGCTGTGGTCCTCAACAGAAGATAAGCCAGCGCAACCACCTTCGTCTATGCGCCTCTTCAAATAGTCGAACAGCTTCGACACGGATGGTACCGCGCTGAGCTGATGGAAAGATGTGTTGCTATAGTATCTGTACGTACTGTAATCTTCATCCTCTACTCTGCATGGTGTCTTTTCGGCAAACTCACAATGGTCCTTTTACGCAGATGTGATGTATAAGTACACGTAGGTATCCGCACAGCTGTCGAACTTGACCAGCAAGTGCATGCGGCTGCAAAGTACCTACCCCATGTAGCCTCGGTGTAGGTACCTCAGGTCGATGGCAAGAATGCTAATTGGCCAGAGCTGCTTCGAGGTGGATAGCAGATGGTTCGATATTCTCTGACCTTGCGCAGCAGGGCCCAACGGGGCCTACCGCGTCGTAACCTGCACACACGACACCCATTAATTACTCGTTACTGCGTACTCCGTACGGTGCAAGTAGATACACAGGAAGCCGCCAGTCAGGAGTCGAGCAGCCCCTCCTCCGAGTCGCAGAATAGAGTATTACTTGCCTTGTCCATCGCGTCTAGGAAGTTTTGGGAGTCTGGTTGTACGGTTCAATGGCACGCAAGTATCCGTACTTACTAGAGCCGAGTAATCGCCCCGACTGGCAGCGGGGACCGAGCTCTGGCCTTTCTGAAATGCTACCATAAGGTACGGATACTTACAATTATGCTGCGATCACTCTACTATGTAAGCAGACCAAGGTACGGAGTGCGCTCTCCTTATGATGCACATTCAACAAATTGTATCCGTACAGATACAGTAATCCATAAGGTCTTGTGCACACCTGTATGCATACAAAGAGCTGGGGGCGTGTGCCAGTCAACGCATCCAACTGCCTCCGTACAAAAGTACGGAGTGCAGATGGCAAGCGATGTCGTCCTCTCAATGCAGCCCGCTGGTCGACTCGGTGGAATGGCTGGGATGACTTCCATGTCGCATACTCCGTATACTCCGCAATACAAGCTAATCTTCCCTAGTGGTGCAAATGGCCCAAAAGAGAAGCAGTCATTGAGGGTCGAGATGCGCATACCGTACGAAGTAGTTGGGCAGGTACCACCATACCAGTAGCTTCCAGTTGGCAACAGTATACTTGTACCTACTGTGGTACGGAGCGAGTTCATAACACCAGCCGTTTTATCTGTACCTTATGTGAGTAGACCTAAGTGCCTTTCAGTTCCTGGCCCGTCTTCCGCGCGAATAACCATTTCTCGTTGAGCTCACCGGACCGCCCTTCAGCAAATCACCTTGACTTTGCGCAACACTCCATCCGTACTCTGTATTTTACACAATAATCCTTTTGATCTGGTCGACCCGGGATCTGGTCACGCCCACGAAGATGACGCAGGGGTTTCGGTGTCGAGCATAACCCTCCCGAGTCCCGAATCTCAAACCCTCCAGCGCAGAGACCTTGTCGCCTTCTCTCCACTATCCTGGATATCGGACAGCAAACACTGGAACAGGGCAGCAAACCGACCGGGGTGGTAATTAGCAGAGAGAGGAGAAGGGAGAGGGGAGAGTTGGCGGAACGATTCTGACAAACCCGATTGACCGACTTCAACTCCACGCCGGCCCGTCTACGCAGTGTGACTCTACATACGCTGTTAGTGTATCCGCATGCCACGCATAGCTGCAAGTATGTCTTTTCTATTCATTCGGATACGGACATATTTCGCAGCCCGCAGAAGAAGGATGGATACCTCTCGGATGGCCGATGCATCGACCAATATCACACGGCTCGATTCTCCGTCAGGTGCGTCCTATCCGGAGCCGCAGAGCATCCTCTTCTTCAGTACATGCCCATCCTGCTCTACTTGTACAGATGTATCCGATTACACTTCGCAATGTGCATTCATGTTTACTCTGTGCACGCAAAGTTGTTGTCGTCTTTTGTCGCGTCACTCCATTTGCCCCTTGGAACAGGTCCACGCCGACATCTCGAGGATCCCTGCCAATATCACACTCAGACGCACCTACGTCTATTACCTCGCAGGCCACATAAATCTCGCTGTTTACCAGTAGTGCCAAGATGATGTCGACACATGTGTGTCGATCTAGTTACACAATAATCACTGATGGTTCATGTCTTGTGTGCAAACCTTTCGCGGTACCTGCCTCGATCGCTGCTGCAGGCATACTATTATACCTACGAGGTAGACGTGTAGCGCTGCCTCCCTGCCTAGGCACCAATGTGGTCCCCAAGATAAGGCACATAGGTAGGTGAGCGAAGCCCAAAAAAAGACAAGACAAAAACTTGGATCGACCCTAGATACTTGAGTACTGGAAACACTGTTCATTCCGTGGCCCTCGCGTCTGGCGCCCGCGTGGTAATTAGCTGGGAGAAAACAGCCCGACAGAAGGCAAAGTGGAAATAAGAAGGAAAGAAGAACTTGGGGCTACGCTCCTGCCATTCAAGCCTTGAGCGCCCTACCACTGCCACTGCCGTCTCGCGGCCTCGCGTCGCCTCGTCCTGCCCCATAATTAACTCTTTTTTTTTTCCCTCTCTTCTCTTCCTTCGTGGCACAGCAAAGTCAGGTATTCTTTCAAGCCTCTGTACTTAGGAAGGTAAGGTAGGTAGGTAACCACAAAAGATTTACTACCTAAGTATTAGTCCATATCGAATCATCACGCGACAGAGCGTTCAGGCTGTGTGTGAGTTTACACATCGTTGCAGAAGTATCTGCTTAACCGTCTTATCGGTTTACCCTATTGCTTGTCTAACAGTACAGAGCGCACCTTCCGCTTCCTTCCCCTTATTTACATCCACTACGCATCCACACACACCCTACGCATACGACACAGGGGTCGCAGTCGTCGTCGTCGTCGTCGTCGTCGTCTTCTTCGTCGAGCGCAGCTACTGAAAAGTACATCACGAGTACCTACACTATCCTACTTACCAAGGTACTGACGGGAGACTACCTTGCCGCTGTCACCAATAATCCACAACCGCTCGCTTCTTCTCTTGTTCCGACGACACGCTCCTTCTGTTCCAGCTCTCCATACAGGAGACCCAGTTCACTGTCCCTTCTCCACGCGCCACGCCGTGAGAAAGGCCAAGACTCAGGCTCCTCAGGTTCGACGATACTGGTCCTGAACGAGCTGGACCATCCAACCCCTAATACTGAAGGCCAGGCCGACGACTCCTTCTCCTCCTACGACCGGCTCTGCTCCGTACTCTGCTTTGCTCCTCTTCGCCCACCCCCACTGCTACCCCTACGCGTACCCTTCTTCCCTACCGCTCACTGCTGGGTGCTGCTTCTGCTCCTCCGCACCCCCTCCCACCACCATCTCCTCCTCTTCCTCGCGGGCAGCTAGCAGTGGAAGCTGCAGCTGCTGTGGGCAAGCCAGGCCCAGTCGCGGAGGAGGAAAAAAAAAAAGGTGTCGCGTCGCTCCCAAGCAACAAGGACCAACACCTACCTCTCCTCCACCCTCTCTCTCCCCGGAAGCAAGGCACGGCGCGGCACAGCACAGCACAACACAACACAACACAACAGAGGCCAGCACCGACAGTACAACTTCGTCTCCTCGGTCGCCAACACAACCCAACCCAGGGTGTCTGTCGCGCATCCACGCAGAGCATCCATACACGCCTCCTCCCCTGGTCGGCCTCAGAGAATCCAATCGAGTCCCCATAAAAATTTCTGATTAAAATCGAAATGGCTCAAGAGGACAGCCCGAGCATCAGCAACAGCGCCAGCACGAGCGCCTGCACCGAAAGCGTGTCTGCACCGGCTCCTGCTCCTGCTCCCGCTCCCGCCGCCGCTGAGCCCGCCGTTCAAACTGGTGGTGGTGCTGCTGCCCTAGCTACTGTTCAACCTCCCAATACAGCTTCCACTCCGACTCCGACTCCAGCTTCAGTCCCAGCTCTAGCTCAAGGTCCAGCTCCGGCTCCAGCTCCAGCTCCGGCTTCCACCGTTGCGCTCACGCCTACGACTATAGCTACGCCTCTTCCGCTCCCAGTCACGGCTCCGACACTTGAATCCAACGATACTACTGCTGCTACCTCGACGAGCTCTACTAATTCTGTCCCTCCCCCGACCACATCAACTTCACCTCCTCTTGCTCCTTCCTTTTCCGCTGCTGCGACACCAACCCTGCCCTCGCCTCCGAATCCAGTTGCCTCGCTCGAGACGCCTTCGACGGCGACCGCGAACGCAAACACGTCCACCGCGTCTGTCACTACCGCGACTCCTGCAATACCTGCACCCGTCACTGTGAACACGACTGTGAACACGACTGCGACCGCGACCGCGACCGCGACTCCTTCTGCGCCAGCTCCCCAGCATAACGGCGACGCGACGGCGTCCTCGCCCGCCATGTCCAACAACCAGCAGCCCCATGGGCTCCAGAGAAGCTATCCGAGCCCGAGTAGCTTTCCCTCTCCGGCCACTTCGCAACCGCCGCCCCAGTACGCCTACCATCCTCAACAGAGTCAGGCTCCCAACGACCCATACCGAGCGAACCCCAACGCGGGCGTGCCTTCGCTTCCGAGCATGCGGAGCTTCGAGCAACACTATCCTCAACCTGCGCCTCAACCTCAGGTGCAGATGCAGATGCCTTCGAACCAGCACGTGGCATATTATCTTCCTCCCGGGATGGCGAACGCATACATACCGCAGGATTTGAGATATCCTCTTCCGCATGGCGATCATCACAGACTGATGCGCCCTCCAGGAGGTCCGAAGAAGGTATGTCGAGGAGGTTACGGGGATTTCAAAGCTGTCAAAGGAGACGAAGGTAGCTTGCATATTCTGGGCACGAGAGCTGACGGATGGGTTTTTACCTCTTAATTTTAGGAGATCAAGCGCCGAACGAAGACGGGCTGCTTGACGTGTCGCAAACGTCGCATTAAGGTTAGTGATAATTTCCGTGACATTCTTTTCCCATTCCCTGCAATCGAATGAAATGTTGAGGCAGTTGGGGATGCCGATGTTTTGTTTGGTCCGGAAATCAGATGGATAAAGAAGGAACCATTTTTTTTCGACGTCCTCCATCCATGCGGGCAAAGAAAGCAAAACAAACTTTACGATAAGCGAACCGAGTCGTGGTCTCGCTTGGGGAGGGGAAAAAACGGTCGCTTGAATGTCGCTTCTCGCTTGACTTGGAGCTACTGCGAAGCGAGAAAGCCATGAACCAAGTCGACGTCCCGAAATTCGCGTCCGTCCGCAGCTGCGGCTGCGGCTGCGGCTGCGGCTGCGGCTGGGCCAGTTTTCAACCACGTCGAGTCCGCGTCCGCGTCCACATCTACCACCGCCGCGCGCAGGGACGAGCAACCTTCCGTTGCTGCAGAACCGACCGTCAGCACCCGCCTTCCCGCCTTTAGGCGAAAGACGCCTCGCCTCGCTTCGCTTCACCTTGACACCGAGCTGACACCGACACCAACACCCCGAATAAGCCTAGTCCCGTGCCGTCTGGCGTCGACTTACCTCATCAACACCATTCCATCCCACCTGGAGCTGGAGCCTTCACACAACGCCATCAAACACATCCTCAACTGCCTCATTTGATCCAATAACTAACCACATTGGCCCTTTGTTTCTGTCCTCCAACTGACCTTTTTCGCCTTCCAGTGCGACGAGGCTCATCCTACCTGCAACAATTGTAAAAAGTCCAAGCGGGAGTGCCTTGGCTACGATCCCATCTTCAAACAACAGCCTGGACCTTCGGCAATCCAACCGGCTCCGAACGCCCAGCGCGTGCCGACTCCGACTGTCCCGTCTGTACCGTCATCAATCCCTTCGTCGGTGCCTACCCTGCCCTCGACCCCCGCTGCTCAGGTTCCCGTACCTGTCGCGTCGTCGAATCCTTACGGCAACCAGCCCGCCATTCTGCCCAGCACCTACAACCCGCCCGTCACAGCTGCGCACTCCTCTCTGGATCCAGCTTTGACGCCTGCGGCTCCCGCAGTCAAGACAGAAGCCACATACGACTACGCTGCCGCCATCGATCCTGCTCTGCAAGGCCTCCCGGCTTCCGCCAGCATCTCGTCAACCCAGAACCAGCCGTTCGCGGCCGACCAAAGGGCAGGATTCGACAACCATCTCAGAGGTGCGACCCTCCCGCAGTTATTGTACAAGCCTTACTCTCTTTCAGCCTTCGTTCCATCTCAACATGCCCATACTGACTGGACAGCTGCAGCCAACAAAATGAAGGTCGATGAGCTCATCGGCCTCCTGGGCCCTGCTGCCTCCACCCAGGAGATCGCCCTCACCCCGGAGCTTCTGAATGAAATCATCAACCTGTACCGCGAAGTCTACGTACCGGCTTTGCAGCTGTTCTTCGAGACCAACTGGTTCAGCGCCAAAGATGCCCAGGGCAGGTACGCAATCGAGCACAACCAGGCCATCCTTGGCCAGTTCGCCTCATTCCTTAGGGTTGTGCAGTCTGTGCCTGCCAACGATCACAACCAGATGGCCCTCTCTGGAGTCCTCGAAACCCGCTTGATTTGGGCCCTCGCCTGCATGCCCTGCAGCAGCGCCTCGGGTGCAGCCAACACCAACGCCAGGACCTTGCCGTCTCCCGAGGACTTCACCGAAGCCGCCAACCGCGTCAAGGTGCTAGAAGCTCTGATCTGCGGCGAGTACTTGATCTCGAACCCCCTCGCTCCTCCGGTGCCCGATCCGCATCCCCATCGTCAGCAGGAGTTTGAGTTTTGGTACAACATGGCTGAGTTCCTACGATACCACGATGCTGCCAAGCGCGACGAGATGCTCAGCAGGCTCAGGCTGCAACTCGGAGGCAGGGAAAACCGTGACCTGATGTACTCGATTGCCATCTCAAGAGAGATCTCACCTCGTGTTGAGCCAGGCTTCGAGAAGGATATTCCTGAGCATCTGGATGAATCAGATCCCAAGAACCGCCTGTACGTGGCGAACAAATTCATCCAAGACGAAGCGCAGGTAACAGGTGGAACAACCAACGTGGTGCGGCGGTTGAGCGAGATTGCCATTCGATCCTACATCAGTCCTGGCGTCAATGTTACGCGCTCCTGACCCTGCGGATGTATAGCTGTATGTCTGTCAGGGCTGTATAGCACCACTCTCTCCCAAGCATTAGACTCTGCAGCATTTTCCAGGCTCAAAAAACAGTGGAACCCAAAAGTGGAATTCTTTCAGGCGTTAAAAAAAAGGGAATGGAAGGGAAAGCATTGGCTTGTTTTGTTTGTTTGATCAGTCCCGCTACCTCAGTGCTTTTGCATGCGGACGGCATAGCACCGTTTGTCACTTTGACGGCCTCGGGCATCTTGTATAACAAGCACAACTTGCATTATTCATTTCAGGCATGGCGGTGCGATGTGGTGCGGAGAGAGATGAAAGGAAGAAAAAAACGTTGGGTGATCAAGCAGAAGCATGGTCAGCCGTGAGTCGGCTCTATCCAGTAGAGGAGGTGCTGCTGTCTGGGCGGCAGATCATGTATGATACTGCAGTATACACAGGAGTCTTTCAGGCCTACCTAATTAGCAGGCCAGAGAACTTTGAGCAACATCAGATATAGCTGTGCTCTACTACCAGTGACTTGGACAACAACAGGGGTCTGTTTGGTCTTGTGTGGCCTCTCGAAGCTTGTATAGAGAAGAAAATAGAAGAAACTAGGGCCAACCCGAATTCCCAGCACAAGCCCTGGGTTGTTTTTTAACAACTGCTTTGGCTCCTGGATATGCTGTTAAATTTGAGAGGTGTGGTCTATTTTGTTGCTTTTGTGTTACCTCAACCTGTGCGCTTGGTCAAACCTTGGTGGGTGATGCTCTACTAGGTAGGCAGGGTACTGAAGTTGACAAGTCATGGCCAAGGTGGCTGCCGGATAACTTGGGTGATGCAAGTTGCGATACCGGCCGGCATCAAGCTCTGTTGCCTTCCAAATGCAACATCCGGACTGCTGGTTTTCCGGCAGTGTATCGGAAAAGCAGCTTACTCTGCCCTGAGTAGTATGGAAAGCTTTGCCAAGGGAGTACCTTGATTGAGCCACTACTGTGCAACTATAGGCCATGGTGTTGAGTTGACAGGCTAGCATCTTCATAGGCTCCGCCTTCTACAAAGAGTCAAAAAAAAAAAAGCAAAAAGACCTCATAGGCAAATTCAACTAGATCATTTTGCATTCAGTTGAAGCAACTGATCGACTTTGACTTTGAAAGGTGCTTTGTACGGAATACATAAGTAGAGGTAAGGTAGACGGAGTGGGAGGTACCCACCCACCCTGAATGAACCCCCCACCTTCCAAGTCGGAGCTTCAGCAACTAGACCGCCAATTGTATCATAGAGGGGGTAGCTATTCTGCTGGATGAGCGAGATGCCAGGTTCCAATATCCGCCAGCCTCAGCCGTTGGTCTGCTGTACCAAAGCAGTCGGTATTCTACCAGTGAGTCTCTCTGTCACTGCATGTCAACCCCGAAAGCCGGCAATTGCATGAATAAATCTGGCGAAATAGAGAGCTTGTGATAACGATAACCTATGGCTAGGCGACGGTGACCTCTCGTTTCGTCATCCTCAACATTTGCGTCAACACTTACGCCAACATTTCTCACTGAATCTCTCGAGTTCTTCAAGCATCCCAAGCGCAAGACTAGGGATTGATATGAGATATACAACCAGAAAATAACAATGACGAGACCCAAGATCCTCCAGCTCGGGAACATCGAGCAGTAGGCACTCCCCCCAATGCAAGTACTTCTCAGATATCCGCTCACCCACCAAAGCGCCCACGACTCCTGGGCTGCCCTCGGCAAGGTCGCAGACATTATCAAACCCAAAGCCACCAGCCGCGCCGAGTTCCTCGAAGAGGCGAGGTCCGGCAGCCTCGACGGCGTCGTCGCCATCTACCGCACCTTTTCCAGCGTCAAGGTCACGGGCAAGATCGACGCCGAGCTGGTCGCCGCACTGCCCTCCAGCGTGGGCTTCATCTGCCACAACGGTGAGTCCCCCGCTCTCGGCAAACCCGTCCGCCAAGTAGAGAGGAAGAGAATGTGACGTTTTGACGGGGAAACCCCTCAAAGGCGCCGGATACGACCAGATCCAAGTCCCCGCCTGCTCCTCCCGCAACCCGCCCATCCTCGTCTCCAACACGCCCACGGCCGTGGACGATGCGACCGCCGACACGTCCATCTTCCTCATGCTCGGCGCCCTGCGCAACTTCAACGCCTCCATCCTGAGCATCCGCGCCGGCACCTGGCGCGGCAACCCGCCGCCGCCCGTGGGCCACGACCCCCAGGGCAAGGTGCTCGGCATCTTGGGCATGGGGGGCATCGGGCGCAACATGGCCAAGAAGGCGCGCGCGTTCGGCATGGTGGTGAAATACTACAACCGAACGCGTCTGGACGAGGAGACGGAACGGGATGCCGGGGCCGAGTACGTCGGTTTTGACAAGTTGCTCGCGGAGAGTGATGTGATTTCGCTCAATCTGCCTCTCAATGTGTGCTCCTCTTCCCCCCTCGCCCCCTCTTTCTGGAAATGCTGACGCCCGTAGGCTCACACGCGCCACATCATCTCCACCAAGGAGTTCGCCAAGATGAAAAAGGGCGTGGTCGTCGTCAACACGGCCCGCGGCGCCGTCATCGACGAGGCGGCCCTCGTCGATGCGCTGAACAGCGGCCAGGTCGGCTCTGCCGGCCTCGACGTCTTCGAGAACGAGCCGCAGGTCCACCCGGGGCTGATTGCGAACCCCAACGTGCTCATCATCCCGCACATGGGCACGTGGACGATCGAGACGTCCATCAAGATGGAGGAGTGGGCCGTGGGCAACGTCAGGAGCGCCATCGACGAGGGCCGCTTGAACAGTGTCGTGCCGGAGCAGAAGGATCTAGCCAAGTGAGACTTCTGCCGCACAGAAAAGAAAGATGAGAGCTTGTGAGCAGTAGACGTGGGTGGGCTCAACTAGGGGATGCAATGATAGATAGATCCCTACGAGACATGCCGCGTGTTGGCCCCGTGCCTACGCAAAGGTCGATGGGGCCTCGTTTGTGCTTAACTATGTACAACAGGTACCATCTCAGCGTGTTTTCTACCGCCAAAGTGTGGCATCATGCTTTGAGCAAAGGAAAGCTCGAACAATGTATAGCAAGCTGAGCAGGCGATAGCAAAGATGGACAATGCAGAAAAGACTCCTGAGACGCAAAGAGAGTGATACTAGCTACGCTTAAACTCCTCGTGTTTTTTCCTCGTCCTCGTGTGATTCATGTTTGAATGCGTCTCGTCAATCCGTACGCCATCGCAGAGAGACTCGCGGCTGCGGTACTTTGGACAGCCGAAGTACGACCGTTAAGATTCAGAACCCTCCCACGCGGGTCGAAGACGCCGTGGCAGAGAATGCGCACTGTCGCTGCAGTGCTACCACCCACTGAGAGCGACATCACAAATTCGCATGCCAGTCATCAAAGTCTCGGGATGCATATCTATTGTATGCGGACCGCGGTTGACGGGTCCAGTCCAGAGTGTTCTAAATATCGAACCCCATCCATCCGGGGGTTGAGACCCCTTTTCCCGCTCCAAAATTGTCGGGCCGATCAAAATACAAATGCCATGGTCTGGGGAATCACTATTCACAAGCCAACGCCTTTTTTGTTGAAAAATCTCGCAGCCAGGCCCCCCAAACTTTTTTTTAGAGTACCCAGCCCGTAACCGCCCCCGACCGAGATTCCCTTCCCACATGTGTCATGCAAGTCATGCTGTTGAGAACACACATTGCCAAATAGTATGGTGTAAACTCGTTGAAGTCATTAATCGGAGTGTTGAAATCCAATCAGTAGATTGGATGGTGAAAGAAGGTGCTTAGTAGCGGTAGCTGGAACTTGTTAGTCTGGCAATTTCACATTCAGGGGGTGTAGGACGTACATGTCGCTCTTGAAGGGACCCTCGACGGTAAGACCGAGGTAGTCGGCCTGGACCTTGCTGAGGGAGGAGAGCTCGGCGTTGACATGGGCCAGGTGGAGTCTGGCGACCTCCTCGTCGAGGATCTTGGGGAGGACGTAGACACCGACGTCGAGCTTGCCGGCCTTGGCAAACTCAACGTACTTCTCGGCGAAGGCAGCGTCGCCGTTCTTGAACAGCATGATCTGGGCCAGGACCTGGTTGGTGAAGGAGCAGGACATGACGAAAGAGGAGTGGCCGGTGGCACAGCCGAGGTTGACCAGACGGCCCTCAGCGAGAAGGATGATGTGGCGGCCGTTCTTCATGAGGAAGCGGTCAACCTGGGGCTTGATGTTCTGGACGCTGGCAGCGTTGGCCTTGAGCCACGCAACGTCGATCTCGATGTCGAAGTGGCCAATGTCTGTGGAGGACGTAAGTTAGCGTGGGATCAAGGCGAAGGGACTTTCATATACGTACTGCAGACAATGGCGTCGTTGGGCATGGCCTCGAAGTGCTGAGCAGTCAGGATATCACGGCAACCGGTGGTGGTGACGAAGATCTGACCCTGGGAAGCAGCCTTCTCCATGGTGGTGACCTGGTAGCCGGCCATGGCGGCCTGGAGGGCGTTGATGGGGTCAACCTCGGTAACGAGGACGCGAGCACCCATGGTGTTCAGGGCCATGGCGCAGCCCTTACCGACGTCACCGAAACCAGCGACAACGGCGACCTTGCCGGCAATCATGACATCGGTAGCGCGCTTGATACCGTCAATGAGGGACTCGCGGCAGCCGTACAAGTTGTCGAACTTGGACTTGGTGACAGAGTCGTTGACGTTGACGGAGGGGACAAGGAGCTTGCCCTCCTTGAGCATGCGGTAGAGGTGGTGAACACCGGTGGTGGTCTCCTCAGAGACACCGTAGCAGCCCTTGAGCATCTCGGGGTACTTGTCGTGGACGAGGTGGGTGAGGTCACCACCGTCGTCGAGGATCAGGTTGAGCTTCTGGCCGTCCTTGAAGGCGGACAGCTGCTGCTCCAAGCACCAGTTGTACTCCTCCTCGGTCTCGCCCTTCCAGGCGAAGACGGGAACACCGGCGGCAGCAATGGCGGCAGCAGCGTGGTCTTGGGTGGAGAAGATGTTGCAGGAAGTCCAGGTAACCTCGGCACCGAGGGCGGTGAGGGTCTCGATGAGGACGGCAGTCTGGATGGTCATGTGCAGGCAACCGGCGATACGGGCGCCCTTGAGAGGCTGGTCGGCAGCGTACTTGGCGCGAGTCTGCATGAGACCAGGCATCTCGTTCTCGGCGAGCTCAATCTCCTTGCGGCCGAAGGCGGCCAGGGACAGGTCGGCGACCTTGAACTTGTGGGCGGGAGCAGCCATTGTGAAGGTGATGATGGATTTGGTTGAGAAGGGGAAGGGGGAATAGAGAGCAGTAGAGAGAGAAAGGAAGGAAGGAGAACTGAGAGAAGATGGTCGAGGGGAAGGAGGAGTAGAAAAAGACTTTTGGAGGGGTCGACAGCAAGCAGGAAAGGAGGGCAGGCGGTGTACTATCCTTGCCTCCTCTCGGTCTCTTCTGGTCTGGTCTGATGGAAATTTCTGCTCTACTCTTACTTTACTGGACTGGACTTCGCCGGACTGCGTTGGTTACCCGGTAATGTCTACTCCGTAAGGTGGTTTTCCAGCCTGTAGCCAAGTACCAGCAACGCAAAGCAACGAGAAGGCGGGGCAAAAACTTCGAGGAGCTGCAGCAGAATGTGGCAGGCGAGGTGGGGTTGAGGTACCTGCCCGCTTGTACCGAGCAGTAGAGGTGGCCATGAGGAGGACCAAGACTTTGCTCGTTGAAGCGCCAGGCGGGGTGATAGCAAAGGGTACATGCTACCGCCTCGACATGTCTTCTCAGTATCGGTCTGAACACCTGGCACGAGAGGTGGTGGTGTGTTGTAATTAGAGGAGGACTCTCTAGCACGATCTCCCGTCTATTCCCATGGATCGGGTTCCTGGCTTCCGTCACGTCGCCCCTCGTTGTCCGACACGTTTCCCGCCTGCGTCCATGCTGTGTGCTGCGCTATTGGACAATGTGTCTGACTTTTGACAATGCTTGAAGATGCCCGTGCTATACCTCCAGTCGGTGCGTTTAGCTTCGTTCCCTTACTCGGGACGTTTTCTGCCTCTGGCGCTGGGCTGGCGTCCACCCACCCTACCGAGCTATTCTTCATGTCGGACTCCGAGAGTTAGAGTCGCTTTTGAAACTGCCCCGTAGGTAGCCGCCGGGTGAGTTCTAAAGAGGAAAAAGCCACATGCGCCGGTTAGCATGTATACTACACACCAGGCCAGAAAGACAGCTTGGAGAAAGCTCCTGCTACAAATGCCCTCAAACACGCTCGTCCTGATTCACTCCCGTTTACTTCAGGCCAGCTTAGCAAAGCTTATATAGTAGTAGTGTTGCCAAGGTCCCTGACTCTTACACAAACTTCGAGCTCCGTCAGTCGTGGACCGACCATCTCGGAGGTAAGCAGAGAGAGGTAAGGTTAGGTCGGGTAAAAAAAATGTCTTGTAGCAAGGACAGCAGCACTACCTCGAGCCTTATTAGCACCGTTATCAGCGCACATGCAAATGTGATAGGCAACAGGTACTCCAGGAACCCTGAGGGTTGCCCCTCCTCTGGTAAGGGGCCTCAGTCAGTGTAGGTGTCCAGGTACCTGAAAACGGACTGCGCCAACGCTGGAGTGGTCCTGCGTGCCGCCGAGACCCGACCTGAGAGGTTCCTTTCGTCTCCCCTGGGTGGGTTTGCCGTTTGGTGCGCTAGTCTCCTTCTGGCGTGAAACCCCTCGAACTGCCCCACCATCGTCGGCACGCTGAGGAAGATGTTCACTCCCGTCTTTTTTTATCTCGCTGTCCACAGTGCTTTTACCTTTTGGACATGCACCATCTTGCAAAGTGAGTTGTTTTGATTCCTGCCCGCTTAGGGACCATGCGAATCATGCAAGCCTTACCTGACACGAGAGATGGTAAACGTAGAAAGTTACTGGCTTTGGGTACGATGGCTTTGAAAATCGTACAGACCAGCCTGTATTCATCCAAGCCCGGTTGGCATTGTGAAGCTCGGCCTGGCGCGGGATGTCTTTCAACAGGTCAACGTTTGTTTATTCCCCCCGCAGGAGACGACTCCTGGAAAAGGCAGCGTCCATGGTAGAGACCTCTCCGTGCCCGGAAGTTTGGTTATGCCATCTTTCCGTTCGTGATGTCGTCTGTACCCCATATTGGCACCTCAACCACAACGTCCATGCCGTTCACTTCGCCCCTCACAATCTCTACCCGGGCTTCGTCCTGTCCTCGGCCACCGAGCGTTATAACCCCAAGACAATGAATCGTCGCTGGCATGCAAGAAAAACATCGAATATCGACTCAGTACACTCTGCCTGGGACTAATTACCGTAACGCCGTTTCGAATGCTTGATCCGCTCCCCAGATCATTCATCATTCCCAGAACACCCGTTCTCTAGGTAAGGTAAATCAACTCGTTCTTTTGGGTTGTTTCTTCTGCCTTCCCCTCGATCTCTTGTTCTTTGTCCTTGTGCTTGTCCGCCGTCCTCTATAAGCGCGGATCCTCCTCAAGCGTCCTCCTAAGCCCGCTTGGGCAGGAGGTTCTCCCTGACGGCGAACATCTTGGCGCTGATGTTGGCCATGAATCCGTCGACCTGCTTGCTGTACTGCTCCACCTGCTTCGCGTTCAACATGCCCTCCAACCGGCTGGGCTCCTGCGGGAGCTTGAACAGCCTCTGCCACTCGTCCTCGGGCAGCGGCGCCTGCTTGGCCGCCGCGCGCGCCGCGTTCTCCGCCTTGCGCTTGGTCTGCCACTGAGTGATCTTGGCCTGTTCGCGGCCGAGCTGGCGCTGGTAGAACTGAAAGTTGTTGAGGTCGGTGTAGTGAGACTCGATGCTCTCGAGCAGGAGGTCGCAAGTCTTCTCGAGGAAGGGGTCTATCGAGAGGTCGAGGTTGTCGACAGAAGGGTGCAGCGGCTGCTTGATGGGGTCCTCGTTGAGCTCAGACAGGGAGCTGGGGGGCTCGATCTGGTCCTGTCTAGGGGCCTGGGGAAGCTGGTGGAGGAAGGTTGTCAGGAGGTGGGTGTTGTGCACTTCGACGGGGAGCTCGGCAAGAATGTCCTTGAAGGTGAGCTTGGACTTTTGCAGGCTGGCTATAAGTTAGCGACGTTCGGGGGAAATCGCTCGACTTCGGTGCATCCCGGTCTTACATCTCGGTCGTGAACTTGCCCTCCTTGTAGGCGGTCATGAAAGTCGGGGTCAGCTTGAAAGCGCGGAGGCTCAGGGAGCCCTGAGAGCTGCGGCTGACGTCGTGGACGAGGGCGACGGTGTTTTCATTGTCCTTCTGGTAGTGATACTGGTTCTCGATGAAGCTGAGGTTGACAAAGTTGCCCATGGCGGCGCTGGTGTACCAGCCGACGTTGTTAGCGTCGACGTTGACCTCCTTCAGGTGCTTAATCATCTCGTTCTGGTAGACGATATTGGCCTTCTGGCGAGGAGCGGCGGCGGCTAGGGCAGAGGTGTCGCTCTGGTGGTTGTCGGTGCTTGCGACGTCGACCGTCGGGAACTGGAAGGAGTTGGTGATTTCAAGGACGCCATCGTTGTCCATGCCGACAATGGCGCCGGTCGCCGTCGTGGGGAAAGTCGCGGAGCCGTGTTTAACGATCTTCATGACCACCTGTAGGCACACGTGTCAGTCCAACGTCATGCCCGACATGTGCCGCCGCCCATCCATGCGCGTCGATATTCCCGAGTCCAGGCGGGTGAAGCCACATCCATCTCCCAAGTGAGGAGGCAGAGCGGAGGTGGGGCAGGATTTGGCAAGACTCACCAGAGCCTCAACGCGAACCGCCTTGAGCGGCACCTCCTTGATAACTTCCGCCATATTTGCTATGCGATCGGGAGATTCGTGCAGATTCGAAAATTCGGACGGCTTCGGGTTTGCAGCTGCGGAATCGTTGGCGTCGCGATCTAGGCGTCGGAGTCGAGGGGCGTCTCGTCGGTGATGCGAAATATCGAACTTTTCGCTACAACGAATTGTGGGAGGGATTGTGGGCGGGCGGGCGGTGGAGCCAGGCAGAATTCGTTGTCGCTGAGTCTCCGTCTCACTCACCTACCTGTGACTCGGGCTCAGTGAAAGAGCTGAGTGTGCTAAAACCACGCCCCAGGGAGAACAGCGCCACATTCTCACCAGCTCCACAACAACAATGTGGCTGTTCCTGCGCCCGCTATCCTTTTCCTCAAGGCGATTCGTAGCAGATTTTACAAGCCACTCCTAGAAAGGGAGGGCATCCCACTCATTGCCCCCACGCCGAAAGCACTCAAATCGAGTTTAAATTCAACGTCGTCTCATGTCGTTGCCCTTTACCCGTCTTCCGTTCCTGGTCTTCCCAAAATCACGTTCATTGTTTTCGCCTGCTGATGAGCATCATTTTGCGATATCACTCGAGGGGTTTCAGGTGACGAAGCCCGTGTGGATTTGCGGATGAAAGCCTCGATACTGGTTTCCATCGGCAACTAGACTCGGCTATCCTCACACACGACACGCTCTCCCAAAGCTTAGCGTCCTTTTGGTTGCAACATGCGCAGTCCTCTTGTGCGGCGTCATTTCTGCGAAGCAAAACCGCCATGCGTGGACGTTGAGGACTTTCTTTGGTGTATTTGTGCCATCTAACATAACCATCGTGTGCTGCTGTGCTAGATACATTCGGAAATGCGCCCTGTATCAGGAACTATGCTATGTCATATCCCAGTACCCTTACCCGCCTATCGCCATACGCCTTCAATGATGTTTCTTCTATGGCTCATTTCCTGCCGCGATTGCGACATCTATCCTATTTAACCAAACGCCGTCATTAACCAATTACTTTTGTCCGTCCGCCGAGCACTCGGCATACTCGTCTAGTCGACCCAGTCGATGATGTCCCAGCTCTCCGCGCCGTCTCGGATTACCAATCGATGACGGTCAATTTTCCAGAACGAGTACATAGACGACGTTGCACGAGCTGCCCTGTGATGCGCGGGACCGCGTCCGGCCTTGACAGCGTCCGGCCTCGATCGCCAGACGCAGGTCGCGAGGTTTCTGCCCTCAGCATCCGGGCTTCCGAACCAGTATCTGGACTCTGTCAGCGTCATCACCCGGTTGCGGACCACGATCGCCTACTTCAAGAATCCTCCAACCTGGTTCGCCTCGGCATGGGCTGCTTTGTCCAGAACACCAAGGTCTTCGTAGACTGTGGATGGTGGGATTTGGGAGCGGAATGCGACAATGTAAAAGGAAGTCTCTCTAAAGGGCTTCCCCGTTGTCTGCACGAGGCTTTTGAGCTCGCTCATGACTTTTTCCCAGTTGAAGGACTCGACGTAGCCTGCTGTGGCGTAGTCGTCGCGGAGGCACCTCATGTGAGACAGGGCCCTGGCCAGAAGGGCGTTCTCGTCGTCAAGGGTCTCGAGGTCGAGCAAGTGCTCCGGATCTGTGTATGGCGAGTGGACGAGGAATCTGTCTGTGTTGGTAACGTCCATCTCGGCGACGTTCACCGCAGCCTTTTCCTTGATCTGTTGGGCGAGAGGGTCAACGACCCGGAGAGAAGCAATGGCGGTCATTGCGGGAGGTGATTTCGATGGAGCAACCCGCGATTGGATACCGTTCGAGACTTGACTTTCACAACCAACGACGGGAATTGGTGAGATGTTTGACAGAGTAAGTCACTTCTAGATGTTGATGAGACCGGTGTAAAAGATGGGCAGGGAGACAGGGCCAACGAGGGTATGGGGCATATTACGAGGGCACCGACGCAAGAATTCAAAACTGGATAGTGCTTCCAAACCGATGAACAAAGATGGAACGAGAATTCAACAGGTGAGAGTGCCTCGACTTAAGAAAAGACCGGGAGACGGGAGCAAAGGAAACGTCTTTTGGCCTCGGGATTGCCTAACCCAAGCCTGGTGGGTCGAGAAGCACACCGTCGAGCGACTCGGAATGAGTCAAGTGCAGCTGACCGATCGGTCAAAGGAGCGGTGTTCATCCCTCAACCATGTTTTGGGGGGGTAACCCCTTTGGCTGCACACAAGAAGACGCATCTTGTCAATTTTTTTAGATTTTTCTTTTTTGGCCCGGCGTCTGCATTTGCATGGCCACAGGGTGCTCTGACCAAACCTAGCATGGAGCAGCCTTGGTGCGTGCGATGGCGACAGGGCGCCGCTTGGGAATGGCGCAATCGCCTGTGGTTCTGATGCCAGAGTCGCAATTTCACAGCTCCATAGTCGTGATTACGCAGTGACAAACTGTCCGGCGCAGATGCAGTTGGTCTGGCTTCTCCTGCTCTTTGGCCATTGTCGGGGGCTATCAATAGACAACGCATTGGTAATGTAAGTACACGTGAAGGCTTGTCACCGGCCGCTTCTACAAGCAGTTGCTTTGGCTTCAGGAGATCCGGAGCAGAAACTAGAGTAGCACCAGTCAACAAAGAAACAACACCAGGCCACACCAAGTGCCGCCAGTATCGCTTCGCCTGGTGATGAGATCTGGGGCATGTCTGGTTAGGGTGGTGGTGACTTGGCGAAGGGAACGACTCCCCCGCATTCTTCAGTACCTAGAATAAACTATCAACGTACATTTTGCCAGGGACCATGTCCAGCAAATCCAACCTCTAAACTAGCCCTACGCAGTATCGCAAACTGCCATACACAGTATCGTAGTGGTATTCGGTAGGGAATCGAGGATGCCCGACGAGGGGGGCTCGACATGATAACTCGATTGAACTTTGGATGGACATGTAGCCCATATCCAGACGACGCAGTATTCGCACAGCAGCCGAAATTCCTCGTCACTGAATGCTGTTCTGGCCCGTCGGGCTGCCTTACCTTGACCAGATTCATTACTCATTCCGTCGTTTCCTCATTTCCATGCGGCTGCCGTCTCAACAGTGGGCTTCGTCCGGATGAGGTGATGGGTCTACCCCGGGATCCCCAGACCGTTGCCACAGGAGGGCCAGCCCCCTACCGGTGCACTCCAGGCCGTGTCTCCGGCCATGAGCCCGCTCCCGCCTGGTCCACTCCAAGCACCACACACGACAAAGATCCTTGCCGCTTCGCATCGCATCGCAGCGCAGGTCTGAAATGATGCCACTCCGTGTTTCGGGGCCATCCAATTTACGCCGTCGCGGTCACTTACAGCGTATCCCGGTTCTATTATTTCTAACAAACACGTGTGTTAGACCACCTCTTTCGACTCGAATCAGCTCGGAAGACCACCCTCCACCACAAACCATCCTGCCCCGACAATCATCATCTATCCTTAACATACACCGTCACCGCTTCTTCCACGATGCACCCTGCAAAGCCCTCTCGGCACATCACAGCCCGCTGACCACTTCCGATTCGTCCTTCCCGCGCATGAGCCAGACTTTTGACATCTCGTATGTCCCGAGATACAGTCCGCTTCCCAATGCCGTCCACGCTGCCCGCAGCAGTCCGCCACGGAAGAGCCCTCGCATGCCGTGCTGCTGGTAAACTTCCCGCGTCACCTCGAGGCTTCCGCGTTGTTTCTGCGACGAACCGTTGCCACTACCACCACCGCCATCGCCATTATCGCCCGAACCGGCGTTGAGCATCATGCGCGTTTTGACGACATCGCTCGGTGTCGTGATCCACGCTGCGAATGCCCCCGCCGCTCCTGCGCTACCGCCCGTTACCACGCCCGTCTGGAGAAGCGTCTCTTCGCCATTTATTCGTCCGCGCTTACGAGACCTCCGGACCGTCGTACGAACGTGTTCAAATATGGGAAATTGGAGGGCGGTGAAGGGGAGGTTACGTGCGACCAGAGCCGTGTAGCCGGACCACAACCGCCTCTGGGCGCCAGAACCGGTAACTTGGCGGAGCGCCTCGAGAGACGTCGACCGTGTGGTGTTGGCGGCGTTCTGTTGCTGGCGAAGCATCTGCGCGTTTTGCTTGATGACCTCGGCCGGCGCGAGAATCAGGCACGAGCCCATCTCGGCGATTGCTGAGGCTGATGAATGGACAACAGGCTGTGGTGCAGAAATCGTGTTGGAGATGGTCTTCTTCATGCTCTCATACGTTGCGAAGAAGACGCCGGCTGAGAAGAGTTGTGTGATTAGGGTATGTCGCTGACCCGAAATGGCTTGCACGAGAGTATATCATACTTACCTGCCGGTAATGTCGCGAGTACCACGCTGCCAATGCCTTGATAGAGACCGCGGAAGAGCGGCGCTTTGCTGCCTGATGATGCATAGGTCTTGACAAAATCCTGACTCTGATAGCGGGTTTTGATGGTGTCAAGAGGGTAGACGAGGCAGTCAACCGTAAAAGCTGCTGCTGCACCGGCCTGAGAGTGTCAGCCAGCAAGGGCACGCGTCAGACTGGTAATTGTCCAGGCACGTACCGCGTATATCTCGTACATCTCAGCTGTGAAATTACCTGAGCCCTCATTGGCATTCTGGTGGAGTGGTGCGTGTACTGGACGTGGATTCAGCAGCATGCGAGGCTTTGGGCTCGATGCTGGAACGATGACCTCATAGCCCACCAGCCAAAAGCCAGAACAGTCTTAGGTAGTGTCTTCCATTCCTCTACAATTTTTGGGGCGTCTTATCCAGCTTTATGAGTCGAACTTGCCCAGGACATTTCGGGCGATTTCTGCCTGAAGTATTAAGAGACCCAAGAGCATGAAGTCCTCCTCATTCTTTGCAGAAAGCGGTTCTTCTGTCGCCTGTGACCAGTTCTCACTGCCCAAGTGGCTGGTGAGACTGCCCAAGTGGCTGGTGAGAGTTACAGCCACAAGTCATAATTAGAAGCAACCTAGACCTGTGGCTGAGGCCGTTGCGCCAGCCCCAAACACCCCGCGGTGGGACGCGATTCATGCCGCTGATAAGATAAGAAAAAAAAATCCCCTACTTTCTCGCCGGGTTGGAGGGGCATCGTTCTCTCCTTGGCGGGGTGACACACATCGCGACAACCCCCCGTTCCTTCCTGGATCGCTCTTTGGATATTTGACTCGCCTCGGGGATCCGTATCATATCTTTTTGGAAAATGGGTGACATTGCTCAGGCCGAGGCGCCTCACAGCGTCTTTGACGTAAGCACGCTCTGCCCAAATCTGGAAATACCATGTCACTGATCCGTCACATCAGACTGTCCTGGTTCTGGACTTTGGATCTCAGACCAGCCATCTCATTCTCAGACGACTTCGCTCTTTGAACGTGTATGTCAAAATGGTCTCTGAATGAACGCAACATGAATCTGATGAGAGAGGCTACAGTTACTCGGAGATGCTGCCCTGCAACACCAAGATTGCCGATCTGAAGTTTAAGCCCATCGGAGTCATTTTCTCTGGCGGTAATTCTTCCCTTGGCGCATCGGCGATCACCCAGTCTTGTGCTTGTTTCTAACTTGTGATAAAGGTCCTGCCTCTGTATATGTATGAAGAACCTGTTGTCGGATACTCAAGACGCATCCAAGCCTGACGATGCATGTTTGTAGGACGACGGTGCCCCTCACGTAGACCCTGCCGTCTTCGACCTCGGCGTCCCCATCCTGTTGGTTTCCAAACTGCATGCCTAAAAACCGATGAGCTAACTGTTCAGGGGAATTTGCTATGGTTGCCAGGAGCTCGCCTGGCTTCAGAGCACCGACAACGTCAAGCGAGGTGTTGCCCGCGAATACGGAGCTGCTAGTGAGTTGCACGTCGGTGTCTTGTTTATGGCGCTGCGGACGCTGATTGCCAATTTTTCCCACGCAGCTGTTCACATCAAGAAGATTGACAACACTGAAAATGTCAACCGTCTATTCGCCGATCTGGGCGGTGACACGACTGAGGGTGAGCACAACCCGGGCTCTGATATTGGCACGCGGAAAATCTCACTCGACTGCAGTCTTCATGTCGCATTTCGACAAGCTTGTCCAGCTTCCCAAGGGCTTCGTCACCATTGCCAGCACCGACAACTCCGAGTTCGCTGGCATTGCCCACGAGTCCAAACCTATCTACGGTACAATCCCCAATTATGCTCACGTTGGCTTGGTACAACTACTAACAGCGTCTACAGGTATCCAGTTCCACCCGGAGATTTCCCACTCTGTCCAGGGCACCGACATCCTCAAGAACTTCGCCGTCGGCATCTGCGGTGCTCGTCAGCACTGGAAGATGACCAACTTCATCACACAGGAGATTGCCCGCATTCGCAAGCTCGTCGGCGACCAAGACCAGGTCATCGGTGCTGTGTCTGGCGGCGTCGACTCCACTGTTGCCGCTCGTCTCATGAAGGAGGCCATCGGTGCGTGGGCCCAAGCTCATGCCTGTGTCAATGAAAAGAGCTGACAGGTATTGCAGGCGACCGTTTCCATGCCGTTCTCATCGACAACGGCGTCATGCGCCTTGACGAGTGCCAGCAAGTTAAGGAGACGCTCAAGGAGCACCTCGGCATCAACCTAACTGTCCTTGACGGTGGCGAGCTTTTCCTCGGCAGACTCCAGGGTGTTACCGAGCCCGAGAAGAAGAGAAAGGCAAGGCTATCAGTCGCCTTTTGTTCCCCCGTCTGCCCCGTCTAACCCTTCACAGATCATCGGAGGCACTTTCATCGATCTTTTCGAGGCCGAGGCAGTCAGGATCGAGAAGGAAGCCGAGAACACCCCCAACACAGGCAAGGTGCGGTGGTTCCTCCAGGTACGCAGTTCCCATACTCTGTTTTCTTTTTTCTTTCATCCTGCTGACTGAAGCACAGGGAACGGTGAGTGATTCCCCTTTCACGACGACATGTCGCTTTCCAGCAAACATCAGACCAAAGCGTGGACTACACATCATCTACTCCATCCACCGACTGTCCCCAACGCTACGAGTTGCTGTTTACTGACTGCATATCGTTTGCAAGCTCTACCCCGACGTCATTGAGAGGTAAGTTTACTCTTGGAAAGAAGTGATACTCCCAGGGACTAACAGTGTTGCTAGTCTGTCATTTAGAGGACCAAGGTGCGCTTCGTCAAAGTTTCAGGAGAAATCGACATGAGGATCCTAACAGAACATACAGCGCGACCATCAAGACGCACCACAATGTTGGAGGCCTGCCTGCTCGTACGTAATTTGTTTGCTTGTCTCTGCGATCTTTGAACCAAACGCCCCAGGGGTCACTTGGCACTTCACTCTAAAACCCCTGGCATTCTCGTACTAACTACTGCAATCCTCGCAGGCATGATGAACGGCCAGGGCCTCAAGTTGATCGAGCCTTTCCGCGAACTATTCAAGGGTGAGCTTCTCGCTATGACTGGACCCGTTTACTCGTTGGGTCTCAGAAGGGATGTTGAAACTGACGTCGCTCGTCAACCAGATGAGGTTCGTGAGTTCGGTCGCCAGCTTGGTATTCACCACGACCTCGTGATGCGCCACCCCTTCCCCGGCCCAGGTATCGCGATCCGAATCCTGGGTGAAGTGACGCCGGAACGTGTCAATATCGCTAGGCAGGCGGATCACATCTTCATCTCGGAGATCCGCAAGGCTGGCATCTACGACCAGGTACGTCCCAGCAAAGCTAGCAAAGCTGGCTCGGGTAACCTCACTGACATCATCGTAGATGGCTCAGGCTTATGCCGCCGTCGACACATCCAAGGGTGAGTGGGTTAGCCGACTGGCGCCCAAGAAGCTGGTTGGTAGTTTCTTCGCATGTTGCAGATACGCTGACGTTTTCCACAGCGGTCGGAGTGATGGGTGATGCCCGCGTAAGTTTCCGGACCTGATATGCACCTCCTCGGTGAAAGACCTGTAACGAAAGACTTTATATCTGACTTTGGCGTTAGGTATACGGCTACATCATCATTCTTCGTGCCATTATGAGCACCGACTTTATGAGTGGAGAGCCTTTGTGAGTCCCATTACATGTGATAAAGGTTTGGAGGCACATTTCTGACGAGGTCTAGCCCGTTCGACTGGGATCTCCTCAGATCCATTACCCGCCGCATCGTGAACGAGGTAGACGGTGTCTCCCGCGTCGTCTACGACACCACCAGCAAGCCTCCCGGCACGATCGAGCTGGAGTAAAGATGACACTAGAACAGTCGCGGTGGAGGTATCTTCCGTTTGTTGAACTTCGAAGACCAGGTTTATAGACGATAGAACTTCAATGAAGCAAAAGCAATCGAATTGACGCATTTCCAAGTTCTTCTTATTGCCAGTCATCGTGCCTGCTCAAAAAGCTCGGAGGTAAGGCGACAGACAGCCTTTCTGCACAGACCAAGTCGACTGACTGCCGAGCACATTATTTTGTCCATTTTCATGTCTGCGGACTGCTTCATCGAGGTTTTCGACCGTTTGAGAACAATACCCACCAGATACGGTTGGATGGCGAGTGTCTCTGTATGCCTGCAAGCCCAGTCTAGTGGGTTCACAGCACAAAGCCATCAGCTCAGTCACCCGGAAATCGCGATCCATGTGGTGGGAACTAGCCAATCTGCCTTCATCACAATTACAGAGGGCACGCGATACTGACTGACGCAGTTCCCACCATTATCTCCGACTTTGCGCCCGCCTCTTCAGGCAAGAAAGATGGCGCCTGTTTCGCCAGTCAACAGGAAATGCGAAGAGCAATTGCTCCTCCGCATCGACATTGCTCGCACCAACCTACTACATGACGAGTGCCATGGTACTCTGGATAGCCTCGATAACTCTTGGCGATGTCGCGAGCGCCCCGGAAGCTCCTCGTTAATGCGGTCAAATCAAGTCCACTTGCACCGCCGACGACCACGGGCTATCGACCGAAAGAGGCATGATAACACCATTTAACAATACGAGGGAGAAGACGCTTTGATCTCTCAGCTGCGGATTTGCGTCACGACAGACCGAAGAGTGGCCTGCGGCTGCGGCTGCGGCTGCTGCTGTCAGAGTCGGCATCGCAGATCTGATGCGCGCGAGTTCGACATTGGGCTGCGCCACCGCCTTGACACTTCAGTTTGGTTTCACGCCGCATTCTATTTGGGCAGCGATCTTCGCGACCGAATGTCGTCCGTTAGAGACCCTGTGGTTCCTCGCGCTTTCCTGTGCGAAATACGGTGAAAGTTGCACGAAACAAGCCAACTGCCGCAGTATAAGCCCTCCGCTTGTTTGTCTCGATAGTTCGCATAGGTTCAGGCGACTTATCAGGTTGATGGGCTAGCTCGGCTGCACACCACGCCTCTCGGTTCGGGTTGCGGGTGAAATGAACTGCACATCACGATCTTCCGACCTCAAGGGGGTCAGTTTTCCGCGGACGTTCTGGACTCAGCCTTCTGGTGTTTCCATGTCTCCTTGTGGCCGTCGAAGATCTGCGACTCGGGTTCTGGCCGAGACACATGGCTTATCGAACATTCTATATGCATTTCTGTCGCACGCAAGTCACTAGCTTGACGGCACAACTGAACATGGCATCACAGGCAATTTGGACTACACGTCGAGGCCCTGTATGAGGTGACGGTGGCGTCGATTTCCACGCGATTTGCGCACGTAAAGGAAACCCCGTGGAGAGGCCCGGATTTCTCGGTCTGCGCGACGTTGTTCACGGACAAGGCGACCAAGCCAGAAAATGATGCCCTTTCAACTTTCCGATGAGGATCCAACTGGAAATAAGCGCACCGACACAGCTGAACGTGGTTCGGAGAATACAATAGAAGCCACGGTTTTGCCAGACTGCAACACGTGGTGTCGACCAAGCAGCAGCTGAAGTCAGCCAAGATTGAAACAAGCGACTAATTAGTCCCTGTCTTCAAGCCTCTCGGATGCTTCCACAAAAAAAAAAGAAGAACATTCGCATCAACGTGTCGACCTGCGAAAGCTTTTGGGTGCGGGAGTGTGTTGCAGCTGCAGGCTTGGCTTACCAACAAATCTGCAGCGTTGCGTCGGAGTCGGTTTTGTGAGCGATGAACGCATGGTTTGAAGCGATTCACTCGTTGGCCGTGCACTCTCTGAAGAGATGGAAAAGCCAACTCAGCCTCGACGGGGTCGGTTGACCATTGTCATCGGTCCCGAAGAGCCCCTCGATAGTCTGCATCTCATGGCAGCGCTAGGGCCCCGTTCGGCGTCATTCCACATTAGACGAACAGGCTGACACCTTTCAGGGTTTGTGATGGAGGGGAAATGTCGCCCATTGCGGTGGCTTTGTGGCCAAGAGCTGGCGGTTGTCAACGAGGAAGTTAATATGCCCCCTTGCAGAGCCTTGTGGCTATCCGTACGGCGTGGGAAGAACAGTGACACGAACCGGATGCCTGAGACAGGCGTGTGCCACCCAGTCAGCAGTCAGTCTTGCTGCTTGTGATAGCCCGGGCACGAGGTGATCTACCATGCATTCCGAGGAGCAACGAAAGGGGAGCAGTCGAGTGGCTGAGAGAAGAAGCACAAACGAATAGCGAAACTTCAGATGGTGATGTCGGCCGAAGCTGGAAGTCATGGCTGCGTCGTTGACCTGTCACAGTCACGGCCAGTCGTCCTAAATTTTGGCTCATTTTAGCTGCGTCCATTGTTTCCCGTATATAAGTAGATTTCATCTCCTCTTCCCATCTCGTGTGGTTATGTCCATCTTCAGTAGTAGAAGTCTGATCTCTTCTAGCTTGGTCACTTGTCTGCTACCTTGTCATTGATGCCGCCATCACCAAATCCCGAAAGCTCCACTTGGACTCCGAACATCGGTAGCCTCCAAAACTCTTACATGACTACACTCTCTTGGGCATCCGCTCGATTCTGGGGAATCAAGAGTTCGGCCTCGTTGTCAATTTCTATCCGTCTTAGCAGTTGAATAGCTTACAATTGACCACAATGGCTTGTCCCTTTCTGCAAAGCACACTGGCGGTGCCCCAGAGGCAGATCTCGGTGGAGCAGGAGTTCGCCAACATCCGCGAGCAGTACCCATCGCTGGCGTCAACGGGATGCACACCAAAGTTCTGCCAGTCGGGGAGGATGACGCACCTGGACGAGGATCGCGTCGGAAAGAACCAGTCTTATGCCCAAGTCCGCGAGGACGCGCTTGACTTTTTGCAGCAGATGTACAAGGAAGGCCTCGTCACAATGGAGCAGCTACACCACCGCGCACACGACGTTCTTCAAGAGATCCAGAAGAATTCGACCGAAGGCAGATTCACTACGGCGGCGGAGTGCGGGCCTGAAGCGCCGCCTACTTCTGAGGATGGCCTCGTCGGTGGGCTCTGGACCCAGACGTTCGAAGAGCTCGAGTTTGGGATTAGAACTGCTTGGAAGCACGCCCGAAAGTGCATCATGCGATCCGAGTACAGAAACTTGAAGTAGGTTGCCGTACGTTATCACGAGTAACATGTGCTGACCTTTGTAGGCTATGCGACCTGAGGCACGTCAGGACGAGCAAAAAGATGGCCGAGACATTGATCGAGAACCTCAAAGTGGCCTACAATTCGGGCGAGATCAATCCAACGGGTAGGAGTCGACACCGCCCATCACTTGCTTTTTCCTAACGTGTTCCACACAGTCTTTGTATTTCCTCCGAGAGACATCAACAGTCGCGGGCCCATGATCTGGAACTCACAGCTTCTGTCCTTTGCAGGGGTAAGTTGTCTTCCTCCAAGTCTCAAATCTACCGTTGCTAACAAAGCAGTATCAACAACCCAATGGCGACGTGCTTGGGGACCCGGCAAACGTTGACTTGACCACCGCCATCACCGAGCTTGGCTGGAAACCCCCACGCGTCCGCTCGCAATGGGATCTTCTTCCTCTCGTCACGATGGCCGAAGGCGAAGACCCTGTCATCACAGAACTGCCCAAAGACGCCTTCCCACTGGTGCATATCCGCCATCCCAAATATCCTGGGCTGGACAACCTCGGCCTACGATGGGTGCCTGCCCCAGCTCTTAGCCGTCTTGGCTTCAGCATTGGCGGCGTGCAGTACACTGCGACGCCCTTCATCGGGTGGTATGTTTGCTCGTTCGTCCCACCCATGTTTGACGTCGCTAAACGGATGTAGGTTCATGGATGCCGAGATTGGCGTCCGCAACCTGGCGGACTCGTTCCGCTACAATGCCCTGCCGCAGATTGCCAAGGCCATTGGCTTGGTCGACGGTGAGGTTGACGACTTGCCAGACTATGAACGGCTGGCTGTGCTCGTGAGTCTGTTTGATAATCGCTGCTAGTGCATTCGCTGACATCAGAATGACCAGTCTCGCGCCCAGCTCGAGCTCAACTACGCCGCGTTCTACTCCTTCGCACAGGCCGGCGTGCGCATGTCAGACTCGCTCGGCGCAGCAGAACAGTTCACGCAGTTTGACGACGAGCATCTCATGAACAACGGCTTCCGCCTCCCCTCGGACCCGTACTGGCTCGCACCACCGCAAGGCTCCATTATACCTCTCTGGCACCGCGGTGGCTCGCCAAACTACCAACCCAAACCGCTGATATGCCGCCATGCCCAAGATCCCATCAAGGCATGGCGTAGAGAGCGCCTCGCTCGCGCGCGCTCATCCGACACCAAGCTGAACATCTCCATTCCCACCGTACCCTCCATCTCCCTCACGAGACCGGTGACACCCATCTCCCCTTCCGGTTCCGTCTTCCTACCGGTACCACCGCCCGTCAGGCCTCTGACGCCCATGTCGCCGCTCTCACCCCGCACGGCCTCGGGACGCAGAATATACATCGGATTCTGCAGCTCGGGCAATGTCGCCATCAAGCTCTGCAAACGCCTGTGCGCGCAGCTGCAGCAGGCATGCGAGACGAACCCAAGGCTGGGCAGCGTAGTCTCGCCATGCACGCTCAACGCGCTGCCCGTGAGCCTGATGGAGGCTGACGATGTGCTGGTGGTCGTGGCCAGTACCACCGGCCGGGGGGAGATACCGCAGAACGGCAAGGCGTTCGCGGACGCGTTGTCAAGGAATCCGAAGACTTATTCGGGTAAATATGCCATTTTCGCGAACGGCTCGCTGGAGTACCCCGACACGTATAATCAGGCTGCCATGGATATTGAAGAATTGTTGAGCAAGGGAGATGCAACGAGGTTGATTGGCATGAGAGAGGCCGACACCGGAGCTGAGAACCCGCCCTGGTCTGTCCTCGGACAGTTTTCCGACCAGGTTCTTGCCGCGTTGCAGAAGGCCAGCCCTGACAACGAGGAGGAGACTAGCGTCAGAAGAGCAGTCAGCAGACCCGTCAGACCGTTCGATACGAGGCCATGGTTTCGGGCTGAGATCGTCGGGAAGCCTGTGGAGGGGACCGCCAAAGATGGCATGAAGAGGGTGACGCTCGACCTGGGAGATCGGGACTATCCCACCATGGGAAGTGTGTGGATCCTTCCACCCAACTCGAAGAACAAGGTATCTCGGGTGCTCGAGGCCTTGGGGGCCAAGTCAGAGGAGGTCTTGAACATCCCCGGGCAGCCCACCGTCGGCGACTTTTTGCAGAGGTTTGCGGACTTGGAGCGGCCTTTCAAGTCATCGGAATGGGCTGACGGGCTTTCGCTGACACGACCCGAAAGTCTGACCAAGGTGCCCATCGAAGACGCGGTTCACCTCATCCCTTCCTACTGGAGGGCGTCGTTATCTTTGGATACCCTCTGCGCCGCCATGCCAACGATCCAACCGAGAGAGTATTCCATAGCCTCTGACGGCTTGAGAACAAGGCGAAAGGACGGAAATACACTAGACCTTCTCGTCCAACACCACACACACGGACGGTTCTCCGACAGATACCTCAACTGTTTCGAGACTTTTGGCGCCGTCACCTGCAAGATTCGGCCATCTTCTCACTTGGAGGAGATTGCGCACAACTCGGACAGGCCGACGATTATCTTCACGACGGGATCCGGCATGGCGCCGGTCAGAGGTCTCCTCCAGAACCGGCTGCAACGGCCTGACAATGGCGGTCCCGGTATCAGCCTCTTTGCGGGCTTCAAGGCCTCGGATGCGGAGCTCGTGCGCGAGGCTGTGCAAGATGCCGACGATAAGGGGATTTTCGACGTGCTCAAGTTGACGGGGAGCAACAAGGAGAAGAGAAGGGCCCAAGACGCCATGCTCGAGCCTTCAATCAGAGACAAGTTGAAGCAGAGCGTGGAAGATGGCGCGTTGGTGTTCGCGTGCGCGAGGCCAAAGGCTGTTGACGATTTTCTTGCCAACTTGAGCAAGGTGTTGGGTCAGGATGCTAGGGAGGCGCTGGGGGATCGATTTGCTGCTGATGTTTACCAGCCTGCGACGTGATGAGTTGTACATCCAGAGGGGTTGAATTTTAGCGTGGCGTTGGAGGATGAATTTCTGTAGCATATGGATCCCGTGCACGTAGAGCAGTACCAAACAGATTTTTTCTTGTCCACAGGTTGAATTAGTTCGTATTGACTGCTTTCAATTCGGTATCCAGGATGAGGGAAGGCATTGTGTCGTGATGCTTCTTTATGAAACGCCTCGCATTATCAACATTAATCATTTCATTCACTTCGCCAGCACGAAACACAGTGATGTTACAACCCTGAGGGCAGTCATTATCGTTGTACATCATAACTAATTATACAGCCTTGTTATCGCTTCCGTCCCGCTGACCAAACGCCTCATGCAGAATTCACCTAGGGTTCTCAGCTTCGGCAGCCGCGTGCGTCACGCTTTCGGGCGCCACGTATCCCTCGGCGGAGATGCTGTCCGGCACGCTTTCGGGGGTGTAATAGTCTGCACCCTTGAACTGGCTGCCGCCGACACCTGGCGGGTTGGTGCCGACGTTGTTCCTCACGGCACCCTCGCCCTGGAGCAGGTTGTCGTCCTTGCGGTCCTGGGTGCCGAGCGAGGAAATCTTCTTGGCGGGGACGACGTCGTCGTCGTTCTCGGCGGGATCCTTTGCGGGCTGCTCGGGCTTGTAGGAGACGTTGTTGGTCGGGTCGCCCTGCACGCTGACGGAGGCGCCGGGGAATTGGCGCTCGGCGACGGAGGAGACGCCGGCGTCGTCGTTGCCCATGGGCCGGGCGGCGCCCGTCTTGGACTGGTAGGTGTTCATGTCGAGCTGGGCCTGTGCCGCAATCTCGTTAAGCTGGTCCTTTGAGGGTGCCATTGTGATGTTTGTTATGGGAGTAATGGTGATGATGGAAGTCGTGTGTGTTGGTGGTTATTGTAAGATGATTGCTTTTTGCGCGAAACGGCTTGTCGTTGAGCTTTATTTAATTGAATGGATTCGTCTTGATTGGTGCTGTGTCGCAACTAATCAATCTTCTCCTCACTGCTTGGAATCGTGAGCTTATGTATCTGCTGTCGCTACTCACCATGTGTGATCCGACCCATCGACGTCATCTCGATGATCTCACACCATCACTGTGTGATGATTTCACTACCCGCCATTTTGTGGTGCGCGGTGGGGAAGGACTCGTCTCATCGACACTGATCGAAAGGGCCCGACGCCGCCCGCGACGCCACAGAGTCCTCAACTCCTCAAAACCGTCCATGGCAGGGCTGCACTGACGTAGGAGTGATATCAGCAGCCCCTCCAGTTCCCATACCCGATCGGCCAAAACCATGGCCATCGTTCCGGCGGCTCAAGTCAAGGTTCGTCTTGGTTCTCGGTGAGCGGCCCGGAGCCGGTACTGCGCCGTGTGTTCGGTGAATTCTCTGCCGGTGGAGCTAACCATCATACCTACCGGCATTACTGTATAACTTACCTACACATCCATACACTCGCTACCTTTGTTTAGCCATGTCTGGTTTAGTACCGCATGCCATGCTCCCTCATCACTAACTCATGGCAATGCTGACGGACAAGGTATCATTTGACTCTCCATTACGGTCCTGAGGCCCAAATGGCCGTGGCTCATGCTTTTGGAATAACCCGATACAGAGACACAGCGTGCCACATCAGGTATTGACATGCACGCTGTTGTGATAAAACTGAGCAACCAAGTCATAATCCTACTAGTTTCGTTCCAGACATCAAGAAAATGAAGCACAAACCCTCCTCCGCCAACGACAAGCTTCGCACGTGGCTGCCGGGCCCTATCCTAGTTCAGCCTTCACACCTAACCGTCGGTACCGCTGCTGCGGAAGGTGGCGCAAAGGGCGGCATAGTGGTGCGTGAGGTCGAGCACATTCTGCGGCAGGCTCGTGGCCTGAATGATACTTCTGACCTTGACGGCTCCTTCGTCCTCGATGAGCGTCCTGATCGTGTGGAGCAGCTCTGGCGAAAACTCAGAGTACCACCTGTACTGCCAGGTAACAAGTCTAATGACCGATGCCACTGTCTCGCGCGTGTTCTTGTTCTGCTCAAAGACGCGGAGGATGCCCGTCAGCGCCTTGGGGCTGAATCTCGCGGCGAGGCATGCCCTATACGCCTCCACCGCCTCATCCGTGTGCTGGAGTCTCTCGGCAAGCGAGCCCAGGATCTCCCACTCCTCGGCAGATTTCTTATACTGCATGGATTGCGCCCGGTACTGCGCCATCTGCGTTCTCCAAATCGTGTAGACACGGAGGTCTTCGTAGAGCACCATGAAGAGACTGTCGAGCCACCGCTCGCACAGTCGCTTGTTATTGAGCTTGGAGAGATGGTCGTCGTTTTGCGATCCCTGCGTTTTGGTCAGCTGGCTCCGGAGGCCGTCTTGGAGGCTTCTCACATTCTCTGCGTCACCCTTCAATTCGCCAGGGTCGATCGCATGGCTGGGCTTCTCGACGGACTCGCCTTCCGTCTGTCCGTTGGCCGCCAGGGTCTCAGCAGTCGACTCGGTGTCCGACGGCTTCTTCTCGTCCTGCTCGTCTCTGTCGCCCTCGTCTTCGTCGTCCGAGTCGGACTCGGACTGGTCGCCGTTTGTCGTCGGGTCCGGTGTCCCCCTGAGACCGTCCGTACTCGGATTGCGCTGCTGCTGCGGCTCGTGCTTCTCGGAGCGATATTCGTCTTCCATGACGAACACGGTACTCCGGATCTTCAAGAGTTGATCCCAGCCGATTTTGGCCGTCATCTCCGTGAGAATGCTGTATGCCTGCTTGAATGTACCCTTGTAAACAGCAGCTCGTAGATTTAGTAGACTAGCATCGACTTGCTCCGAGTATCGAGACTCAGGCTCGCTGTCGATCTCGTCAAGACGAGTCTCCGGCAGCGTGGGGAGGTGGACGTCTTTTGGCTCGGGCATCTGAGGCGCGTCTTTGTCTTGGTACGTGAACATCGGGCACGAGTTCAAAATCGTCAGGGCGTTTTCCCAGTCCTCCATCGCCACATATACTTGGGCCAATCGGGCCCAGGTGCCGAACTCGCTAGGAGCGGCGATGGTGCTGCGGTCAGCACAGCCAAGGGCCAGTTGGAGCCTCTCCTCTTTTTGCTCGGGGGTTGCCGCCGTCTGGGCCTTCTTCAGGAGAAATTCGGCCTGGGCGTCGAGCATGACGTAGTCCATTGGGGATTCCTTCAGCGCTTGGTGGATTACCCTGACACCCTCGACCTCCTCATTGCCCATGAACAGAACCTTGGCCAGAAGCGAGGAAACCTCAATATTTTGAGAGCGCAGCTTTTCAAAAAGGTTAATACCGGAAGCGTAGCGTCCAGTTGTCTGAAAATACTTCAACAAGCCGGCGGTCAGATGGTTCGAGACATTATTCGGCACTTGAACAACACTGTCGGAGCCCAGTTGCCATCCTATCACGACGTTAGTACCAGATTGCGGCGTCTAGCGAGATGTTGGGTACCTCTGAAGAAGAGCTGTTCGGCTGAATTGAGGAAGCGATGTTCGGTTTCCGTGTTGGTGACGGGGTTGAACCGGCGCACACCCATAATCTTGCGAATGGTCTCTCCGCTTCCATCATCCGCGTACGAGTAGGCCCGCAAAACACTGCAGAGGTATGTCTCCAACCAGAGGTCGTCGGTTGCCTTGCGCTTTTCGCCTCGCTCGTCAACACAGTAGCTCTCGACGGTGCCGGGAATCGTGACGTGGACACGCATGTCTAGTCGTGAGAAGGCGTTGTAGCAGCTTCAAACAGATCAGCTTGCAGATCGAGTGCCACCAATCGCGTCTCAACCTACCAGTAAAGTCCTTCCGATATCTTTGTTTGCGCATTAGGACCATGCTCGCGGTACGTCAAAGTGTTGATGTAGGCAGCGAGACTGGCTGAGGAAGAGGCATCGACGCCGGTGACATGATGGTAGACTCCGAGCTACATAGCATGCCGTATCAGCATCATCTCTTTCTCCGTAATCAACCGATGCGACGTACCTGCTTGCCTGGGTTTCTTGTAGCTTGCTTAAGGAGGTGAACGAGGTCGGGTGGGCCTAGCTCCCGCAGGGAGATGAGCGACTCGGTACGGGCATCAATCGACTCGGAGAGAATCTCCTCGGTGAGCCTAGACGAGGCATTAGTATCCAAGATGACAACGGCGTCAATGGAGATGGTAAACAGACTCGGGCACGGCCGGCGCGACCATTGCGGCGGTGTTGCGTGTCAAGCTTGGTCGCAGCGACTCTATACAGCTGCAGTGCCGTGCCTATTTGACTGGATACGGTGTTCTGAGTCGGGGGCTTCGAGCTTCGAGCGAAAGATGCGGGACACGAAAGCTTGAAGACTGAATCGCAAGGCAAAGTCTTGGAAGTGGCTGGGAGCAGAGGGATGAGGGTGGGGGAGGCTCGATCCCAACGCACGTCGTGGTCGGCAAGAGATGATGGATTGATTGCCTGGTCCGGCCTGGTCTGGCTTGGTCGGTTGGACGTGATTTGAGCTTTTGGGGCAGGTGGTGAGCTTGGACTCTGTACTGCGTAGTGACAGGGTGGGAGACCCAATACTTCTGCCTCCTGTGACGATGGGGCTGGCAGTAACAATATTACTGGATTCACTGTTAATGGCGAGGAACGAGGAGAAGACGTCGTCCCATTGGCAGAATTTTGTATGAATGGAGCTGCTGCTGCTGCTGCTGCTACCTTACTGTAATTATCTCAATGTAGCCTGTAGGCTTTCACGGCTGAGACTTGGACCTCACCTACCTACCTGCTACCCTGGTTTGCCATGTTCCCAGAGGCCCAGCTGGCAGCTTGATCGCTTGCTTATGTAAGTCACTGGCGCTCCAAGTAGGCATATCAGTGGAGCACAGACCACGCGTCAATGCTCTGGCCGTTGAAGTATACTGCGTACAAGTGGCTACTATTCGCCCTGCGCCACTGTGGCTAGCACATGTCTGTTGTGGAACCTCGCGAACCACCACGAGACAACGCTGCTCTTTTCGTTTGTTTACAACGTCTCTTTGATGGACGCGATCAAACTCAAGAGGTCGAGGTCCCCTTACTTTGAGTGACTGGACTCTTCGAGGCACCGGGGTAATCATCGACAGTAGGGCACATGGAATCCTGTCTCAGAGGTAAACCTGGCTCCAATGATTTACAGTCCCACGAACTGCTTACCGATCACCCACATGCGTTGATCGCCTGTGCTTGCCTATTCAACTCCACCAGGTCGTTGCGCGTTATAACTAGTCGTGAACCTGACCGAGCTCAAGCGTACAAGATAAGTAACAAAATAAAAGAGAAATTGAAATAATAGTATTACATCAACCTTCTCTAGGGTCACTTTAGATGGAGATCAATGTTAGATGCTAGGCTACTATTTCAATTTCGCCTCTAGACTCATATATCGTGCTCTAATCCCACAAACGGGGCTATGTCCAGCCATTACACACTTAGTAGATGTAACGGAAGTTGGGGTTCTCCTTGTCAGTCAAGTCGTCGAAACCGTGGGTGGTGTTGATCTCGGCGCCGAACTCCCTGTCCTTGCGCTTGTTGCGCCAGACCAAGTTCCAGCGAAGGAACGCAATGACACCAACAAGGATGGAATAGCAAACCAAGTGGATGGTGAATGCCTTGAGGTAACGGGGCTCGTCGCCATCGAAAAAGACCTGAGGACCCGCGGCATTGCCCGCGCACCACGCCACAAAGTTCAGGGTAATGCACACAGACTTCTTGGTCTGGCCACCGACGTTTCGCGTCAGCATCGACATACCAAGACCCTGGGCGGCCCAGAAGGTGAAGACGATCCAGTAGCTGATGAGGAGACCAGCCTTGGTGGCCTCGTTCGTGTTCGGCACAGCCATGATGACAATGGTACCAACGAAAGATCTTATGCGTGTTAGTCAAGCTCATCGATCAAGGTAGATTGAAATGGTGGGCTTACGGAATCACAAAGATGGCCATCGTGATCAAGTTTTGGTTCCACTTCTTGACCATCCACGCCGAGGTCATCAGGGTGAAGATGATGATGGCGCCAAGGACCATGGCAAGCAGCTGGGTCTCGAGGAGAGAGAATTTCAGGCCCTTGATGATAATGTTGTAGAAAGCACCGAGACCAGACGTGGGGAGGGTGGTGCAGATCTGGATGAGCATGTAGCAGTAGGTCTGAGGGTCCGTGAAGGCCTCCTTGACCTGGTAGGCACGGAACTCCTTGTTTTGAAGACCGGTCTGGTTGGAACGGACACGCTCAACCATGAGCTTCTTGTCTGTCTCGGAGAAGCACTTCGCACGCATGGGGGAGTCTAGCAATCTCAAATTAGAAATGTTCCGTAGAGATCGTGATGTGCCGATTCGGACTCACCAGGAAGTCTCCAGAGGACAACGATACCCCACAGAAATGAAGCACTGCCATAGGTGATGAAGATGGCTTGCCACGATCTGATGGCGGCGGTGCCGTTGGGATCGAAGCTAGGGTGCTTGATGTGAGAGAAGGCGTAAGCGAGGAGGCCGCCGCAAATCTGCTGCATGCCGTTCATCATGTACCAGTAGTTGACGACCTGGGCCTGCTCCTCGCGCTTATACCAGATCGAGCTCATGATGAGGAAGGCTGGCTGGCAGACAGCTTCGAAAATACCGAGCAGTGTTCGCACCACAATGAGCGATGGGAAGCTGAAGCAGGCGGCATGGCAGCACAGGGTCACACTCCATGCCAGGATGTTGAAGCTGAGGTATTTCGCAACAGGCACGCGCTGGATCAACCAGTTGGTCGGGTACTCGACGAAGAGCACCGCAATGTAGATACAGGTTGTGAGCCAAGCGAACTGCAAAGGATCCTGTCAGCGAGCTGCGGTGATTGAATGACTGGGGGCTGGGAGGTCAAGGCTCACGTTGCTGTTCAGCTGCAGAGCGGGAATGTCATTGCGGATTCCCATGATGGAGCTGAAGGACATGGTGCCCTTGTCCAGAGCCTGGAGGAAGTAGGTGACGATCATGAGGGGTAGCACGCGTCTGTCGATAAGCTTCTTCAGACGCTTGTTCTCTTCCTCGCTGATCACGATGGCGCCAGTTGCGTCAGCGTACTTCGCGATTTCATTGTCAACACGGTCGTAGTTGACGTGATCGACCTTCGCATCTGCGCCTGACAAAGTGCGCTCGATCTGGGTAGCGGTCTTGTCGTCCTCAGAGTTGCGAATGATCTCCGGGGACCCGGCCTCGTGGCTGGCTTTCGCCATTTTGATGTACTTCGCGAGGGTTGGACGGACAGAGAGGTGTTGGACGTGTCAGGCGAAGCACGGAGGTTGTCAGGACACAAGAACCACGAGAAACCGAGGAGAGACGAGGGAAAGGTCTAGATCATATTTATTCTACAAAAGCGCCCCCACAGACCGCGTCCTGATGGGAGGGCTCTCCACGTGGATCTCTCCAGTTTACCCCGTCAAACCCCGTACGAGATGGCCCCGGACTCCAGTTTCCAGAGATGGCTCACCCCGCGGGGAGTGTCGAATCCTGAATGCAACGTTGGAGGGTGGAGGCCAGGATGCGAGCAACATGATAACGCATGGCACGAGGTCGGCGCAAAACAGGCCGAAGGAGGCAACTGATAGGCTACGCTGGGATGTGATGGACTGGGACTCATGTCAATATCGTCAGAGCAGGATGCGAAAGTATCCAGGATGGCCCCCACTAGCCGTGAGTCCGGACGGGCAATGGACGGGACAGGCGTAGTGTCCCAACAAGCATCGGTGTAATGCAATGCGACATCGGGTGTTCTGCTACTTTCGGAGAGAGGTCGACGACGGTGTAGGGTGTGAGGGAGAAAAGACCAGGAGCTTGGCACGCAATTCAACTGGTTCGCGTTGTGGTGTTCGGGCGAGTAGTGTGCCGACCGAGACGGGGGACAAGAGCCTTTGGCCCGGTATCTGTTCTTGGCGCAATTTAGCCAGGTCAAATTCGTCTCGTAGAAGGGAAATGGTTGGCACATAAAGTGGCCCTGCATTCCAGCCCAGCCCTTGGCCTGAATCTTGTTGCGTCTTGGGTGGGATGAGGCTCGTAGATGGTCAACAACATGTCCCGAGAGAGCCGACTGTGGCGAAGAGAGCCACTGGTGATAACCTCATTTTGTGTATGCTCTGACGAACATGAAAGAAAATCCCCAGTCTCGATGTCGTTGAATAATACATGGGCCGTTTTAACTGTCACGATAAGGTGTGTCTGGTTCCACAATCCCCAACTCTGTTCCCCCGTGGAGACATCTGCTGTTTGCGGGGGGTGCCTGGGGGAACTCCAGTGTATACAGCGTACCCCCTCCTCCAGGGTAGGTATAGGAGGCATACACTAAGTAGGTGGTAGCAAAAGCCTGCCCGGCCTCAACGTTTGCCCCGTTTTCCCGTGATGACCATTGAAAGGAGCCATGTGATGTGATGGGTGGAGTTCCGGCGACGGCTGCAGACTGCGAAATGGTTGTCGCGACTTGCTGTTGATTCGTTACCCAGGATAAAGAATTGGGTCAATGCTCGCAAATATGGGCGGCGGCTAAGTTATCAGCAATCAGCAACAGACCTGGCTGGGCACGCAGCATCATGGTTGGGTACGTTGCCGTTCCCTTGTCGACTCGTCGCAGTCACATTGCTGCCCTCGGTGCCTCGCAGAGGAATTCTCCACCGACCGGCGCAAGTAGCTGCACTTCAGGACAGCTGGTTCCATCAGCTTTTTCACGTGTATACGACGCTACCAATCCCCTGGGTAGGATAACCCAGCTACTGGAACCAGCCTGCCATCCAAACTAGGAGCAAAAGTTCAGATGGCAACGTCCATCAGACCTTGGATATGCAGCGTCGGTTGCGACAATTGTCGTATGGCCAAGACTGCCAATTGAAGAAGCTCATAGCCGATCGAGCGTGAGGCTCATGCCCAGCCGGGTGGCTTGCTTGTGGTGAGCTCGGCGAGCCTTGGCCGAGTGTGACGCTGCGGCGTGTACTGTGCGGCGTAGGTAAACCCAAACGGATTAAGGTAGGTAGGTCCCGCCCGTCCATCAGGCGAGGGACGGAACCTAACCGGCCCGGGCTGATCATGCCTCGGAGAAAGACAGGTATGTCCGAGGAATGCCGCGAATGGATCCATGGACGGGACCTAGGTAATTACCTACCTACCTACTCGGGTGGAGGCTTTCGCGTGGCTGGTGCAGGAGGCGCCGCAATCCAAATGCCCAAGAATACTCCAGCTGGCGCCAGCTGCCCTTGAAGTAGGCTTCCGCTGTAAGAAAGCAAGCCATTTAGCTCCCCTAACGGAAGTCCAGTCGCGTCACAGCTCGACGCGCGTATTGAGTGAGGACCGATTCAATGTCCTAATGGGTTGCATCATTTTTGGGCATCATTCCCAGGCAAATCAGAAAGTCCCCAGAAATTCAATGTCATATATCAACGACGTAATAGTGTTCTGAGGCGTAACGCCATCCGACAATGGTATGCCTCGAGCTCCAAACCCATCGCCGACACCATTGAGCTAACCCATGGACAGCCAGCATTTCAAGCCATCAACGTCGAGCCCGAGGAGAGCATCGACGATGAGGTCGACACCACACGCGAGCTTCATGTCCGATCCTGTCACAACTCCCAATAGAAATCTACGCTGACCGTCATTCAGGTCGATGAGGCGCTGAAGCGCTTCCAGACAGCTTTGAAGCTACACGCCCAAGGTCCGAGATTCTTTGACGAGGCCGCCGATGCCTACGATGACCTATTCAAGTCCGACATATTCAAGTACCCAGAAGCCGCTACCGAATACGAACGAGCAGAGAAGCATCCCGACCAACTCGTCGTTGAGGCTGCCCTTGCCGGCAGCTTAGATCTCCAAGTTGCCGACGTCGACTCTACAAGTAGCAGCTTGCCCCAAGCATTCTTCCTCGCACATAAAAACCGCGGCCAATTTCTCCTCGATTGCACACGCTATGCTGCAAAGTCGGCAGGAAATGCCTATTTTCATACCGAGGAGGCACTCCGCAGCAGGCATGGTGCTCTTGCACATTTCAACGCCGCACTCGACCGCGACCCCTCCGACGCCGAGCTATGGAGGCGCACAGCACGCGTCGCCGCCTCTCTCAACAGCGCGAGGATCAACAGATACTGCCTTGAAGCTGCCATTGAGCTCGACGATGACCCTGCCATCTTTGAAGTCGAGCCTCCGTCTCTTGCTGAAGGCTTCGCAGGACAGCAACTCAAGGACCAGCTCAAGGTTCTACACGATGAGCTCGCCCTGTCTCATCCCATTATGGGCCCCTGGGTCAACCGAGAAATGCCCGACTTTATCCAGCGACATATCGATCCCATCCCTTTCCTGCCCAACCCAGTCAAGGACCTCGGCTGCAAAAGAACCACCGTAGAGGAGGTCGGCGCTACACGCCTCACCATCACTCCGACAAACCCGTCCTGGGTAGACTTGGGTATGTCTTTGGTACATTACATACTCGAAAAGGGGCAGACAAGTCGGGCAGTGTTCATAGCGCTGCCCCAAGCAGAACAGGATGACGTAGACATGGAGAACGCTCCAGCTGTAGAGGAGCCGGTCAACAACCCAAAATCTGAGGGCCAAGTGAGCCACGAGAAAAGGCCCGAGGACGATGCCACGGAAAAGGCATCTCCCATTGCTGACAAAGACGGAGAAAACAAGGAGGTTACCCCGGAAGCACCTCCGAAGGCCCCTGAGCCTACCCGCGAAACTCGCAAGGGTCGAAGTGCCTCTCAGCCCTCAAGGAAGCGGTCGCAGTCGGCTGCTGGCATTCCTGACCAGCAGGAAGAAGACGGTTTGTTGGAGAAGAGGAGCAAGCGCATTCGACGCCGAGAAACTGCCGCCGCAGAGGAGGTTATCGACCCCAGTGCTATCCAGGCGTCTCAGCTGGCACCCTATCAAGCAGCTGACCAAAACCTCTTCCAAAGCACGAAAAATATGCTGGAAAACATAGGTGTCACGGACCAGAACATTTTGGATCGAATCAGCGAAATCGTCGACGCCCTGGCCTCGGAGGACCGCGCCGCGTCCATCAAGAACCAAGCTACTACCGATCTGAGAAGCACCATTCTCGACTTCAGTGAGGACAATGCCAAGATATTGCTCAGCAAGCAGGCCCAGGCGTCTTTGAGTTTGTCTTCCTTTCTAGAACACGCCAAAGGCGGGTCTCAAAAGTTGGCGGTTATCCCCCCTTTCAAAGAGACGCAGGGCGTCTCTGCCTTTGCCAGAAACGTGAATGCGTCATGGATGACCGCCCAGGAGGTTGCGTACGAATGGGTCAAGGCTATATGCAGCAGCTATCTTCAAACCAAGTGGTCCGACGCGATGAAGACTGCTGTCGTCCAAGTCATCAGCCGCTTCGACCAGGACATCCTGCAAGCGGTCGAGTACGATATGGCTCGTGCTCGGGACAGCGGCAACCAGAACGACTCCTTCGCGTCCATCAAGGATGTGGTAGAGATGTTATTCGAGATCCATCTGGACGTATATGAGAGAATCACGAATCCTAATAGTGTCGTGGATTACAGCATACGCGTTGAAGCCAAGGGCCGTTTGGGCCGCTGGCTAGACATTACTTCTGGATTGCTCCGCCAAATCGCCCACGCACAGGACGAGCAACTCAAGGCCCGCTTCCTGTGGGCTGCTATCTTCTCCACGACGCTGACGGAGAATGCCTCAAGAGACTACATCCTTCAATGCTGGACGAGCCTGCGTGACTTTTTGGCAGACGGCCAGGTCGACCAAATAATTCTGCCCAACAACCCAGTTATACCCGAGATCTCCGAAGCCGCTGCAGACAGGGAGATTTCAAAGCTCACCACCATGGACTTCTTCCTCGGCCTATTTCAGGACAATGTCAGTGACCCAGTCGCTGTGATTGACAACTTGGAGCCTGTCCTGAACCCGGGCTCGGTCTACGTTGCTATTCAGCCAGATGACGCGGCGAAGAACGGTGATGCTTCTGGCTCTTCACGGTTCAAAGCGAAGAAAGTACCTATAAAAGACTATGCCACACAAGGTTTGCAGGATCTATGGAGGTTTCTGCTAGGCACTAGCACCGAGTTGCGCTTGTTCCTCTGGGGCCGTCTCAGCGACGCTTATGGCAGCATCAAGTATTCCACGAAGCAGTTTTCCTGCCAGCTCAAAGCCATTGAGATGCTTACAGCCGACTTGGAGAGTGACAGCTACCTTAAGAACGCGCCGTCAACCAGGCCGCCTCTGTTGCTTAAGATGCTTAAATCGTTGGACGACCTGCTGATCACGGCGCTTTCGTTGGCCCTCAACGATAGTTCAGCGTATGACATCGTGGATGATGAACACCTCAAGACGACGTCGACGGCTCTAGTCAAGCTGAGCTGCATGCTACATGCGTCCGCGATGCATGAAGATGAGATTCGCATTGGCATGACGCGCGCGCCACCAAACAACTCGTCATTTCAGGCTTTCATGAACAAGCTTCGCGAGATTCAAGTCCGCGTCTGGTGCCTTCAGTACACCGTCATCAAGGTCGGCGTCAACCAAAATCCGAAGATGTTTACTCAGCCCGAGATGGAACTCGCAGACTTCCTCTCAGCTATTCATCAAGTCTTGGGTCTCAGGAAGTGTTGCAAGGCGTCCAACAAGATTTTCCTTAAGATGATGCGGGTGGAGCTTCTCAAGTACAAGAACATTGAGAATTGGGAAGATTACCTCGGTCAGGTTCTCTACGATCTCCACGGGCTCAAACTTGGGGTTGGCGTCGGCGAAGTTCAGGATCACGGTTGCCCACCCGAAAAGCTCGAGAAGCGCAACGCGATGCAATTGGTTGACAAGATCACTGTCCTGGCAAGGAGAATGCCCAGAAAGGACCTGCTCAAGTCCGACTTGAAGACAACCATCGAGTCGATGCAGAACGCGATCGGGCAGACCAAGTCCACTCCCCAAATGATCCACAATCTGAGGAACTTCACAGAATACCTGAAGCGTCCAATTCATCCTCTGCGATTGTATCAGGCCATCACCGGCGGTGTTCAGCTAGACGTTGTCGCCGTAAACGCTCCTGAGAGCACTCTCGCCAAGCATGGGTGGTTTTTCCTCCTGGGCATGATCGCTCTTACAAGGTTCAAACAAGTCGATCTCAGTAAGAGGCAAACGCCTGGTGCCACCGACGATCTGCGACTAGCAGCAACCTTCCTACGGCTGCAACTCCAGTTCACTCCAGACAAGTGGGATGCATGGTTTCGTTTGGCCGAGTGTTTCGACTATGAGCTTGACGAAGCAGTGTTGTGGTCTGCCGACAAAATGAACAAGGAGCGCGGTGAGCTGCTCAGATTTCAACGCAACTCCATCCACTGCTACACCCTAGCGTTGTCCAACTCCTATGAAGCTGAGGTAGACGATGACGATGAAGACCCTCTCCATGAGTTGCATCACAACTTTGCCATACGACTGTACGCGTCCAGTCGAGAGCCTCTTGCCATGGAGCCCTTCCAACACGCCGATCACGAACGTTTCTTTATAGAGGACATGGGAACGGGGACCTTTCAGCGAGTTCTTCACGAGCAGATGCAGGACTACAAGGTCTGGAAGTATGCAGCATATCTCTTCAAGCAGGCCATGCGACGTAGACCACAGGACTGGAGGTAAGCTGGGTTTTCTTTTTTCTTTTTTACCAACACAGCGGGCTTTATTAACCATCAACAGGAACCCTTACATGCTGACGAAGTGCCTCTGGAAAATGTACCAGAAGCCTCTGGAGCAGCTCGGGGCAAAAGACCGCGAGACCCGTCCGTCGGTTGAGTACCTCATCTCGGCACTGGAACACGCAGTCGACGTTGTAAATGCCGTGCCTAAGTCGCGGCACAGCGACCCTATCCTCGAACCGCACTACAAAATTGTATCGATAGTGCATAAGCTTGTCGCCAGAGGAGACCTCGCCCCGCAAGAGGGCGCCGACATTCTGTCACGACAGCCCTTCGGTATGGAGCTCGGCGATGACATTACTATGAACGATATCGAGGATTGGGAGGAATATGTCATCAAGAATCTGCACCATCTACGAGATAAGGACAAGTCCAACTGGCAGCATCGAATCATCATGCGTCACGCCAGGTTGCTGTTCGACGAGGACGGCGAGTCGCCGGATTATATGCAGGCCAAGGCTGCGTTCAATGTGCTTCGAGAATCCATGTTCACGAAGACCATGGTCATGAATGTTTGGAAATGCGATGCGGAGCGTCCTGGGCGGCACCACGTTTACACCGCACAGTACATCCGCTTTATGGTCAAACTCTTGGTCGTTATGAACGACCGCGTCAATCTGGAGATGGTCCTCCGACGTCTCCGCAAAAAGGGCGCCGACTTTTACCATTTCAGCGAGCTGTGGCAGACGTGCTGCATGAATTATCTCAGGTTGCTTCGTATGGGTTTCAGCGTTCCTCCCACTTTTGAAGACTCGTTCAAGTCGACATCAGTAGAGGAGCTCGACATCATGGCAGACCGCATCACCGACTGGGCAGGCGGACCGTCCACAGATATTCCTGCTTTCAATTGCCTCAAAGAGACAATAGAATTGAAAAAGCTCAACGGCGGCCTTATGAAAGCCGGTGCCATCGACGATCTCATCAACGATTGTTATGCTCTCATTTACCAGGAAGTAGGCCCCTCTCTACCGGGGCCAGAACCTCACGAAGTGCTCGAAGCTCGTGCAAGAGCTCGCGCTAGAGAAGAAGCGGACGGCGGAAATGAGCTCAAACCAGCCAGTGCGCTGGGTAGTCTGCTAAATCCATCGGCTGTCCAGGATGCAACGACAAGCGCAGAAGCTAATGATAAGATTTCCGCCCCAGACGCTGCTCCCAGGCGCAGGGTTGGCGTTCGCAGGCCAGACATCATTCGCAAGGCCGAGCAAGCATACACGCGATTTGGTGAAGCGCCCAAGTCGTCTGCTGCCCCGTCCAAGTCTCGTGTCGGATCTGTCTCGAGTGGCAAGAACGGCGGGCAATCCCCCGCTGGAGATGCTGATGGAGGCAGTGACGCTGAAGAGCAACACGACGGTGAGGAGCACCCAGGTGGCGAGGACGTCGAAATGAAAGATGAGGCCTTAGTGGATGCTGACAATGGCGACGAAGACGAAGCAAATGCGCAGGGCACGGCGGCATCAAGCCCTCGGGGTAGTATCCACGACTCGGCTGATGACGAAAGTGAGCTTAGCGACGTTCCTGACGACTGGGATGAGGAGCCACCACCGTCCATGATGCTATTCCCCAACTTGCGAAAGAGCGTGGACTCTGTTGGGGCTGAAGAGACGGACGAAGCAAGCGATGACGAAGCTGAAGAAGAAGATGATGATCGGGAAGGCGTCGAAGCTGATGAGGAAGAGGCTGCGGAGGCGGAAGATGAAGACGAGAACGGAGATGAAGCTATGGAAGAAGACGAGGGTGCGGAGGAAGACGAGGTTGCAGAGGATGATGAGGAAGAGGAAGCCGAGGAGGAAGAGGGAGAGCCAAATGAGGAGACTTTGGCCGAGGACGAGTAAAACCCGAAGTCTTTGACCCCAAGTGCGCTGATGGCGATTACTATCGTGCCAGACTAGGACAGCGTAGAAGGCTTAGGGCAGGGGATAGGGACCTTCATCTGGAGGGCCCCATACTGTTCGTGAGGCTCGGTCAAGGCTTGATTGTTTGAGTAGCATGCAGGTGGTGTCTGTACAGCATTTTAGCATATAATAATCTAGCTTCAAGCCATTGCGGCCACGAGAAAAGCTGGTGTCCCCAAGTGTAGGCATCAGCTTTTTTTTAATTGTTTCTCCTTTTCAAATTACCAGAGTCAAGTCCAGTCATTAACCTCGTCCAAGTCGCAACCCACACGACCGGCTTCGTTGACTGTCGTCGAGGAGAAGCTGCCGTTTTTTCTCGCACACCCCTATTATAAGCGATCTGACCGACTGCTCACTTCCTCTTGACAGTTCCCTTGAGAGTAGACTCACTTCGGAGTCGGTTGCAATCCACGCTCTCATGTTGCCAAAGAGCAATATCTTGAGTCCTTGGCGCTAGTAAGGCAGCAGCAGGCCCGCCGATTCTAGGAAGCTCTGGATGTATCCCGAGATGGATTTTTCACAGCCGATGAGCCAGACGAACATTTAGGCGCAGACGAAATTTTCCTTCCCAAGTTGCCAACCATCACTAGCAAAGTTGCGGTACCTTATTTCTTAGCAGCCTGGAGCATCCAAGTCGGCGCTACTTTGAGTTGGAAACAATTGCAGAGTCGAAGTCGCCACGAGAACTCTTCTTCGATTCGTTGCCCGGTATCGTTTTCACTACGCGCCACTCTCGACATCGCCCTTGACTGTTGCTACCAAATCTTTTGTCATCTGAAAGCCCATCATTTTGAGCCCATTTTCCAGCTCCTCCGCAATTCAGTCCTCAGCCAGCAGCTGAGGCCGTAGGACGCCGGATTGGCTATGTCAACGAACGATGCAGCAACGAAAGGGTGCTCAACATGTTCCAGTGGCTGTGCAATTTGACTGCTACCAGGATAAATTTGTCAGAAAATATCAGAGTCTGTAGCGCCTCGATCTACCAAGCGTCACAAAATGGTATTCAACTTCCGTCTCGTGGCTTGTCTGGGACATTGTGAAGCCGAGATGACGTTGAAGCTTTTGTTTGTGGCAGTTTGCACTCACTGATGCTACTGGGGTGCGCCCACTAAGCCCACCCCACCCTGGACCATTGCAGGTCCAGCAACTGCTTGCGCATTTCAGTGGCCGCCTTACCTGGTAGGTACCGCACCCAGCTAGACGGCAATCTCCGCCCACGACCTTCCCACCACATCCAGCTCCCACCTTGCCATCATCACCGTACCCCGTTCCATCCCACCACCATACGAAGCTGTTCCGAACGCGCCTTCACTCCTGCCGACGAACCCGAGAACTCAAGAAACTTCTTGCCGATATCAGCCCGCAGTGCTGATACGAGACCTTCCGCTCGCAACGAGACACACACCCAAACTCCACAAACACACACACGCACACAATGGCTTCCGACGCAAAGCCCGCGCAAGACAAGGCCTCCTCTGACGCCAAGGCCGACGAGACGACCCAGCAGCAGGCGGCGGCGGTCAAGAAGCCTGCCCTCGGGGAGGATGACGAGTTTGAGGACTTTCCCGTCGATGGTAGGTCTCCCTCCCTCTGGTGGATGGACATGCATGCATGCTGGGTATGGACAGGAGGTTTGCGGAGGCTGCTGGACCATGTCCGCAGCTAGCTGGTGGCATGAGAGCTTTATGCGGTCTTTGATACTCTGATACTCGATTCTCGGTGTTGCAATGATGACGGACAGGATCAGCGACGGATGACTAACGTCGAAACAGACTGGGCCCCGGAAGACACCGAGGCCGCTGCTGGCGGCAGCGGCACAACGCAGCATCTTTGGGAGGAGAGCTGGGATGACGACGACACGAGCGACGACTTTTCGGCGCAGTTGAAGTATGGAACCCCCGGGTTAGAGAAGGATCTCGCCAACGAGGAAATGCTGACAAACCGTGCAGGGAGGAACTGAAGAAGGTCGAGGCAAACAAAAGGCGCTGAGTCGTCTTGCGTGCTAGCCGGTGAGGAGGCATTTGGTGAAGACTCGGCGGAAATGACGAAAGGCTGGACTGCGAATGGCAATAGACTTACGTACAAGCTACAAACTGGTGGAAGGACCAGGAATGAATGAAAACAAAACACCCACGGCATCGGTTTCACGTAGACACGCTGCAACTTGGGAGTGCTCTAATTTTACTTATTTATTTTCGTCGTGACGGCTTCTAGGATATGACATTGCATTACGTTCATCATCACCACCCTGGCCTGGGTGTTCCTCTTCGTTTTCAAAGGCTGGCCTTGCCAGCTCGACCTTCCCATCCCATCAGACCGACTGGTTCACCTATGCGCAGGCGAACATTTTACTTACTCGACAGAGCAACGACACCAGGAAGGGCCTTGCCCTCGAGGAGCTCCAGGCTCGCACCACCGCCGGTGGAGACGTGGCTAAGCTTGCTCTCGACGCCGTACTTGGCGGCGACGGTGGCAGTGTCACCACCGCCAATGATGACGATCTTGCCGCCCTCGGCAGCGGCGACGGCGGCGTCAAGGGTGGCCTTGGTGCCCTTGGCGAACTTCTCCATCTCGAAGACACCAGGGGGGCCGTTCCAGAGGATGGTCTTGGCGTCGTCGATGGCCTGCTTGTAGAGCTCGATAGACTTGGGGCCGCAGTCGAGACCCATCCATCCGTCGGGAATGCCAGACTCGTCGGTGGCAGAGTCGGTGTTGGCGTCCTTGTCGAACTTGTCGGCGGTGACGTAGTCAACGGGGAGGACGAGCTTGACGTTGTTTGCCTTCGCCTTCTCCACGAGCTTGCCGACGGTCTGGGCACCAGACTCGTCAAAGAGAGAGTTGCCAATGCTGACGTTCTCGAGGGTCTTCTTGAAGGTGAAGGCCATGCCACCGCACACGATGAGGGTGTTGACCTTGTCCAGCAGGTTGTCGATGAGCTGGATCTTGTCGGAGACCTTGGCACCACCGAGGATGGCGAGGAAGGGGCGCTGGGGGTTCTCGAGGGCCTTGGCGAAGTACTCGAGCTCCTTCTTCATGAGGAAACCGGAGGCCTTCTGGGGGAGGTCGACACCGACCATGGAGGAGTGGGCGCGGTGGGCAGTACCAAAGGCATCGTCTGCGGCTAGTCAGTGGCGTGCGGTACCCCGGGATGGAAAATAAGGGTATACGAACTGATGAAGACATCACCGAGGGCGGTCAAGCCCTTGCGGAACTCGTCCACCTTGGCCTTGTCAGCCTTGGTCTTGTTTCCGTCCTTGTCCTTAGCAGAACCCTCCTCCTCAATGTGGAAGCGAAGGTTCTCGAGGAGGACGACCTGGCCGTTGTCGGCCTTGTTGACAATCTCCTCGACCTCGGGACCGACGCAGTTCTTGGCGAACTGGACGGACTTGCCAAGCAGCTTCTCAAGCTCGGGCACGACAGGCTCGAGGCTGTACTTGGAGTTCTCCTGTCCGTTTGGACGGCCCAGGTGGGACATCAGGACGACGGCCTTGGCGCCATTGTCAATGGCGTATTTGATAGTGGGGACGGCACCGGCGATACGCTGGTTGTTGGTGATCTTCTTATCGGCGTCGAGGGGAACGTTGAAGTCGACCTGATGTTCTTGTTAGCCGTTGGCCAGTAAGACGTGGCAATCAAGCGGTTCTGAAGGAGATATCCGCGGTAAAAGAGAGGCCCGAACTGATCAAACAGCCGCGGCCCGTCCCGTATCGCGAGAATACGGAACTGAGCTCAGTTTGTACCCGATGTCAGGCGAGCGGCAGTGCTGTAGGTGGCATGGTGGGGTAATTGGGTCATCGTAGCCGGCGCAGCGCGGGGCACGGCACAGCATGGCACAGCACAGAGGCATTGAGCTCTGCTATGCTGGTACCTATGCTATGCCGTCGCCAGCTCTACTGCCAGGCAGGGCACAAAATAAACTCACGCGGATGAGGACGCGCTTGCCCTTGACGTCAACGTCAGTGATGGAAAGCTTGTTGGCGAGAGACATGGTTGCAATTGTGCTGGAGGGGTATCTGGTGTGTAGGGAAGTTGAGAGTAGGAAGAAGAGAAGAGAAACGGAAGAAGTTGTGAGGTATTATTTTGGGGTGGGATGAGATGGGATGGACGGACAACGGACGTGGAAAAACACGCAGCACCACCTCAGCCCAGCAGCGCCGACAGTCACTTCCAGGTCAGGTCCATTTCAATCCAGTCCAGTCCACTCACCTGAGGCGGTTCAACAACGTTGAGACTCCCATTGAGTGGTGGGGTGGCTCTGCCTGGCTGAGCTGCCCATGTCGGTCGGCCCTGCTGGAAGCTTGGCGGGGTTGCAATGCTTCACTGTGTTTCCGCTTGCTGTTTTGCATCCTTTTTTTTTTAGCCCCCCAGCTCCCTCCCAATTTTGGCGGGGTTCCCTGTCTTAGTGGGGAGCTGGTGTGCTCTGGCAGCTGCTGACAATGCTGAGGGCCGTTCATCAGGCCCTGTCAATCGATGCATGCCATTGCGAGGTAAGGTAGCTGCGAAGTAATTAATCAGGAGCTGCCCCGCCTTGGTTAGTGACGTGATGGTTGTCCGATAAGGAGATGCAAGCAACCTTTCTCTTGCTCAACAGCTGTTGATCGTTGGCAACTCAGCTCATTGCTTGCCAATGTTTCTTTCGTACATCGGAAACGATAGATATAGTGGTATCAAATGTTTTCCTGCGTCTTTGTTTTCTTTTCCGTTATTCACATCGATAACTCTCCATCAACGTAACAGTAATTTGGTAGCCAGGGAGACGACATCAAGGTCGCCGGGATCGGTGTCAAAGGGTGTTAGTAAGACCGAGAGAACCACCGGGATTTTCAACCATGTTCAGTATCACCGCACTCGCACGCGCTGTACACGCAGACAACCACGAGACACGTCCTTAAAAAGGGTAATTCAAGAAAGGACAGGATTGTATTGCTTCGTGCAAGGCATGAGAAAAAACGACACAAGCAAAGGAACCACCCTTTCCGGGTCGCCATGCTCAAACTCCTGACGCCTGCAGCCGTCGAGCGGCCGGTACTATGAAATGAGTAGCAATCGATCCAAGCTCTGCATGCATCATCTGCTACTGACCAACAATGCCTCTTTGACACCCCCAGAACACCGCCGACGATACGTAACCTCAGGCGTGTCCCAGCCCTCGTGTTCCTGAGGGACCCTAGCGACAATTTATTAATTTCGAATCGTTCAACTAAGACGGATGTGGTCATCGTCACGAGCCGCCGGTCGGTTATCAACCTCTCCGGAAGAATTGGAGAGGGATAGATAAGCGGTCCAGGCAATTCCAACGGTCGAAACAAAGGGCTGGGGAAGTGGTTAGTTATCGACGATATGGTAGAATCGTTATCACTTACAAGCTGGAATTGCACTGGCATGAGACGAAAGTTGATGACCTGAACGGCAGGCCAGACAATGAAGTTGGCCTTGAGCGTTGGGATGTACATGTCGCGCAGCTTCTGGAAGACAGCACGGCGGCCACCTCCCTCGGCGACGGTCATGACGGAAAAGAAGCAGGCGACACCAAACGGTGCGAAGATGAGCTGATCGAAAGCAACTCTCTTCATCGCCGGGATGAAGGCGTTGCCCTTGGTGATGGGGAACGTCGTCGACAAGAACTTGAACCAGCGGAACTGCAACGGCGCCATGGCGAAACCGTAGGCCATGAATCGCGTGAGGCGCTCGAAGTCGAAAGGGGGCGGCAAAAGCGTGGATTCGGGAATCAAATCCTTCTCGTAGAAGGGGTTCTTCCGGTCGAGCTCGTGGATCTCGATCGCAACGCTGTCATCCTTATCAAGTCCTCCGGGTTTGCGCAGCGCCTTCTGTCGGAACGCGGTGATGGTTTGAGCCGTGGTATCGGCCACTCCACCAAGGATGGCGTTTGTGACCATCATGGTAAGCACTATGAAACACCATCAACAGGCTGTGCATTAGGTGGCAGCATTGGTTATAGGGACATACGAGGGCGTTCATCGTAATATTGGTTGAAGCGAGCGGTCAACCTCGCGATAAGCGCCATCTCGATGAAGAAGATGATGGCGTGAAGTAAAGGCTAGAAGGAGCGGAATGCGTTAGCCAGGAACGCTGGATATCAACTACGATGATGCCGGATGGATTTCGGTGCGTTGCGATACCACACAGAGAACGAGATGGGTCGAACATGGGTAACAAAGGTCAAGTCAGAGTGTAGGAGGAATGGGCAAGGTGTTTGGCATTGTACTAGAGACGTGACACTCGGGGGTTTGAACGTACAAGACGCCCGTAAAGATATTTGCCGTTGATGGCTCGGAAAATGCGCCGACGAGAGAGTTCCCACGACATGTTGAAGTAAGGGACAGGAAATCGGCCGGCGGTGGCTCGTTTTCTCTTGTTCGAGTTCAGGTTTGGACTATGCCGGCTCGATAAGGTAACGGCGTCAGGGTGGTGCTCCTGGTTTTCCTCAGAGTGAGGTAACGGACCAGGGCGAACAGGAGATGGGCGCGACCGTCTGGGGACTCTCCAGTTCTTCAGCACTTTTCGGTGCTTCCGTAGGCTTCGAAGACGTAAGAGCGATGACGACACAGTAGCCAAAGATTCGCCGGACTAGGTGGCGCACTCGTTGATTGGTCAGGTTCCGGAGGTTTTGCTCCACTGGTACCTTGGGAGAAGATGACTCTGGACAAAGGGCAGCTAGCTACTACGAAAGGACGAGGTAACAGATAGGGGTCCGACGAGAGATGCGAGGGAAAAGAACCGAAATCACCATTTGGCGCGAGGACGTAGGAGTGATGTGTTTTAAAATGGGGATGCAAGAGAAATGTGGCCGGGCATGGGACATGAAAAGATGGAGAAGAGCAGCGGCTACAGGCACAGCGCGGCGCGACAATGTCACGTAATCCCAAGTCCTTGGAAGCACTACGTAGTAGGTGGTCGAATGCCTTTTTTTTTGCCTTTGCTTTGCGAGCTTCAAGCCCAGCATCGGGCGCGAGAAAGACTGGGGGTAAATGCGTCTGACAGGGAAATGGCAAACACGACATGGCGCCCAATACCTTACCTAGCTAGTCGGACGGAGTTTCGGGCCATGCCCAGATCTGACACTGTATTTACTGTGTACCTTTTTAGTGAGGAGGCCGCTGCCCTTCCCTTCCCCACAGTTCGGCCAGGCTGCTAATTTTGGGAGCTTTTCTTGGTTGGAGCTTCTGATCTGCATCTCCGCAGTATCACTACTGAGTACAGTAGACTTGACCGACCGTGCCGAAGCTCACCGCTCTCCGTATACCGCACAGTGCTTCCGTCGCTAGGTAGTCTGCGTTTCCTACAGTATAGTATGCGTGAAGTGTCCTGCCGACCCGGTACTAATCGTAAGGCACCTACTGTACTGTATCCAATGGGCAGTACATGGCCATGGTTGTCGATCGCCAAAGTACAATCTTGGTTTTCGGTAGTGTAGATTCATGGACGGCATCAGAGGACATCGACTTACTCGGGCCTGTGCTCCCTTCCACTAACACTCCTATTGTTCCAGCAAACACAAGTGCATTGAACTCCAAACACGACCTCTACTCTTCCGATCAATGCTCCCGTTTCATACACGCGTCCTCTCATGGGGTGACCGTTGTCGGTCGAGGCACGGCTGCCACTGACGTACGAGGGTTGCCGTCCCATTTAAACTTTGGACAGTCCCTCGGAGCCTCGTTATATCCTCTATGCAAACAAAACTCTGACGTGAGAATCTTCAGCTGTGGGGCTGAGGCATCAGCTGGCTGAATATTAGGGGTATTTCACACAGGATCCTCCTTGGTCCCTACCCCTATTCTTAAAGTTTCGTGGTTTGCACTTCGTCACCGTTTGTTTCTCTTTCCCCAGCTTATTCGGATGAAGTAAGTCCGAAGAGGCATTGCACCCTCTCTGTCTCTCTCTCTTCCTCTGCCAATTTTCACATCGTGATGGTGAGTCTCTTTCGCAAAGGGTTAACCTTTCGGGAGAAACTTGCTGCTTATCAAGGATGGCATCTCTCCCAACATGGTTGGCGTACGACTCGACGGCTCGATAACGACAACTCATGACATACTTCGAGAACAAGCTAATTGTGATGCCATTGGCAATACTCCAGCAGAGTTCGGGCCGAGTTGCTTGCTGCCTGACAAAGCCAATAGCTGCGCGTGGGACACGGTACCTCACGGCGAACGTCTGAGCAAGGTTGCGGATAGCTTCCGAGATGAAATCTTAAATATGATGTCAACGCCCTTTTTGAACATCGAACGTCTGAGGCGGACAGCTGTTCATCGACCACGTGACTGTGTTACAGCAGCATCCTATCCCGGCACGGAAGACGACGTTCTGGAAAACATAGCTTTGCTAACCCAGACATACGCCTTTAGGCTGACCATGTAAACTACTCAAGTAATCTCGCGCTTGCCAGTGGTTTCGAGTAGAGGCGCGAGGATGTAAGTGAATTCAAATGGGTCATTCAAATGGGTGATGTCTACCAAGGAGCAGCCGCAGCATACAACATCAAGATTCAAAAGTCCCAGTTTGGTCATGGCCGGTTGGTGAACACATGAATGGTGACATTTTCAGAGCGTTCGCGAAGAAGGAACAGTGTCTTCCACGTATCCTCCAGCTATACTCCAGCTATACTCCAGCTATACTCCATACCTTTCCACAGACACGCGTTAATCGAACCTAAGAGGTGCTGTCATGTCTTATGACAAAGTACGCTAGTCTGAACATGATGTATCCATTGGTCAAGGGAAAATGGGCGAATCATCAGACGCGGCCAAAACAAGCCTGCAGAAACAATACTGCGTAGGCCTCACGTTCGACGCACTCTTGATAGACTTGTGGCCCCTTGGAAGGAAGGCAGGTAAGTCCTGACTTTTATAGCTACTCGACGCGAAGAATGATGTAGCAGGCACAGCGTTAACTCACCCATTTCGAACGGGTAGTGCGACAGACGGCTTGCCTTGACGTGGTGCTGCCCAACGTTCCTGAGTGATCAACAAGACGAGCCAACGAAAAACCCGCCATTGGATGAACTCTAGCAAAGTATCTGGGTAATAGGTTGAAAATGTAGGTAGATAATTTGTTCTTAGGGAAGGACACTGCCTCATGGGAGGAGACGCCCAAATGACTCAAGCCATAGCAAGGCGCAGGCTGTCGTTACTTGACACTGTGGCCACACAATACCATGACCGGCCACTGAATGCACACATTGTGATCCTAACAAGCCATCACGAATATCAAACGACATTTTACACTTTTTTGTCTTCTCACAGATACAGGTTGACGGACTCGCGCGAATAACCAACGGTTCTTGGCCAGTCGCTGTAGTCTGGTTCGAACAGAATCGCGTCGTTACAGTCGCTTCCGAGGGAAGTATTGTTGAGCCTGAATAGAGTCAGCAACTGCACAATGTCTTGAGCACAACTATCAATTCTTACCATGCAGGTTCCCAATACCATAGCCCTTGCCCAAGGCCCTTTGGTGCTTCTCTGACGATCTTCAAAACCTCCTTCGTCCACTCGATCTGCCCTTCGACGTTGTAGGGAATGCCGGGCTCCGAAGACTCGGGAATGGGGTTCCAGGTGCCGTCACAGATGGCCGGGTAGTCCGTCTCTACAACCTGCATGGGCTTCCCGTACTTTTCCGCCATGACGTAGAGCGTGTTCTCCAAGTTCTTGAATGTGGCCGAGGTGCCGTAAAAGGGGTAAAAGCTGAAGCCAAACGAATCCCACGCGGAAAGCGGCACATCGTTGCCTAAGAGAGCGTCGTAGAACCTCTCCTGCAGAGTCAGGTTCCAGCCGTTATCAATGTGGATCATCACTTCCGGCTTGGGCACGCCGGCGCAGATCGCATCTTTGACACCAGCACGAGCGGCTTTGTAGAGTGTGGAGAAGTTGGCGAAGCTATCCACCAGCGCAGTGAATGGCTGGACATTGACGTCGACGTAACCGAGGGGCCAGAGGAAGCCGTGACGGAGCTCGTTGCCGAGCGAGACGAGGTCGAGCTTGACACCGGCTTCGTGGAAGGCAACCAGCGTCTCGCGGACGTATTCCCGAAGCTTTCCAGCCAGGGGCTCGAGTTCCGTCGGCCACGCAGCTGGGAGAGGCTGTTTCTGGGGGTCCGCCCAGCTGTCGGAGAAGTGGTAGTCCAGAAAGATACGCTGCCCCTTTTCTTGGAATCGCCTGGCGAGGGTGATGGTGTAGTTGAGGCCGTAGGTGCCGTCGGGAGGATTAACCCATAGGCGAAGACGGACTCCGTTCATTCCGCCGTCGGCGAGGATGTCATCGGCTGGTCGCTCAATGTTTCCTCTGGCTGTGTCAACAAAGACGTTCTGGGAGTCCTCGAGCATCTTGAGGGAGCTCAAGTCGTGGCCCTTGTAGAAAAAGGGCTTTGGGGCGACACTGCTTTCGTCAGACTGGTCGTAATTGGCTCAGGGGTAGCAAAACCTACTCGCTGCCCTCTGGAGCGGGCGCCGCCGCGGCCAGAGCCGTGAGGGCAAGCAGGGAGACGATACTCGGAACAATCATGATGAGGCAATGTCACAACTTATCGGCCTCGCCTCTTCTCATTGTCGCCAACGGGATAGCAAGCCGTTATATATCGCTCATTCACCGCCTCACATGCCGTGCTAACAGACCATCGAGCCACGGCACAATCCCCGCCAAGGTAGAATTAAACGCAAGCGAGTTGTCATGGGTCTCGGCAATCTTTTCTTCACTTCGCTTCGGCGTGACGTGACGCCCTCAACGGAAGATCTTGAAGGAATACGACTACGTGCGGCCTGGGTGCGGGGGTTTTTCGCGGGGTTGCCGGGAAGCGAACCCCATCCCCGGATTGGCCATTGGTGCGCCTGGATAATGTCCCTGGTCGCTCCCGCATTTTCGGACAAGGTGCCTCCAGGCAGTGATCTGGTGCGCCGACACTCAGACTGAATTGGTCGTCATTATTGTTGACTAACGGGGATGAAGCTGTGAGGTGGTCCAGGCCGGGCCGACACCAAGTGGTTCCGGTTTGCAGCCGAGGTATCTTTGTGTTTTGATTGAGTTATAGCTACTAATTATCGTGAGGCTGTGAATGAAATGGGTTTAACCATCGGCCAGGACGCGGGTCCAGTCAAACTTTCTCCACTTCTTCTTGAACCCATCCACTCTGCGGTCGCCCTTAGTCCATCGGCCTTGTTTCTTGATCACATCAGGAGCTACGTCGAGGATGCCTCCGATGATCTCCCGGGCAAAAAGGTCGCCTCTTGGCCAGCGGTCAGAGTTTTCAACCACGTGCCCAAGACCGCCGTCGACAGTGAACCAGGCATGGAAGTAAGGCATCTCCTTGGCAATACTGCGTCGGAACGCCGTCCTGCCCATGCCGTCTCTGGCCTTGGCTCCTGTATCGATGACTTTTTTGTGTTGTGACCACTCATCATCAGTGGTTAGGAAGGCCTCCTTGAAATAGGCCGGAGCTGTGGCACCCTCTTCGTACGGGATGGGCACCGCAATCATTGCAGCATGAAGGTGCCGCTGCGGCGCCACTGCGTTCTCGTAAAAGATGACCTCCTGTCCCCTTTCGTGGTACATCCTCGTCAGGGACTTCATGAAGTTGCGAATCTCTTCCCACTCGTCATCGTCGCACTCGAGGAGATTCTTGCGGTGGGCAATAGGAGTAATGACAGCACCGCCTTCGCTAACCTCGGGCTCAGTCGGCAGTGTGAGGAACACGCGCGTGCCCAGAGAGATGACTGGTGCCAGAGGTGGCTGTCCCTTATCTTCGTGATGACAGAGAGGGCAACTGTCCAAGATGCGGGATACCTTCTGGTACTCATGGACAGCCACGTTCTTGAGGTTGACCTCGGACTTGTGGACTCGCTTTGCCAGCTTCTCCGCATTCTCGTCCATGTAGTCGAGGTCGTTGTCGAATTTGCCGTCCTTCGCAATACGCTCCGCAAGACGCATGCCCTCGCCGCCCATCTGGCCGCGTGTTCTGCGCTCTTCCCGAACCATGTCCTCGATCGACATGTCCTCATTTGCTTCGACATTACCACGCTCACGGCCGCGCTTCGTTTCGATAGCCTTGATTTCGCCGCGAGACCCGGCAAGCATGCGATTGTCCATGACGCCTAGCACAACCGACTGCGGACCGTTGGTTGCGAAGCTAGCCGCAGCTTGGTTGTATTCGGCCTCTAGCTTGGCAGCGTCCGGAGCGCGACGAAGCTTGGCCTTCATCATTTGCGCCTTCATCCTGTTCAGAGCTGTTTGGTCGATGGGCGTATGCAGCATGGCGTCGTCGGGAATGACTATTCCTTGTTGAATTTCTTCCGCGGGTTCTCGCTCGTCCTTGGGCTTTGGCCGAGTCTTCTCCATGCGCTCGCGGTAGAGGTCTCCCGACGGCTTTTCCTTCCCTACGTACCCCTCACCGTATACCTTGCGTCTGTCCATCTCGATCTTCTCCTCCCTTGCATCGTCGAACTCTTGCCAATCGCCATATCTCTCAAGCGCGACGTCTTCCACGGTCCTTCCAGACTCCTCCGCCATGGCGTATACGCCATTGAGCTTTGTCATCCGCCACTGAGAGCCGTTATCCCCAAATGTGTAGTTAATAGTCCTCTCTGTCGACGGCAGCTTCTCATCCAAGGTCGTGACGTTGCCCGTGTCCCCAAAGTCCCGGTTGATCTCCCTGTCGTGGATCACTCGCACAGGCTCCTTCTCCGGGACTGATTTTTTGGCTTCTTTTTCCTTGCGCTGAACGTAATCGATGTCTAGAGCCGACGGCGCCGTCATCCAGGAGTCGCGTACTAAGGGCTTCTTCTCCTCGGCAGGAAGCTCGTCGTCAGGAATCGGCAAGTCTTCCTTGGCATCTTTGTTTTTTTCATGCTTATCGTCGCAAGCTAAGTCGTCTCTTTCTCTGTGCCTGTACCTCGACCTGCGCTCATCGTCATCTTTATGATGACGAGACCGCTTGTGCCTATGTCCGTCCTCGTCGTCCTCTTGGCGTCGCGATCTGTGTTGACGATGACTGTCGCGGTCGTGATCACGTCCACTGTCGTGCTCTCTATTTCTCTCTCGATCCCGTTTACTGTCTCTGTCGCGTTCCCGATTGTTTTCGGATGACCTGTCGCGTTCGCGGTGATGGTGGTGGCGCTGCTTTTTCCTATGTCTGCGATCCTCCTTTTCGCGTTCAATTCGCTCTCGCTCGCCCTTTTCCGCTGCAAGAGCCTTCTCAAACTCGTCAAGACCGTCCATAGTCATGAGATATAGCTTTTGTTAGTGGCGCAATCGAGAACCAGGGCTGTTATGATGGTGCCGGCACAAGAATCGTCTTCAGCAAGCATCAGGAAATGGATTGTCGATGCAGGTTGGACGTCACTGCGCACAGACCATCTGGACTTCGGACACAGAACAGGGGCTCTGATTACTTGTACAAGTAGTGGCTTACAGGGGCTGTTGAGCACTGTGACGCCCCGCGCGGGGCATTCAGCTCTTCGCAACTCTTCCAGAACTTTTTTTGCCGGCGACCGAATAACATCTACAGCCTGTTACAGATCGCACACGCAAAATGGCTTCAGCTTCTTCGACCGCGCCCGCGCCCACACCGACGCCGGCGGGCGAATCGCCCGTTACCATTGTCGTTGTCGGCATGGCTGGTAAGACACTAGCATTATTTTCAAGACCTGTAGAGTCCTCGGCTGATCAATACCGCTCCAGGCTCCGGCAAGACAACCTTCATGCGGCGCATCAACTCATACCTCCACGGCAAGCAGGAGCCCCCATACGTTATCAACCTGGATCCTGCCGTTCTCAATGTCCCATTCGAGAGCAATATTGATATTCGCGACTCGGTCAACTACGAGGAGGTTATGAAGCAGTACAACTTGGGCCCCAACGGCGGAATCCTGACGTCTCTCAACCTCTTCGCGACCAAAGTTGACCAGATTGTGAATCTCCTGGAGAAGCGCGCCGCTCCGGATCCGGAGAACCCCGAGAAGAAGGCCATCAAGAACATCCTTGTGGACACTCGTGAGTCTCACAGCTGGCGCATGAGCATGCCCTTACTAATACCGCCGCAGCGGGTCAGATTGAAGTCTTCGTGTGGTCCGCCAGTGGTACCATTCTTCTCGAGTCTCTCGCCTCTTCATTCCCGACCGTCATCGCCTACGTGATTGATACCCCAAGAACGACCTCTACAAGCACCTTCATGAGCAACATGCTGTACGCCTGCAGCATTCTGTACAAGACCAAGCTCCCCATGATTTTGGTGTTCAACAAGACGGATGTACAAGACGCAGACTTCGCGAAGGAGTGGATGACCGACTTCGAGGCGTTCCAGGCGGCTCTACACCAGGACGAGATGAGCGACGTGATCGGCGGCTACGAGACGGCGGAGGGCGGCGGTGGCGGCACCGGCTACATGGGCAGCCTGCTCAACTCAATGAGCTTGATGCTGGAGGAGTTCTACTCCCACCTCAGCTTCGTGCCCGTTAGTTCTAGACTAGGAACGGGCATGGATGAGTTCTTCGCAGCGGTACAAGAAAAGGCGGAGGAGTTCAAGCAGGACTACCTGCCTGAATTACAACGGCGACGAGAGGAGCGGGAGGAACAGAAGCGCAAGGCCCGCGAGCACGAGCTTGACAAGATGATGAAGGGCATGTCGGTGGATGCCGGCAAGAAGCCGCAGGTTGTCAAGCCTGACGACGATGACGACGGCATCGAAGTCGCCAGCGACGTGGATGACGATGACATGCCAGACGACGAGGATGACAAGGAAGGACTCGAGGCCCGGTACCGTGCGGCCATGGAGGCGGAAAGCGAGTCCATCGCGGCGGAGGGCAGCTTCGTAAAGTACCTGCACACACGCCAGTCCTGACGGCTGTGTTGGACAGTTTTATGCACATAGAATGGACCTCGGGCAAGGGACGGCGTTTAGAAAGGTTGCTGCATTATATCATGAGATACCTCGAAAAAAGGATGAACGGGTGCAGACGATGTCTTGCTCTATAAATTGATTTTGACCCCCCTAAGCCCAAACTCCAAGTCTGCGTGTCATGACGCTGTACTTTCCTCGGCGATGATCATGCCGTGATTTGTTCCTGTCGCTTTCTCGTTGACGACAAACTACCAGCAGAACTGTCTCACGCCGACCGAGACACAACGATTCCATCCCTTGTTCCTCACGCTTTCTACCGCTCTAAGCATTCAAAGCTCCCGCAATCGTCACTCATCATCTCGCCTCGAACTGAACCATTCTACACGCCTCGTTAGCACAAGCGCGCAGGGACAGTGTTATACAAGCAGGCTTACCTCTTGGTGCGCTCCTTGTAGAGAATACGACAACCGCACTCTTTGCAGCGAATAGGGTCAGCGCGACGCAGCTGGAACTTGAGACCGCAGTCACCACAGAGGTACTGCATCTGGGGGCCTTCGCTGCCGTAGTTGGTGTAAGAGGCCGCGGGGGCGGAGGAGGCCCCGGCGGTCGGGACCTGGTAGGCTTCGCGAGACGACATGTTTGTTTCGGCCCGGGATCAGTAATCTGAGACAAGTGGAAGTGTCGGGTTGGTGGGATATGGACGCGACGAGGAGGAAGTTCTTGATGGCGCGGCTACGATTGGAAATCTGGGCTGTTGAGGTAAGGCAAGGTAAGCTGGCGGATGACTATTTGCTAGGCGGTGAAGGCGCAAAGAATGGCAGAAAAAAAAGTCGAGTGCCAATGCAAGTGCAAGTGCAAGTGACTGGCGCGGGACAGCACCGATGGGACCTGGAGGACCAGGTGCGTTCTCCGGTCCGGCCCACTTCCCGAGGTTAATTTGATTGTCATCGGTAGGTATTACAGGGCTGTCTTGTAAACGAACCTCGACCGCGCAGCTGCACTTTCGATCGTCGCGTCAATCTCCATAACTCCTGCAATCTATTGATTGCGGTTTTTTCCCCTTCTGGTTTCTCCTTCTCCCTTTTTTGGCTCGGTTTTTCCCAACAACGACTTGACCACGAACATCTGATGCTTCTGAACATAAACATCACCATCCACAAACAACTAATTGTATGGGAGAAGCTCTCGCAACTTTCGGAATTCCAATTACAATCATCACAACGTTGCCCATTGCATCTGTACTAGGCCACACATAGACTACTCATCTTGATCTTTTTTCCCATCCCGCATTATGACGCCCGCCTCTTTCGACGCAGGCGTGGAGCATCCCGAATCGAGCTGCCCTTTCTGCATAATCGCGGACGAGTACCCGCCATACGAGCCATCAAATCCTCCACAAGACGACACGACGCTGGACCCTAACCGCATCCCCACGCCGGCCTTTGTTGTGCTCTCGACGCCAACACTCATTGCTTTCCTCGACATTCTCCCGCTCTCCAAGGGCCATCTATTGCTGTGCCCACGTACCCATCGGCCCAAGCTGACGGACGCCTCAGCGGAAGAGTCGGCGGAGATGGGCCGCTACCTGCGCGTGCTTTCGAATGCGCTCGCGCGGACGACAGGCGTTGAGGACTGGAACGTGTTGCAAAACAATGGCGCCGCGGCGGCACAAGTCGTCATGCACATGCACTTCCACCTCATTCCCCGACCAGAGATTCGCGCAAGCGGTCGATACAGCGAGAGCTTTACCATGTTCGGACGTGGAACACGGGACGAGCTGGACTACGAGGAAGCTGAGCAATTTGCCAAAGAGCTACGGGAGAACGTAGCAGACGTGTTGAGGGAGGAAATGCACAAGTCTAGGCTTTAATCGACGAGGTGGCTTTTTTTTTCAAGGGGGGCGAAGGTGCTCATTACTATTGATTCGTTATGTAAGGATTTTGAGATCCTGCTGCTTCAGATGCACAGCGAGTAGCATGGTATAGCGTTGTTTTTATGCTCATTATGTGAGGTTATCCAACTCATTTCCCTCATTTGTCACATGGACGTCTACTCATCATCGCCAAAGAATACCTTGACGCCATCGGGCAGGAAGGTGCCGTCGCAGACCTTGAAGCGGTCGGGGATGGCAGAGATCTTCTTGATCTCTTCCTCAGTCAGGGACCAGTCATCGAGGTCGAAGTTGGCCTTGATGCGGCCCTCGGAAACGGACTTTGGGATGACACTAGTACCGCGGGCAAGACCCCACTGGAGGAGAACCTGCTGGGGGGTGCGGCTCTTGGCCTCGGCGATCTCGAGAAGCGTCTTGTTGGTGTAGAGAGGAGAGTCGGTGCTACCAAGGCAAGAGTAGGCCGTGGCGTGAATACCCTTGGACTTGAGGTAGTCGAGGAGCTTGGGGGAGGGGTTGCAGGGGTGAAGCTCGATCTGGTCGACCGCGGGAACAATCTAGAGATAGTCAGCACCTCTTGAAGAGACGACACATACAGAGGCAGAGCGGCTTACGGTGGTGTTGGGGTCGCTCAGCAGACGCTCGAGGTGGGTGATGCCAAAGTTGGAAACACCAATGTTGCGGACCTTGCCGGTGCCAACGAGCTTCTGCAGCTCGTGCCAGGTCTTGACGTAGTCCCAGTCGGGGTAGTGCTTCTTGAGGTTGTCGGGGTCGGTAGAAGAGGGCCAGTGCATGAGGTAGAGGTCAACGTAGTCGGTCTGGAGGTTCTCGAGAGACTTGGTGATAGCCTCGGGGACGCGCTTGTGCCAGGGGTTGTCGAGCTTGGTAGTCAACCAGATCTGGTCGCGAGGCACGCCGGAGGCCTTGATACCATCGCCAACCTCCTTCTCGTTGCCGTAGGCGAAGGCGGTATCGACGTGACGGTAGCCATTCTTCAGCGCAGCCTCGACGGCGAGCTTCACCTGGTTGGGTTGGGACTGCCAGGTGCCAAGGCCAATGGCGGGGATCTTCTCGCCTGTGTTAAGGGTGAAAGTGCGACTGTCCATGTCAGATGGACTGGGCCTTCCTCAGTTTTATTTGGATTTGCAAAGGTACTTACGCGGTCTGCTTGACGGCGGCCATGATTCTTGACATAAACTCAACAGAATAAAGAATGGGTATATATGATGAAGCAAGTGATGTCAAGTATCAGAATAGTAGAAATCACACTTGTTGAAGAAGCAGCGGCAGTAGGAAGAGGGGGAGGGGCAGCTCTTATGTACTCGATCACTTGATATGGACAGACAGACAGACGGCAGAAACGTAAGCGTCAGAACCAACAGGTAGCACTCAAGGAGGCGATAGGAAAGACATGGGTCGGCATCGGCTCTCTTTACATCGAGAAAGTGGACGCGGGAGTGGTGTCGTGGAATTCGCACGATACACTGTGGGAAGGACGATAGACATAATGAGGTACCCGCCCATCTACTCTGCCCTGCGTTGAGGTACAGAGAAGACGGCGCATAACCTCCGGCACGGTTGAAATCTGTCTGCAGTCGTCGACGAGTTCTTCGCTTCTGCCGAAAATTTGCATGACGCTCCTCTCGCACGAAAACTGATAGGCAGGTATCCAGACAAGGTGCTGTTTAACCATTGCTGTCGCAACGCACAGCTCCAAAGGAAGGTCCAGTCCATTAAGTGTTGTGCCTCCAAGCGCACCCCCGCCATAACCCCCTGGTTTGCAATGGGAAGACTCCGATAATTGCCCCTCCCCCCACCTCGTGTGCACCTGGGAATGACGCAGTTGCGCCCGGGGGCCATCCAGCCATCCAAAGCGCGAACCTATCGGCATCGGTCCTTTTGACAGTTTGCCTTCCTTCGGGTGGGTTGGTCAGACACGGCAATCTGGCTTCTGCTACTCCGTACTACTCCCGTGAGGGCAAGTCCAGCAGTCAGCAGTCTTGCTGTTGGGCTATCGCTATAACCTCATATTTGAACTGAACTGATCGTCCATCATCTTTCTGCTTCTCACACATATTCTCCCTGGCTAGTTGCCTATCACACGAACGGAGACCCTATCAATGAGGGGCTCGACCTCGGATAGTGGCACAGGAACTTTGATGGAGGCTCCAGCGACCAGAAATGAAAGTGAATCCCCATACTGGATGAGAAGGGAAACAATGAGGGAAGCTGGGCTGGACCTAACTAGTTAGTCAACCTCATCGCCTATGAAAGGCGCCTGTTAGCCGTCCCAATCCGCGTCTTCGGAACGGGGAAATATCCACCGAAGCGCGCTATTACAATGGATACCTACTTGGTCTCTCCTTGATTCACCGAAACTCGTCAACGCTTTGGCCAGGGCTGCCCGCACCTGGATCCGTGGGCACCTACACAATTATTAGTACCCTTAGTTGCGAGCGCCAATGTCTACTTTGGGTGAGATAGCTTGATGCTGTTCCGGGCTGGCGGTAATACCCGATGATCCATTCTGCAGCCGCGCGAATGTCTTTGCAGGAAATATACCACCCCACACGTCGACAATACTTTGTGCTCACGTGTCGATGACTGGTTCGCTTGACGTGAAGGGACTTGTTCCAGAATCTTCTCTTCCACCACGTCAATCCCCGTCTTGATATTCGTTCAGTTTGTCCATTAAGCGTGTTATATAACTGGAATTGTATGCGTCCATCTCATGGCTTGTCGTGGTGGACTAATCAAGTGCCTCCGAATATGATATCGCTGAGAGGTGACGCGTCTGGATTACCTGCACGATCCACAGCAACCGCATTGATATTTTATAGGCCTGAATACCGGTATAACACAAAGAAACATGGACATTTTTAGCAGTCAGATCTGTCAACACAGTCGACGGGACGCATCGTCTGCATTAGCTCCGATGTCTCGTATCCTTGAGTCCGAGGTGTCGGGCCCCCAGGCTGCCGTCGGCCGATGCCAGACAAATTGTCATTTGCAGCTCCTGGTCCCTGGTTCAGTCGGCCGGCAATGGTGTGATCTTCAGGAACAGGTGCCGATGTGGAGAGAAGCTGCAGCGCCCACTCTGCTGACCTTTTGATCCTGAAGAAACGGGCAGTGTGCGCCATTACGTCTAGGCCAACACTTCAACGTTTGGTCTTGGCGAAGAAGCCGGTAGCAATAGGTATTTGTGTCCGAGCAGAGTCATAACACACATTTCTGATGTGGCTGCACATCCCATCTCGTTGGAACTGAGTCCTCCCTTAACGACATCGTTCGCAAATGTTTTTCTCCTCTTTGGGGCCGCTACAAGTCCGCCTGTGGATTCCTCGGTGATATTCCTCAAGGCTACAGGAGTAGCAAGCGACTTTGGGACGACCCGTGGCATAGCGATGGCAGATAGTCTTGGATAGCCCCGATCACTATGAAAATGAATGACAGTGTACGTGGTTGAAGTATTTCCCTGCAGTAAGACGCCGGGACATGATTAGGCCTTTGGAGAGCTCTCAGCAGTGAGCACTGGCTACCGGAAGTCGATGTTGGCCTGATATAGCCAATCCTCTGGCGACGGCCAAATGTCACTCTCGATATGTCTCTCGATATCCAGAATAACCGGAGTCGCGTTGCTGGGTCGACCCCGGCCAACACCATGTTTGCGTTCAGTTTCATCAATTGAGCAGCATGAGCCAACGCCACATGCTTATGCTATTGACGTTCAGTGGGCTTGCGCCAATTCTTGCAACGAAACGTGGATAAGCTCCCCTCATCTTACAGCAACCTGGCCTTCGGCCGAACTGGAGATGACGATGACAATGGGGTTAGCAAGCTGTAACGGAAGGAAAAAGAAAGCAGTAGCATCAAAGACTCCATGATGGCCGTGTAGCATGCTTAACCTGATGGCAGTAGAGCTTCAGCATTACCGTTAACCTGTTTGCTATATCGTCTTGTTCTTCCTGTTATCTGAAGTCGAGCATGGGCTTTTCTAACGCAGACTGAAGGACTAGATGATGCCATAGAGGGACTTGAGAAGCCACCAAACCGGAAGGCACACGAGTTTGGGAGCGAGTATGTCTCCGAAAAATATCCGCAAGAGATTCAAGAGTACAAACGCGAAGCTACGTCGGTGATACCTCCAACCACAGGCTTACTATCTTTTTATATAGTCTGGGGTCATGATTATCCGCAGTCTACTTTCTTCGCCTAATTTTATACAACCATTCTAGAATTGTTTGATATTGAGCTTACATGGTTCGATATAACATGTAAGAGTCGCGCTACACATCGCCTGGCTCTAATCACTCACGGAAATCTTAGCTTCCTTTTTTTGCGCCCTGAGATGTAATTCCACGAGACCACCTCGGTACCCAACACTCCGCCAGACAGAGGTCCGAAAAGCCCGAGAGGCGCCGCACAAACCCGGTTCTCTGTCTAGCTCATCACGGCGTGTTACAGTCCACAAAAATCACCGCACAAACGGATCGGATCCGAAAAGTTCGCCCCCCTCTTTTTCAGTTGGGACTCGGCTCGTAGCTGGCCTTGACGACGGCGGCCGCTGCAGCATGCTTCCCCCGTCCGTCGGCAAACCAGCCAACCAGCAGCCTTCGGGTTCGTACCGCATCATCATTGGGCCGTCGGGGCTTTTTCCTCGATCGCACCACGGATGCACGATGTGACGGTCAGTCAGGCAGTTGTGCGTTCTTGCAGGTTGAGGCCTGAACTGGAGCGTATTTAGGCCATCCTCCCCCAAGTTTGATGCTGAAGAGGGGGTCGAAGCGAACTGTATCCGTGCACTGATACAACATCCTCGACGCCCATGTGACACGACCGATGTTGAGGATGGTATTGGCGGTTCGTAGTCACTGCACGATGGGATAGAGATTTGGTATAGCCGCGGTTGCCTCACGTCGCCATCTATTCTACAAGCTGACGAGGAGATAGGAGGACACTAACACACAAGGTAGACAAAAACGGAAGGAATGTATAGATTGGCCAGGAGATGGCGACAGACAGTACATCTTACTCCTCGGCATCACCGCCTGCAACGGCAGCGGCGACAGCAGCATCACCATTGGCAGCGGCAGGTTTGTCGGCAGCCTTGATGTCGCCCTTGGCAGGAGCATCCTCGACGCCGTTGGTGACGTCCTCTTCTTCGGCTTCGCCCTCGCCCTCGCCCTCGCCCTCGCCCTCGCCCTCGCCCTCAACCTCATCCTCGCCCTCAACCTCACCCTCGCCTGCCTCTTCGGCGTCCTCACCCTCAGGCTCGTCCTCGGCTTCCTCTTCCTCGTCTGCAGCGGCCGCTTCATCCGCATCGGCGGTCTCGGTCTTGCGCTTCTTCGGAGGGGGTGCCTTGTCTGCTTGGTTCAACGACAGTTAGGACGAGGAGTACTTCAGGTAGGGCGAGTTCACCTTCTGTGCCATTGGCGCCTGCTTCGTCTTCGGCGTCGTCACCTTCTTCGTACTCCTCCTCCTCCTCTTCTTCTTCCCCGTCACCCTCCTCCTCATCTTCGTCCTCTTGGTACCTGCAACGCGAGCCGAATTAGCTTCACAGCTTGTTTGTGACAGCAGCCAATGCTCTAGAGAGCGCTCGACCGCTGCTTTTACGGCGCCAATTGCATTGTTGCGACGGCAAGAGCGCATCAATGAATGGCGCAAAGCCAAACAGTCAAGCTGGAGATGGGAGCTTGGACAGATTGGCAAACGAGGTGCCATGTTAGGGAATTACTTACTCCTCCTCCTCCTCCGCGTCGTCGTCATCAGGGAGGGAAACGAGCTCCTCCTCCTCTTCTTGCTTTCTCTTGCGGGTAGACATGGTGATGTTGTTATTCAGGTGGCTTCAATTGGGGTTCTCAGGCGTCGAGGAGCGTGTGCCCGGTGGAAATCAACAGTCAGAAGGATGGGGAGAGAGAAGACACTTATAGAAGAAGCAGGAAGGAAGAGAGAAAGTTGGGGGGCGGCCAGGACGAAAGGTAGGTGAGGTAGGCAGGTCGGCGCATAGCTCTGGGGGAGGGAGACAGGGACCCAAGGTGGGTGGGTGGAAGTCGACTGGCGGCGGGACTGTACCTCGACGTCTGGCTCGACCTCTGGGACGGACAGCAACGCGTGGGCGTGAGGAGGGAGAAGAGGGAGTGCGCGGCGACGGTAGTGCGGTGCGGTGCGGTGCGGCGCAGGAGGGGGGAGACGCAGAGCAGACAAGGAGGGAGCTTCCTCCTCTCTCTGGGTGCCTCTTAGCCGTGGCAGTACTCGTACGGTCCGCTGTCCTCCATGGTGTACTCTGTACTGTTTGCGAGGCAAAGGTATCACTAAACCTAAGGTAGCTGAGCCGGTACCTTGGCCGGACGAGGCACAGAGTATTCCCAGGCTTTGGCAGCTGGAGCTCCCACACCCGGAGAACGAGCAGTACCAAGGCACGGTTTGGAGTGGAGGGTGGCTGGGGGAGGAAAGCTCTCGAACTTGGGGCCTCTGACGAGTGACGGCGGGTGCTGTACCAAAGGCGTAGATGGTTGACGTGAGCGGTAGCCAGGAGTGACCGAGGAGGAACAAGGCCGAGGACGAGGGTGTGGGCGCAAGAACTGATTTGGGCGGCAGATCCAAACAGGGAATCAGACTTGGACTTGGACCGTGGCCAGTCTGCGCTGGCTTGTCGAGCAGCAGGGAGCTTGGACCTTTCTGGGGTAAGAGCAACATCATCATCCCTGTCCGGACCTTGGAGACGTTGCGTGCGTATGAGCACTGCGTACGGAGAGGGAGCTGCACCTCACCGAGGTGGGAGCTGCAGCCTGCTGCCATCCTACCTGTGCAACGCCCCTTCTTTCCCCAATTCCCAACTTTCTCCTTCTCCCTCCTTTTCGCAGTGGGGTGTTGTTTCTGGTGCTACCCCTGTGCGAATCAACAGCTGTGCTCAGAGGTCCATCTTCGACCAATGCGATGCCTAATGGACTAACAGATGGTGGTTTGAATCACGCCCCGGTGTAAAGAGCTGCGGCCGTGAGGAGCCAACCCACTGCTGACGTGATGCTAGCCAGATCGGGACGTCATGGATAGCGTCATCACGTGCACTAGGCTCGTTCGTCGCTTGCACGAGTCGCAATTCCCAGTGAGCCTGTCGCTGAATGTGAACGGCTACTGCGTATAGGTACGAAGATTGGTGCCGATACGTACTGTGTATAGTTGCCTTGCTGTGTAGGCAGCACTTGCAGCTATAGCTATGCCTTGGAGTAGGTAATCGGCACGACTCTTTCTCTCGCGTTTTCCCCGCGTCATGCATCTCGACGCTTTCACAACACTTGCCGTCGGTGTAGACGACGTGGTTGTGCGATGCCAGAGAAGTATACAGCGAGGAAAGAACAATGAAAAGATGACATGAGAAATCCAACGCCTGGAGTACGCTGGGCATCTCTCGGTCGTTTTGAGAAGCGAGTTTATCGTTCCCACCGAAGCTCGCGGGACAATACAGTGCGAAGGGCAGAGTGTGTGTCCCTAAGCCCACTCAACGACTCCGTTGGGTTGGATCTTACTGCGATGCTGCCCGCGTCCAGGTCCCGTCTCATTTCGTGCCCTAAGGTTATTCCGATCCGAGAGGGAAACATCCAATCCGGGCCGGAGTTGGGGCCCACCAGGATACCCAAGGTACACCCTCCGCCCCGTGAGAACAATTCATTTCTTGCCGTCAGACACTCGGAAGCGGTGGAGTCGGTCTTTCTGCACAACCGCTCGGTGTTGGCGGCCGGTCGAGTACAGGAGCAGTCTTCCAGCTCGAACGGTACTGAAGAGACAGTTGCAGGGGAGGACATACAGCCATACATATAGCCAAGATGGACCACTCACGAGCCGCTCCGCTTGGGCAGCCTATGTACAAAAGAACATATGAGAAAGAAAGTCCAAATTTCCCTTTCCAGTCACCGGGTTGCCTTTTCGTCTTCAGCAATGCTTCGCACCAAGGGAGCGTAAGACACGTCGATTCAGCAACTGAAGATGGCTGGTATGTCAGTGTAAGCAAGGGAAAGAAAGACATTGACGTGACGTACGACAGCTGAAGACCGGTACAAGACGAAGGGCACGTTCTTATTGTGCTCTATGCTCTACCGTGCCGCACTCTTCCCGATTGAGTGACTTGGCGCCGAAGGTGTACCGGCTTATTGGGGTGAGAATGGTGAGGAAAGTCGCAGTGATTCCAAGGTTGGCATGGTGAAAGCCAGGGGAGGAGACGCGTGCTGATCTGGCCCGTCGGCGGACGCGCCGAAGGCACACGTCGATGGTACGCTGCCGATACTGGGAAGCCCAAGGTTCCTAACGAGGATCGTGAACCTGGCTAAACCATCGGCTCGACAAGAGGGCTCGTAGGGTAGAGTAGTCCTCCAGACAAAAGGGAGTTGCGAAAAGGAAAACGATAACGTTATCCTCAGAAAGCGCATTTCACGGCAGGCGCATAACGTAGGTGGAGACGAAGACAGATCGCAATCCTAAGTCGTAAAGTCGTTAAAAAGCGATCCCGGCGCAGTGGGTGGTTTGCAAAACCAGGGTCGCAGGGTCGCCAGGTAGCATGCTGTTAAATCCAGCCAACGCAGACGGGGTGATGCATGCCAATTGCCGACTAGAGCATGAGAGATGGATATTGGCAACGGAAGGGCCAATTTTGCCTTGCCCAATTGTATTTCTGCCCAGACAAAGAAACGAACAGGCGGGTAGATCCATCCTCGCCAGGCTGATTTGTCGGTTGAAACAAACGTCATGTGGAATACTTTGCATGTTGGTCCTTCAACGTAGTCCGTCAGCCAAACCCGCGTGGCGGCGGAAATGGAGCAGCGGCCAAGCGGGATAGGGCTGGAGACAAATGATCAGACAGAACAAGGCAATGCCATGGAGAGAAAGAAGAAATCACACGCCGACCTGAAGCAGCTGTGCAAGCGGGGATGAAAGAAAAGAGGAGAAATAAGGAAGCAAAATCGATTCGAGGGCAACTGACGAAGCATGGCTGGGCAGAACGAAAGAGGACGAGCAGATTTTCGAGAGGACACATTCGGCCACTTAGGATCGGAGGAGAGTCGACGCCTTGAGCGGGAAATTGGCAGGCGATTGGCCAGAGGGGCACAGGTCCTTGTTCGGGAATAGCTTCAGGCACCCAGAGACGCTAGCAAACGCTGTTGGGCAAATCCCTGCTTGAAAGCCTGGCCTGGTAAAGTGAAGGCTCGGCACTGGTCCCATCAGAAAGCCCACCGCACTTCACACCAGCGACGCCGTGGCCTAGCAGCTGTGCTGTGGTAACCGCGATGCATGACGCAGGTAGTAGGTTGATAGAGCGATATGTATCCGGATTCCGAACAAGGCATGCCGAAACCCTGTACACCTGTGACACCGCCCGGCAGCACCCCTGCATCTGACGCTGGTGTCAATATTAGGCACATGCCTCGCATCTCAATTGCACATCCTGCGCCGGGGTTGTCTCCCGGGACGTTGCGTGAGCGGTGGCATCGATTCGATTCTTGCGCTTACCGCTACAACGAATGTCCATTATTGCGTCGTGTGGTGCCGACCCAGTATCCACCAGATAGAAGGCGGATGGGTATCCGGGCCATTTACTGATGAGTCCTTGACCCTGAAGCATCCAATATCGACAGGAGGGCTCGTGCTTCAGGTACGCCGGAATGCGAGGTAAATGTCAAGTCCCTGGACCAAGTGCGAGCTGAGTACTCCGTACAGTTGCACTCTGCTCCATCTAACGTCCCTGACTGTGATTTGTTTTCCTCGGCAACTCGCACTTTCTAGCTAGCTAAGAGTCTCAAAAGGAACCAAAGGTGGACGTCATGTTCATGTGTCGTCGGGTCAAGGCGTTGGGGTAATTATAATACGCATCCTATTATTGGACTTGTGTTCAAGGAATAGAAGATATATGGGAAGACTCCCGAGAGTGGACAGTAGAAGCCGATGAGGGACAGGGGACAAAACATCAGACGGTACTTGAGATGTGACGCTAATTTGCGCCAATGCCAGGTACCCGTGGATACTGGCCGTTCCGCATAGGTAGGTAGCCACCGCAACCCGAGTTGATGGAATGGAATGTGTACGCAGTGCTTAGCGCAGATTGGTTTCGAGAAGGAAGAAATGGGGAACTGGCCGGGATGAGGAACAGGAAACACGACCACCACTTCACACGGCGACTTTATCTTGAGCTTCTAGCTTCTATTAACACCAATGCGTACCTATGGAGTACAGCGCAAAAAGTACCGACTGAGCAATTTGTTGTATACTGCGTAAAGCCAGGCCGGATTTATGAAGGATTGCGGGGAAGGATGGAGTAGTGAATCGAATTGATTGTTGTCGACCTCTTTGTGCATCGTCCATGTGCTGACTGTGCTCCGTGAGTTGTTTGCCAGTAACCTCGCTGTCCGATTTTCGATTCTCACCGTTTAATCAATCTAATGCGTTCATGTCGGTCTTGGGTTGCGTCGGCGATGGTCCTTGGTATTGGGCCGCCGGAATTGCCTAGCTTCGGAGCCATCGGTATGGTTCGGTACCTGGTCGCTGAAAGTATTACCAGTGCCGGATCTGTCATATTTCTGTTCTCCCGCTCTGTGTGCTAATTACTAGGGAGCACCAGGTTTTCCGTACAAAAAGACAGGTTCGGCAGGAGCTGGGAAAAGTTCTGTTGGCGTTAGCCATGGCCTGAGCAGGGCATATCCACAAGACTCGCCAGCTCGATGATCCTGACCGGGCTGGACTGGACTGGACAGGGCTTGTCGTGGGCGGTAAGATAGGGACTGGAAGGAAGCGAAGCAGGCGAAATGCGTGCTGGCTGGGGTGGGAGATGGTCAAGGGAGGACGGGGAAAGAGAAGAGGATCATCCAATTCAATATCGACAATATTGTGCCTGAGTCTCGGTGTCAGTTTCCAATCTAAACCTGCCTCGCCTGCCTTATGTACACCGCATGCGCCGTACCTGCCGTGCCTGCCTTGCCTGTTCTCTGCACGTTGCATTTCGCACCTGCATCATCTGTAGATGCACTGGACGGCAGCTGCGCTTGCCATCTGCGCCTGCATCCTACATCACCGGATTGTTCTTGCCGTCTTCACTCATCCATCGTTGCCTCCTCCTGTTGTTCTGCTTCGAAGCCCCTGAGGCACCTACTCTTGTTCTCAATGAGAGTTCTGTTCGTCATTATCTGACGGGCAGGACAATTGCTCACCGTCACCCGCCCGTCTGAAGGAGGGGAAAGAGCTTTGATTTCCACTTCTTTCCTCATTCCTCCATCCACACGACTCCTTCCGCCCGTCTCCTATCTACGAGGTGTCCTACCTTCCCAAGGGCCCGACTTTCTCTCCTCCAGCTCGACTCCTTGCAAAGTTTGCCCACTCGACGACGACTCTACCTTTCGCGTTGCTTGCTCCATCTCGGATCGATTCGACCTTCCTCTGTCTGTCTCAGCGTAGCCTACCTAGTCAGTGGGTAGGGTCGCCAGCCAATCAGGCTGTTCTGCCACACCGTCTGACCGCGACCGTCGTTCCTTTTACCTCGTGGCATCACCGTCCAGATTCTGCCGCACGAGTCAATCCCTTTTTGAGTCTCCGAGACACGTCCAACTTGGCGACGCCACCCATGTCCGACCTGCTCTAAACCAGCATCAAAGCAGCGAAACATATACGAACGCAAAGAAGGAATCGTGTTCTGGATCACCGATAAGACGAACAAACCCGCCTTCAGCACCGTACGGGTCCGCCTTGCGTCTTGTTCCGTTTTCCCTCTCTTCGCCTTAGTCACTTTTCATCCCGATACCGACCGACCTCGCCTATACTAAATGACGACGCCCTGCACCACGTCCAAACGCTCGCTTCAGTTTTAGTACCTTCATCTGCGACGACAGGCATCCACCCCCCAAAAATCAGGGCCCCCATCGTTCAACCACCAACAGCCACAGACCTTCGACGCAACGGCAACAGCAGCAGCCACTTAAACATCCACATCCCTTACCGTGCCTGGCCTTGGCCGCCTCCGCATACCAACGGTGCCATTCGGTCTGCGATACCACCATCTCTTCACCGCACCGCGCGATACCGCTCGGCTCCTTCTCTTTTGCTGGCCACAAACGCTTTTCCTGCGTTAGCATCTTTGTCTGAGCCGTTTTCGACCCCCGAATAACTCGCGTTATTGTTTCGCACTCTCCGGCTAGACAACCTTCATTGACTCAGGCGCCCATCACCTCCAAGTTTTCCCCTTACATTGGACCCCAGCCTGCATGCGCATGAACCGCTCTCGGGGTATCACCTCGCTCTGTCACACTTGTTGTGTCTCCCAGCGAGCCCGCTGCTGCTCCTTGCTCGACTCGACTTAATTGTTACCATCTTCTTCTTCTTTGCAGAACGCTACCATCGCACCGACCGTTTGTCAACCCACCACATCCCAGCTGCCAGCAGCGATCGTCCTTCAAGCCCGCTCCGCTCGACCAATACCTGTCGCTCGTTGGTGAGACTCTTCAAGAGGGTTGCTGCCAGACACAAGGTTCATGCATGTGCCGCGATGCTACTGTTCCCGACGACTTTGACTGTCCCACAGCAACGAGAGTGCACGACCGAGACTTGACCAAACCACGACATCAATCACGTTTATTACCTGCCACATCGGAGGGAGAAGAGCGAACAGGAAAAGAAACGCCCCCTTGATACACTCTCCTCACCTTGGCCAATTCACACATAGCCTCTGCTGCCGCTGCCCTATATTGGCCTGAGGGATTCAGTTAGCATGCCCCTCATGGCCGTGGCAGCGGACTCTGCTCATTCCGATGCCCAAGTTGCCTCTGGAGCAATGTCTGACCAGGACCCTACCCTTCAGCGTCAGGCGAGCATGAGGCGCCGCCAGTTCGGCATTTATGCTTCAAGGCGGACCCATCCGAAACCCGTCCCAGCTTCAGACGTTCCAGAGGGCCCCGACGTCGACTACCCAGCAGACAACCACCAACTACCACATGGGAAACCCTTGCCCACGTCTCCTCACCGTTGGGATTCGCTCGCCATGAGCTCCAGCAATTTTGTCACGCAGCCAAATTCCATAAACTCCCGGGCTCAGCCGCACTCGCCTCGACGTCAAGCTTTCCACCCAGCTCGACCTTACTCGCCCTCTCCGAGTCCCAGCCATGGTGGCTACGACGAAGACGACGACCTGAGCGCAGACGAATGGACCAGTAGATCAATCGCCCGGTCGATTAGATCCCCCAATCCATACGACGACGACGACGATCGTTCCTCGGTAGACACAATGCAGGTCGACAATTTCTCCCGTCCGAGAAGGCCAAGCATCAAACATGATTCTTACCACCCGCGACAGGCGAATCACTCGCCCTCCGACCCGCGCTCCGATCCCAATCCTCACCAGCAAGCGTGGCCGCGGCCTCGAGGTCAGTCTGGCTCCTCTGTCAGGTCAGCCTCGCCTTTTTCCTCGGCCCCACCTGTGGGAAACGATCACTACGAACCTCGCGCCCCATCCCGGCTTCGAAGTGCCCCGCCTCCTTCGAGCCTCGCCCGTCCTCCGCTGGCTTACGGTAGAGCCGACAGCTCAAGCTCGGGCTTGTCTAGCTACGCTCGCGAAGCACCATGGATGAGCGGGGATGAGATGAGGTCAAGTTACCGGTCTCAGATGACTTCCTCAAGCGCGCAGGGCACGTACGTGACGGAGAGAAGCAGCGTTCTGACAAAGAACAGCTCAGTCCCATCTCTGTACGCTAACGGGGAAGAGCTTAGTGTCGACGACGTAATGGGCATGTACGAGAAAGGCTTCCAGGACTCAAGTCCGGAAGACAACGACGATGTGCGTCCCGTACCAGCCGCCGAGATCAACAAGCGAAACACGAAAATGCTAGAGATTCTAAGCGAACCACTGACGATGCCTGCGAACTCCCTCGTCGTACCGACCACGGACACCGTTGTGCGAAACTCGACCGAGATGTTTAGGGTATCCGGGTATCCGGCGTCTCTCCCGAAAGAAATGGGTTTGCTTGATGACGATCGCAAGGAAGAGGAAGACGAGGACGATGCTGAGGAGAAGGACCACGAAAAGAGAGACTCCACCAAGTCCCTGCAAAAAGATCTCTCCCCTGCCTCGCCGCATATGAGCAGCCCCACGACGTCTTCAGTGCAGACAGCTGTCGAGCCGGAGGAGGTCGAAGAACCAGGATCCCGTGACCGATACGGTTTCAAGAAGGCCAACCAGTATATCACAAGGCAGCAATACGACGCTTGGAACAAGGGATACACCCAGTATCTGGACAGGAGACACAAGAAGTGGCAGGCCTTTCTGAAGGACAACGAACTCATGACTGATCGCCCCGAGCGATTCCCGCCCCACAGCGCCAAGGCGAAGAGATTCGTCCGTAAGGGCATCCCTCCCGAGTGGAGAGGAGCGGCCTGGTTCTACTACGCAGGAGGTCCCGCCATCTTGGCAAAGCATTCGGGCTTGTACGACGAATTGCTGAAGAAAAAGGCCAAGGACATCGACGTAGAGGCTATCGAGCGAGACTTGCACCGAACATTTCCCGACAACATCAAGTTCAAACCCGCGGCATCGAAGCCCAATACGGAACCCGAACGCAGAGACCAGGCCTTGGATTCTGAAAAGAATGGCGGAGCCGCTAAACAGGAGCCGCCAATCATTTCTTCTCTTCGACGAGTACTCCACGCCTTTGCAATCTATAACCCTCGCATCGGCTACTGCCAAAGTCTCAACTTCCTCGCGGGACTGCTCCTTCTATTTATGGACTCGGAGGAGAAGTGCTTCTGGTTGCTGAACGTCATTACTCGACTGTTTCTCCCAGGCACCCATGAGATGAGCCTCGAAGGATCCAAAGTCGACCTCGGCGTCCTCATGAATGCGATTCGGGAGTCTATGCCGGCTGTATGGGCCAAAATTGGCGATGACTTCGAAGGAGACCCCAATGCCATAAGACCAGTGGCCAAGCCAGTGAAGAAGCCAAGATCGAGGAGGAAGAACCAGCCCAGTATTTCTTCCAACCGTCTCCCACCCATCACGCTCTGTATGACAGCTTGGTTCATGAGCTGCTTCATTGGAACTTTACCTATTGAGAGCACTCTTCGTGTATGGGATGTCTTCTTCTATGAAGGGTCCAAGACGCTCTTCCGCATTGCCCTGGCCATTTTCAAACTAGGAGAGGCTGAAGTGCGTGCTGTTACAGATCCTATGGAGATGTTCTCCGTTGTCCAGGCAATGCCTCGTCGCTTGTTGGATGCAAATGGCCTCATGGAAGCATGCTTCAAGAGACGAAACGGCTTTGGTCACATCAGCCAGGACACGATTGACGCACAGAGAGAAGAGAGGCGTACAAAAGTCCAGGTAGAAGGGGGAAGAGCGGCGACATATGCTGGTGCAGTAGACAGTGCAAATGCCACTGAGGCCGAGAGTGAGGTCCGCAGGAAAGGCACACTCTTTGGGCGGAGGAAGCTAGGAAGGTCAGCTGAGGTGATGTGAAGTGGCCAGAGACACAGCGGGAGGCAGGAGGTTGCGCATGCAAACACATCATTGAGCCACGGCGTTGGGGGGACACTGCATTTAATGGTAATGACTACATGGCATGTGGCACAACTGGCTAGCGAAAAGCAAAATGCTTTCCATTTTAGAAAAGAGGGCTTTGGGAGGTAGCCCTGAGAATACCAGGCTTTGGTCAGCATAGGGCAAATATGACGGACTGGGCATGACTGCCTTGACTGGAGCGGGAAGGATTGTAACAGTGTATTCTGCTCGACCACAGGATGCACCTAGCCTGACTACTAGGCACCCTAACTAGGCACCCACAAAGACTGCCATCTCCTCTGTACCTTGAAAGTAAAAGATGATTTCGACAACCATTGCCCAAAGAAGCTGTCAAAGTGCAAAAAGTCAATTGTTTGGCTACTCTGTAGTTGAGTGGACTGTATCTCCAAGGGACCTAGAAGGTGACAGACACTGAGTGATGATTCAAAGATTTTCAAGAGGCCGAGGCCCAACCAAGCCCCAGGTGTAGAAACCCAAGCCGAGCCAATCCCATCCCCAACGCCGCAAATGCTCGCCACTTGAACGCCATTCCGTTTGTTTTGTTGTGAGGCTGTGGGCCAGTCATTTGATCCAAGGCGACCCCATCTATCCCTCTTGACTGACGACATCTCTTCGCTTCCTAATTTTCACGCGTACGGCTCAATCGTTCGAGTCTGTCAGGGTCTACTTGGAAGCACTGCTCTCAGCAGGAGTAGTGGAAAAGTTGGCAGGGCCCTTGGCATAGCGACTGACATAGGCCTTGGCCTGCTTCTCAAACTCGGGGCGGTTGTTCTTGTACTCCTCGGCAATGCGCGTCTCGAGGGGGTCGTCAGGTTGAGGCTCGACCAGCAGGGAGCGAACGGCCTCGAGGACGGCGGCCAGTTTCGTCGCAGGCTTCCAGTTTTCGGGCTTGAGCATGCCCATGCAGATGTTTCCATTGCTGTCGTTTGTGATGTTGGGGTGGTAGATGCGGGTGGCGAATTTGACGACGGGAGCCTTGAAGGGGTATTCCTTGGGCAGCTCAAGGAGGACGGCGAAAGTGCCACCGGTGTAGGGAGTGCCCTCGGGGCCGGCGAGGGTGACGTGCCAGGAGTGGAGGTCGGAGTCGCGGGCGAGGGCGATGCTCATGCCTGTGGGAGGAGTCGTGGTGACCTCGGTGAGCTCCTATGGCGGCCGTCAGCGTGATAGCTTAGGATAGGGAGTATTTGGGGCTCAGAGGGAGGGAGTGCAGACCTTGGCGATACGCTTGCTGGCCATGATGGGCAACTGGTGCGAGGTTGGTTGTGTGTTGTTGGTTGTTGGTGTATGTAGTTTGTCTAATAGTTTGTTTATTTCTCTTGGTGCAAGCAGGGAAGATTGCTGGAGGGAGCTTCGGCAGATTGGAGCTCTTGTTGTCGCAGGAGGAGCTGCTGACCCAGGGGCTTGTTTGGGAGCTGGAGCTGGCTCTGAAGCGGCAGCTGTGAAATTGTGGACCTTGAGAAACCGCAGAATATCGTTGGTAGCGGGTGCCAGAAGCCCAAGGCGATCGAATGAGGCCAGCCGAGCTGATGAGGTTGGAGATGAAGCAACGAGACGCAATACAATCGAGGGCGATGACTGCTGTATGACTGAACGGTTTGTCAGAAGGCAGGTGGATGGCTTGCAGTGTTGCTTGGTTTGGTATGTCCTCTAAAGAATGAGGGGAGTTGTCGCAAGCAATGGCGGGGTAGCTCGTCAAGATGTACCACGACGCTGAGGTGCGTTCGTTCTCAGCAGGTGGGGGTGATGGAGAAGAGGTCAGAGGTAGGCGTCACCTCAGCTAGGTAGGTGGTACCTTACCTAGGTAGGTACCTTAATGTCTCGGTGTGACGGGCTGGCGCAGTCAATTACTGCCAGCCATGTCGGCTGCCGGCTGTCGCCAATGGGACAGTGAGTAAAGAAGTGGGGCTGGGCAACTACCTACTGACAGAGGTCACTGCACCGGGCCGTGGGTGGATCTTTCAGAGACCAAAACACCTTGATGGCATATGGATAGGTTCTCTAGAATGTTTCTTATGATGGAAATATATTTAGGCGCTCTCACGACTTAACTTGAAGGACCTGGTATGACACTGCCTCAAGGTGATGATGTTGGTCGACTCGTTAGAGGACGCCATGGTGGTGCGTTTGCCCAGCACCCTACCTTAGTCTTGTGGCTAAGGTACTCTGGGGACGTTGACAACTTGAGGCTGCGTGGACCATGTCGCATGGTAGAACAATATCGTCGAGACAAAAAGAAAGAAGAAAAAGAATAGGCAATGGTTGAAACTGGTTTTTTTTTTCGACAACCTGCCTGTCCTCTTCTACCTGGCAACTCGCATCAGTCCCAGATAGGCGTCGTGGTGGCGGCGTCGTTTGCATTGGTCGTAATCCATGCGAGCAAGACAAGTTGAGACGGCCAATGTCCGCGCCAGTCAGTGCAACTCGCGGCTTGAAAGGCATCGAGGGCCTTTGGTCACAATTGCAGCCAAAGTGTCGGCATTGGCGATAAAGACAACCTCCGACGTCTTGTCGCGTGGTCACTTTGGGTGAAGGAGGTTGGCTGCGCAAACGGCTTGCGTGAGTAGGGCGCGGCCGGGCACATCATGCGACTAATCACTTCATGCGGAATTCGACTTTCTTCCCATCGACTGCCGGTACGGAACGGAGATGGGGTGAGACAGACGTCAGCCAGCCAATCTGGCAAACATTGGCCATGGCGATTCGTCTTTGCGTGTTGTTTTGCGTCATTCATTCAATCCAGGCCTGGTGGGGGACGGTTACATAACCTCGTGTTGGAAAGGCAGAAGGCATGTAATTACTTGATGGGATGTCACTTCATGTGCTTGCCGCGGCGTGCACTAACAAAGCTCTGGCCAGTCGTTCCGTTGAATGGCTGGTTGGGTGGTGCAGTGCAACAGGTACCATAGGTAGCGTACTAAGTAGCAGGTGACCTTTTGGCCGGGCCCCCTTGGTCTACACAGAGCGCTGCGTTCTTCCAAATTCAAATGCCCACCTAGGCTTTGGGAACTGGTAGGTACAGATAGATGTCCTTGCTCATGCGCATTCCAACCCTACTCGTGCCGTGTACCGGTAGAGGTTCATTTGTACTATGTGTGCACGCAGTGCAAGATTCTGTCCAGTCTCTCCGACGCAGCAAACGGTCATTCCTGGAACAAGAGAGAAAAGGTCTTTGACAGGCTGGAAGCTCGACCCAGCGGGACGGGGTGTTCCCTGCCCGGTGGCTCTCGGTAAATTTCAAGCAGCCGACAGACCCGACAGACCCGGACAGCCCCCACCGTCCGCAGCGATGGAAGATACATGGGCCTCCTACGTACGGATACATAATTACTGCGTAGAGCACAACGATTACGGGGCTTACGACTCCTCCAGTGCGAATGCGGATGCGGGATGCGGAAGCAGAACCCTCAGCCACAAGAGAGAGAGGCCTGAAATACGACGCTACTGCTGCAGTCTTCGTAACTTGTCCCTCCTGGTCCTTGAGCTTGGCTCTAGTGACAATTCATGAGCGCAAATCGCCTTCCCGACAACAATTGTGTACCAACCACCAAGCAACATATAATGGCACTATACGGTAGTCCCACGCCGATGGCCCAAGAATCCCATCCTCGGAATCGAACTGGCAATTGCGCCTCTCTGTAGCACGACGTCCTCTGTATGGATACACATCCGGGCTTCCGTCCAGTCTCTCTTGTACCATATGTCTGTCTGGTGCGTCTCTCTGCAAAGCCCATCCCATCTCATGCTCGACCGGTGGACTCGCCGGTGCATGAACGAAGGCCCTTAGCTCCAGCTGTTGGCCACCTCGCCCATCCATACATTCCTGTAATTCACTACGTCGGCACTCCGTAGACTCGAGGCCTTCTCCCCGCCGCCTGATACATAGCCGTTCCCTCCACCGCTCGCATGTGTGGTGTCAATGTAGAGCTTTCACCAACAGTTACTGATTTACCACCCGGATACGTGTATTCGCTTCCAGGCTTCTACGTGACGTGGTGTTGATATACATACTTCCACTTACCATCAACTTTACGTTTGCAAAGTAGGTCCTTCGAGCCAACATCCGCCAATGTGAGAAAAGTACAGGTCGATTTGGCGCCGCCTCTGACTACGACGCCCCCTTGCTTGGTCAACTCGTGCCCATTTGTCGAGGCTTCCTTGCCCATCGTTGGCAAAAGACACTAGGTAAACTCCTTCACGTTACCCTGCCATTCCTTGCCAGTATGGATGGTCCCCTGATTTTCTTCCCTCTTAAAAACTTCATCGTATTCCCGACTTTCGTTGCGTCGGTTGCTTCGCGCTGACTACTCCAACGCGAACAGTTACAGTCGAAGATCATCGGAGCCCATTACCCCTGCAGTCCGATGACCTCAAGGGCGACCACCTCAGCAAAACAGACCTGTGAATCTCACTTCAGCATCACCGCACCGTAAGCACATCACTGCTGCGCTGGAAGACGCTCGAGTCGCCAACTCACTCGCAGCACCGGTAGTCGCGTGCCGTTTTCGGGATATATCTCGTCCGTCTCACTCGATCTAGCTTCCGCATTTTCTCTCTTTGTCCAACATAGTCATCCACAAGAGCCATTTTCCGCACCTCGCACCCATAATTACTGACAATCCCGCCCGCGGTTGCCACATGTCTGGGGTGCTGCACTACTGATTAGTAGACGTCATTTATCCCACCCCATCGGTCGGCCCCAGGAATCGGAATCGGATTTGCTGCTGCAGTGTTTCAGCAGCAGATTCACTCGCCTAGGATCTTCGGCCACCGTAAGTCAGTCAGTCGCTTCAATCGCCGGAGCGTTTCCGGTTTCCAGTAAGCGTCACAACCCCGAAAGTCCGGCCGAGTTCAAAAATAAAAATAAAACACCCAGTCCCGACTTTTTCTCTTCATAATTGCCCACTCGCCATCAAACGAATTGCATCTCTCACCCGTAGCGCCGCAAAGGAAGCCGACGCAATGAGCAGACTCGGCTCGTGGTTCCGCTCCACGGCGGGCAAGGTGAGCAGCAACGCCAGCCCGTCGGCGTCGTCGGTCAACCTCACCGCCAAGGAGATGGCCGATATCGAAGAGGCCATGACGGCCGCGGCCTTCATCATGAACGACGACATTGACGGTGCCGAGGAGCGCCTGCGCAAGGGCGACTCGGCCTTTCACCAGCTCGGCATGGCCATGACCACCTTCCTCCGGTCGGTGCTCGGGTTCGAAAAGGACGTCATGAACGAGGCCTCGAAACGTCTCGCCGAGACCGAGGCCAAGGCCTGGGCCGACTACAAAAAGGCCGAGAGGGAGGGCGCCTCCGACGCGAGCAGCAGGATCTACCCGCCCGGGACCGAGTTCCTGCTGATCCACGCCGAGTCGCAGCTCATGGCCGCCGTCGTCGCCGTCCTGCACGAGAGTCTGACCGAGGCGCTCAAGGGCTTCTACAAGCTCCGCAAGGCCTTTGTGACGCTCGACGGCATCATGGTCCAGGAGGCCAAGGCGCTGGACAAGGGCGGCAAGGCGGACCCCCCGCCTCTGAAGCAGAGGATGAGCGAGGAAAAGATGCCCGGCAGCTTCGACGACGACGAGTTTGTGGATCTGCAGCGCAACGGGGACAGCGAGGCTGCCTCTGTGAAAGCGGGCGAGACCAAGCCCGACGCCGAGAAGAAGGACGTCAACGGGACGACCGAGGGCGTGGCGAGTCTCACGCTGGACTCTGGCACCTCGACTCCCGACAGCGGGGAGAGGCTGGCGCCGCTGCAGGTCTCGTCTCAGATGGCAGCAGACGACGACTCCGACGCCGACGCGGGCGTCTTCTCCAACCCCGTCGACGCCTTCATCCACAGCGGCGCCAACATGTGCTTCGGCATGTTGCTGTTCATGCTGAGCATGGTGCCGCCCGCCTTTTCGAGGCTGCTGTACGTCGTCGGCTTCAGGGGCGACCGCGAGCGCGGCGTGAGGATGCTGTGGAAGAGCACGCAGTTCGACAACCTCAACGGCGCCGTTTCCGGACTGATCCTGCTGGGCTACTACAACGGACTCATGGGACAGGCGGACATTGTCCCCACGGAGAGGGACTTTGACGCCGACGCCGAGCTGGTCGGCTACCCGGCCAAGAAGTGCGCCGCGCTGCTGGCCTCGATGCGCCAGAGGTATCCCGACTCGAGGCTGTGGAGGGTCGAGGAGTCGAGGATCATCGGCCAGCAGAGGAACCTCAAGGGCGCCATCGAGCTGCTGACGACCGGCCAGGAGTCCAAGATGAGGCAGGTCACGGCCCTCAACAGCTTCGAGCTCGCGCTGGCGGCCATGTCGCACCAGGACTGGGACCTCATGCAGAAGACGTTCCTGCGGTGCCTCGAGCTCAACGACTGGAGCCACACGCTCTACTACTACATGGCCGGCTGCGCGGAGCTGGAGATGTACCGCGACGCGGTCCACGCCGGCGAGGGCCGGGACGAGGACGAGATCCGCAGGCGCAAGAAGAAGGTCGAGGAGCTGTTCCGCAAGGCGCCGACGGTGGCGGGGCGCAAAAAGTTCATGGCGAGGCAGCTGCCGTTTGACGTCTTCATCACGCGCAAGGTGAAAAAGTGGGAGGACCGGGCCAAGGAGTCCAAGATTGACCTGGCGGATGCCATTGGCGTCAGCCCCGCGCAGGAGATGGTGAACCTCTGGAACGGCACCAAGAGGATGAACGAAGTCGAGCTGGAGCAGAGCATCAAGAGCCTGGCGTGGGAGAGGTGTACGGCGCCGGCGGAGGCGGTCAAAAAGATGCAGAAGACGCCCGACGAGGCCTCGATCCGGTCCGTCACGCTTGCGGCGATTTACAGGACGCAAGGGAGGTTTGACGAGGGCAGGGAGATTCTGCAAAACGAAGTCTTGAACCAGGATAGGTGAGTTGGACGGACGTTCCCCCCAATACAGACGAACGGCGAGACTGACGGCACCATGCAGATCTGCTTTCAAGGGCCTTACAAAGGACGAATATCCCATGCCCATGGCGCACTACGAGATGGGCGCCATCGCGTGGTTCGAGGCTTGCAAGCCCGAGTCCCGAAAGGCAGGGCCCGACGAGCCGACGGACGCCGCTGCGCAGGCCAAGCTCGTCGGCGAGTGGCGCAAGAAGAGGACGGACGAGTGCCAGGAGTGGCTCGACAAGGTCGTCGCGTGGGAGGCCTTTGTGTTTGACGCGAGACTCGGCATGAGGGTCCAGTCCGGACTGGAGACGCTGCGATGGTTCAAGAAGAAGAACAACTGGACTTAGACACCACCCACGCCGGGGAGGGGCTTGTAGATCCACAGGCGCACCGGAGACGGTTTACACGTGGCGCGAATGAAGCCTTGGGGTTTTTTTCTTTCATTTTGGGTATATATATATCTACACTTGTATTTGCTGGCTATTTGGGTATCCGGGATATATGAGAGAGAAAGCAAGTCGTTCGACTAACCAAGTCGAAACAGAGAAATTCAACCGTTTGACGTCGTTAATAAAGAAAGTCATGTGCCATTCACTTCTTTCCCTTGCGCCCACCCCGTCCGCTCTTGATTCCCTGAATCCCGCCCTGCAGAAAGTTGGCTCCGTTGTTGGCGGCCTGCTGACTCCGCTCCTTGACGCGATGCTTCTCGGCTTCGGCGCGCATGTCGTCAATGACATCCTGCCCGCAGCTCGTTCCGTGGGCCCAGTCCATTACACCCCACGCGGCATAATTCCCGCTTCCCCTGCCGGCGTAGTGAATTGCGGTGCGTCTGGTGATGCCTCCCATGACGATCCCCGGGACGACGCTGTACCCTGACATGGCGAGGGTCTCCTCGGCCGTGCAGAACCCGACGAACAGGAAATACGTCAGGAGGTGAGGGCGCAAGGCCACGGCAGGAACCAAGACAGGAACGACGCGGTGTAGCAAAAACGGGATCGGATGGTCGGCGAAGAGCATCAGCGAGAACGGCGGTGCGGTTCGGGCGTGGGCGTACGAGGCGTGCAGCTTCCCGATCCGGGTGGAAGTGAAGCGGCGGCCGCGGGAGTGGAGGATGCGGGTGTGGATGTAGAAGGTGAGTATCTCGCGGGCGACGATTAGACCGGCCACGTGCTTGACGAGCTGGAACGGCAGATGCAGAGCGGTAGACGCTTTGAACAGCGGTTCGTGGAAGTAGGAGGCCCACGCCAGACTGACACCGCCCTCGAGACCGGCAGACAGCGCGAGGTTGACGACGGCGAGACCGAGCATCTTGAGAAGGGTGGGGCCGTGAGTTGGTGGGAGGGCTGCTGAGCCTGCCGTCTTGATGGCCTCGGCCAGAGAAGGCAAGAGTGTGTCGAAAAGAAGGAAGACGACCGAGGGGACCAGCCAGAGGAAAACACGCAGGGCCAAGGTGCCGAGAATCTCGACCTTGAGGGGGCCATGAGAAAGGACGAGGGTTGTCCAGGTCATGTAAAAGAAGAGCAGGTTGAGGGAGGTCGTCCAGGAAGTCATGGCCGGGGCGAGAAAGTAGGAGACAATCGGCAGTGAGAGCAGTATGTCCATGATGGTCTTCCGATGGAGGTGACAGTAGATGGAGTGTGTGGTGACGAGCTTGGGTTGTGTGCAGTTGGTGTGGCCTACATGCAACGCACAAAAAGATTATACCACCAAGCCTTCTGTATCGCCTAGAGCCAGCCGATATAATCGATTCTGATAACGATGCGCAGTCCGCCAAGTTTATGTAGAACTTGAGGGTGTCAGGTAGGCCATGAGGTCTGAGTAATTGAGCGTCGCGACGCACGTTGGCAGCAATGACGTAGCCCTTGACATTGTTGGCGTGGACGTGCCGCGAGCTGCAGGGTTGGTGTCACTGGTGTTGTGACTGGACAGCTCTTCTGAGATTTTCACAACGGCTTTGTTCCGGGTTATTTTGGATGTTCAAATACTTGCAATAGTTAATTAACCCTTACTTTACAGAACAAGAAGAGGCTTCATCATGTTCGCAGAATGTTTACGTGGAACGACCAAGGTGATGGCCCCATTCGATAGAAAACGAGCTCTTAAGCAACCGGGAGTAGGACAGTAGCTGACGTTCTCTCATGGCTCTCGTGGCACAAACCAACACAAATGTGTCATCATTCCATGCTCTTTTAGCATGGATGAGTCGCAGGTGAGGCTCGGGGAGGCCAGGGATGCGTGGATGGGCTTCAAGCAGCACCCTACGGAGCATCAAGAGAGTCTAAATATCGCCAAAGTACGGAGTCAAACGGCCAGCGTCGTAAAGGCTTTCTTTCCTATGCACTCCTGCCTTGCAAAAGGTGCACAAGCTGGATGTATGTAGGCTGATGATCTCTGGCGACCAGGTCGACTTGGAAGGCAACAAAAACACGCAACGAGTCTGTGCAGGTATATGCTATCAATGTGTACGGATACTGCAAAACCAACAAAAACCGCACCCACTACCACCGATGAAGTGCGGAAAGACAACGAACGACCAGAGGATCTAAGCCGAGGGGGAAAAAGTCAAAAAGGAACGACGAAGACAGGATTCGAACCTGCGCGACCGAAGCCATGTGATATCTTATGAAGTTCGAGTCACACCCATTAACCACTCTGGCACTTCGCCGATGGGAATTCAAGCTTTAGCTTGGAATAAGTAGTCTCTAGCGAATGGGACAGGTGGCCTGTAGCCAAGCCATTGGCCAGTTTAGTGCACGACGGCTCTTAGGCCCAGTAATTGCCCCGCATAAATTAGCGACGAATAATCCTGTCTGGCTGATCCCAAGCAGCCCAGTCGACAAGCCAGAGTTGCTAAAGTAGGTTCAACTCCACAAAGGAAATCGTATTAACGCATTAACCGGAGCCTCTTTAACTAGCGAGAGACCGACAGTGTACTAAAGTATGCTATGTGTAGATGTATGTATGCTACATGGTGTGCAAAAGAAGAAAAGGGTCATGTCTGACATGAGTGTCCGTCCTGTTTCATCCATAGCTTCGTTCCTCTGAAGCTCATTCCTAAGCTGTCGGATATGTGACCGTCACCTGACACGCTTGACGCCGGTGCTGTACAAAAAATGTCCTTTTACAAATCGTACATGTCCACCTCAAATATTATGTAAATGACGGTCCTCTTGACCGCCGTGTAAGTCAGTGTCGGAAAAACTTGTGGCCGCTCTACTTCGAGCGACCAACGAGGAGCTTAAGGTGGCGGACAACTCTCGAAAACCATTGCTCCCTCATCGAGCGCTAGTCCCACGTCGCCCACGGTCACCCTCTTTCTTGTTAGTGGCGCGTAACCAGTCGTCCCATTCCTTGCTGATCTCCATCAGCACGGCGCCCATGACGCCAGCGCTGGCCATCAGCCCGTGGCCCTCACCCTCGAGCACGCGAACCTCACAGCGCCGCATCGTCTTGCCCAGCCACTTGACGTTGTCGACGGGCACGCGGGTATCGCGGCTGCCGTGATGGATCACGACAGGTCGAGTAATGTCAACATATCGGAAACCGATGGTGTGCCTGCGCTCCAAGCATACCAGCAAATCGACAGCGGGGTTGGCACCCGTGGTGGCCAGCTCCCAGATGGAGTGTGTCAGCCTGCTGTCGTAGATGGTTTGACGTTCCTTGTCCATCAATGCGTCTGCGGCGGCGGCGAGCACCTGCGTGTCAGGGTCATAATGGCCCTGTGCCGATGCCGTGCCGGTGGGCCTTATCCTGTCCATGTTTTCAGTGGCACTCGGGGCCGGCCCGGTAGAGAGCATGCCTTCGCCGCCGTTGTCGCGGTCGAAACCCATACCCATGTTTTCCTTGTCCAGGTGGGGTGTCGTGTCACGCTTGCCGTTGGAAATGGTGGCCGGGGTGTCCCGGCCTGTGCTCGCCGCGACCGATTTGCGCTTGCTACGTCTCGGCGTCTTGGGTAGCGAACTCGTGATGGAACTGCTCGTCGCGGACATGAAGGAGCTGTTGGCAGCCCGTAGGAACGTCGCCGGTAAAGCTCGCAAGATGCGCTGTGATGTGGGAATTGCATTGGTCGGAGGCAGTGCCTGCGACGTGCCAAACACGTTCATCTGTGAAGGAGGAATCCACGGCGCCAGCAAGTGAATCCTGCCCCGGATGTGCTGTGGCATGCGCAGGGCCGTCGCCAGAGCGTAAATGGCTCCGGCGGAGTGTGCGAGAATGGAAAACTTTGTAATCTTGAGCGCCTGGCAGATGGCGTACACGTCGTCGGGCCAGCTGAGAGGTGTCGCGGTTCCGTCGGCGTATGCTTCACTATCACCGACGCCAGGTCTGTCCGGGGTGATGAGACGCAGCTTGAGCGTCAACGCCAGTTCGTCGTAAAACGCCGTGATGTATCTGGTCAATCCCATGCCCACGCAGCAAAAGACGGCGGACCCTTCCGCGTCACCGACCTCGGAAAAGGAAATCACGCGACCAGTCTGCGGATGACGAATCTTTTGTGAGAGTCGTGGAGAGCAAAGGTAGGACTCGACGGCGTCGTCAATGGAGTCGGCGCTGCGAGGACGCTCGTACCCGGCGGGCATGCTGTTTCTCAGGTCTGGTGATGCCGCCGAATTCCTTGAGCTGCCCTGTGACTCGTCCCCCTTGGGGCTCAACGGTCCCGAGAGCCGCTTCAACCTGGAGCTGCTGCGCTTCATTTTGAGGGCATCGACGATTTCGGAGCTGTCTCGTTGCAGTTTCTGCTTGCTTCGTTCGGCGTTGATCTCGTCACGACGACGGCCTTGTGCTACCGCGGGAAACGGCGCGCTGTCCTCGACATCCTCCTCTTCATATAACGGGCCCGAGACCCTGAAATCTTCGGTGTGTCGCGACTCGAACAGCGGGCGGCTCGCTAGCCTGCCGGATGCGTCGGCGGATATTCTGGCCAAATCGTTTTCGGAAGCGTGGCGCGACAGATGCTTCCGCCTCGGGGCATCCCGCGCAAGGGCGTATTCGTGGGATTCATATATCGCCGCGTTGGTTCCGTTTTCGCTTTCTCTCTTTGATCGGGAGGATCTCGTGGACGTTCGTTTGGCGTTGGAGCCGGTCTTGAAGAGCGACGAGTCTCGGGCGGGAATCGGTCTCGGGCTGATGGCATCCACACGGCCGGTACTGGCCATATCGTGGTTGTCGTTGGGGCTCTCCCGCGTGGGGAAGTCCATGTTCTGGGCGGGTTCTTCGCTGATTGGTGTCTCGGCGAGGAATGGATCGGGGCGTAACGACGTTCCAGTGAAGCTGCTGGAGCTTCTGTCACCAAGGCTCGCGCGCTTCTTCTCTTCCTTTTCTCGTAACCGCTCCTTCGAGCTCATGTACATTAAACCCCTGTGACCCCTCCCTTGTTTCTTTCCCCAACTGTCAAAAGAGCGCTGTCGCCTCAGGTCTGAAGTTGGTGCTGACCCGCGTTCTACGGAGAGATTGCCGATACTCTGGGCATCGTCTCGCGAGCCGAGTGATCCTTTCGACGAAGGCCGTGACGAGCTTCGCAAGAGGGATCTGAGCCCACCGGAGCCGTCGCGAGCAGGGGATTTCGGAGCGGTGAGGGGCGAATAGCCAGAAGGCGGCTTGGCGGTACGAATGACGGGAGCGGAAGCGGCGACGTCGTCGAGCGAGACTTGCTCAGCGCGGAGCTGGGCGAGGGAGGGTTGCGAGAAGGCACCGTAGTCGACGCCAAAGCTGCCGTTGCGAGAAACAGGCAGCGACAGGCTGGGTGCGTCTCGTTCAAAGTGTTGATCCGCGGGCTTGGAGATGACGGCGAGACTGGTGATCAGAGAAGATATGACCTCGGGGGAGCTGGGGACGACATCGGCGGAGGAGCGCGAGGGGGGTGGCAGCGAACGACGGCGCGGGCGAGGCTCAGGGGTTTGGATGTTTCGGTACCGTTGAGGGATAGGGGGTATTGAGTTTGGGTCGACGGTGTCCATGGCGACAAACAAGGAGAAGAGGAGGGGGGTACGTGAGGGCGAGGAGGAGAATCGGCAGACCACGCGACTCCAGGCCGGACTGGACGGAACCGGGCTCTGGCGCACACACGGGCGTGAGCGCGGTGGGCGAGGGTGTGTGTGGGCGCTGCGTTTCGGTTTGGACGAGGGCGAGGGCGAGGGCGAGAGGGCGTGGGCGTGGGTTCAGGGGAGAGAATGACGCGGTATACGCGGTAAGGCGAGGAGTACCAAGGTCAGGTCTCTTCCCTTGGCTTTGGCTGCGGTGAAGTGTGGCAAGGTGAGGTGAGGAAGGAATGGATCTGCTTGCTCGAACCTGCAGGCGCTGATGCAGTGCGACAATAGCGGCAGGCCGCAGCCCAGGTACCGTGCCACACCAAGCTGCACCGCACAGATGGGGGAGGTACGAGTACACTACCGGATAAGACTACACTGTGATGTTCTCTGCTGCAGTGTAGGTACAGAGCAGTGTATTCGTACAGACGACCTGGCTTGACCCGACCTGACCTAACCTGCAAGAAGGGAATTGGGGTCAAGGGCGACGGACCCAGCAGGAAACAATGGGCACAGACCGTGCTGGATCCGTGAGGTACGCAGCGACGCAAGCTAGAGAGAGGGCGAGAGGGAGAGGGAGAGGGCGAGAGAGAAAACGAGAGCCAAGGGCGGCCGTGGCCCCCTTGCTGGGCGACAGTCGCGGGATCCGGGCGTGGAACGCGGCTGAAGATCAAAAGGCGCTGTCCTGGATGCGGATTGTGGGAATGGGCCGGACGCGAGCCTAGCTCGACGCGAACCAGAAGCGCGCGAAACGAGGCGGCAACGAGAAGAGACTGCAGAACGGTAGTCCAAGGTAGTGTGTCCGTAGCCAGGCGGAGGGTATCCTCTAACGGTGTGGAGAGCGTCTGCTGATGGTGATGCAGGTTGGAAATGACAGTGTCTGTTCGTCTGCTGCCATGTGACTGGACTGCAGCGTAGGCGTACTCTGTACACAGTGAATCTGGAGAAAACGAGAGGACGGGCGTTTGGTGGTGTGCCTGGCGAATTGTCTCGTCGTGTCTCGAATGCTCGCGTTCCTGGACCTAGAAGGTATGGGTGTGAATGACGGTGAATAACCGTCTAGACTGTCGCAATCAAGACGTTCCATCAATTGGCTTGCCGGCTGGTTGGTCGCTCGGGGTGACGACGGTGTGAGTGAATGACAGCCGAACAAGCTTGTTAACTTGGTGCCCTACGGCTGGATCGGGGATGGAGACGGACAAATTAGTTGCAAAACTGGCCCAGAAATGAAGAGAAGAAGAGAAGGAACGTGATGGAAAGTGTAGACGACAAAGGGAGAGGGCCAGCGTTGCATTGACTGTGATCTAAAAGCCGTGGCGTCGCAAGCAGAATCGTAATGGAAGACTGATGAACGGGCAATTATTGGTTACACCCTCATGTCTCATTTTCCCCCTCTCCTTCTATGACTTTCTGCCTTTGGCTTCGGGCTTGGTGATCAGGCGGCGCGCGTAATATTACCTCTACTTGTCTCCGTACGTAGTAACCGTAGGCTGTAGGTACAGAGGAGGCCCCTTGCGATTACGCTGGGAAGGGAAGCAACGGAGATTCGAAAGGCAAGGTTACAGGATTGAACATGCATAAGTAACTCGGCTCGTGCGGTAATACCCCATCATCCAGGGTGACGTTGGATGGCTCCGTTAGTCAGTACGGATACAAGTAGAAAAAGCTTTCTTCCCATGAGGTGAGACGCGGGAGGGAATGTCCCAAGTCCGAGTGCAATAAAGTCAACTTGTTTTGTATAAAGTGGGAAAACAAGACCATACAAGTACTGCCTACTGTGTACTGCGGAGGGTGCGTACACGGTAATTACTGCGTTAGGCGATGCCATGTCTGGCATGGATGCCGTTGCGGGTGAGTCAAGCGCAAAAGATCGGAGCATCTCTTTTCCTTTCGTCTCGCTTCATCTCATCGTGTTTCGTCCCGTCTCTGAACAGACGAAGAAAGACGAAGAAACAAGCAGCATAGCGTGGTACAGCCTTGGAGAGAAACGAACAGAAAAGGGGCGTCGTTGGTCAGTCAGTGTCTGCAGAAGAAAAAAAAGAGAGACTCACTCAAATTCCCATGTGCCATCTGAAGATCCCACCAGGTGCAAATCTCCTTCCAAGCGCACGGAACTTTTAAAGTGGATTCTGGCAGACGATCCCTGCTACCGTAAATTGGTGCTTGTTGAACGGGAAGAGTTCGTAGTTATCGTTAGCATTGGATTGCTGTGTACGGAGTACAGATACTAGTAACTACTAAGGTCCCTCAAGTAGCTACTGGCATACATGGTATGCCAGTAGCCCAGATGGAAAAGATCCTGATGCCACCTGAACCTCTGGAGACCTTCTGCGACTTTGGACAACAGACAGCGAGCCGGCTCTGCTGCTGCCCAAGACGTCAGCCCAGAGCTCAGCACCCTAGCGTCAGAGAAGGCCGGAAAGTCGGTCAATCATTGACTGCAAAATTACCCCTGAACCGTATCTTTCAATTGACCAATACCGAGTGCAGATTCCTGCCCTCTTTTTCGGCCCGGTGCGGATTCCCCAAAAGACCCTGCCAACGAGACAAGGGTGATAAGTTACCGCGTAGGGCACAAAGAAGGTCGGCAGAAAGCAAATGGAACACGACATGGCAGCGAGCAGGCAAAGTAATGTTTCTATGCTTGTGCTCCGTACCTACACAGTAAGGTACAGTACCTACGCCCGGTGCGTTGGTGATCCGAACGTGCGGCCCACTTGCAGACCAGACCAGACCAGACCAACCAAACAATGGAAGGGAACAAAACGTCAAGACCGTATCCGTGTAACTCACCTCCCCAAGGACGACGCTCGGCCTACAATAGACCAACAGCCAGATGTTCTCGAAGCCGCCGCGCGAACAGATGATCGATGCCGGTGGCTCCCCTCGATGGTGTGGTAATAAATGTGCTGCAAACGCCAAGCAACTGAGATCGGCCAGGGCAGAACGAACATCAAGTACGTCTCTGAGGTGTCCACGCTTCCCATGCCTTGTGAGTGCACGCACAGGTCTAATACAATCAATGAGCTCCTTCCTTTACTGTCATCATGCATCACTTCATTCGAAATATGTAGCAGTGCATGTGTCTCAACGTGGTCCGATTCCAATAACCCCTTAAGAACGGCATGCAAACAACTTGGAGAGAGCCTCGTGGCAGACAATGAACGCCACAACAGTTTAGTCACGGTCAGAGTGCAAGAGAACAGTTATGAGGTGGCCGAATTTCTCATTATCTCGCCCTGGACGAGGGGACGAGGGCTCAAGCCAGCCGAAGCCATCCGCTGGGGGCGGCTCGACAAATCATCAGATCATCATCTTCTTCATACAGAAAGACTGCCAGCTGTATTGCAATGCGGGGTGAAAAGCCGATGCAGACCGCCATCTCCCCTTCCGATTTCCGAGATCCAGATGACAAAGGGGAGAAAAAAATGATCAACACCGATGTAGACGTGTGGGGGAGGAAGTCAATTTTGACACGCTTCTGAGTCGGCATGGTGGTACATGTCCGTGTTTTTGTCGTTCTGCGGGTAGGGAGGCGCGAGAAAAGGATTACGCGCCGCTTCTGCCGCGTGTTGTGAAGACTTGCTTCCCTGTGACAGAATGACAAAAACCCTCTCCTCGGCCTGCCCTGGACATGAGGCGGCACATCCGTCCTCAAAACATCCGTAGTATCCATGGTCAATGAAGACGGCAACAGAGGGAGAAAAAAATCAAGCACAATTCTGTATGGTTCCTGGCCCGTACAAGTCTGTGTCGGGCGGTTTCTAATGCCGAAACGCCACTTCCAACTTTTTTTCTTTCGTTTCTGAAGTTCTTGATGGAGATGGGAGGTTTGTTGAAAGAGTCGAGTTATGCCTCCCGAGTAGCCGTAATCCAAGTAAGCAAAGCATTTGAAAAGAACAAACTTGGTGTGGGGAGTTGTCGTTTTTTGTGGGTTTTGTGAGGTTTGGGGTGTCAAAGAGCAGCAGTTCTCATCTGTTCGTTTCCTCTCCGACTCTCTGATGAGCCTAGGGAGGTCACCTTTTCCACCAGCCTGCGAGTGAACGCGGGGCGTACTAAGGGTCCTCCGTGAAGTTGAAGGCCAGCCTCGGGAAAGAAAATCCTGCCACGCCGGTGTAATCCGTATAGCCAGACACCCAGAAAGGCGGAAAGGAAAAGGCAACGACGAGCGGGAGGGATGGATCTTCGTGTATCGGGTTATTAGTCCTCTCGCTCCGCGCGAATCCACCAGAAAGGTTTCGGCCAACCTCGATAAGAAGTGGAGATTTTCTTTTCAAGAGAAAAAGAACTCCCAAATGGTGTTACTAACAATCTGGTGTGGGAGACAAGGGAGAGAGTGACCTCCGAAGAAGAGCAAAACAAACGCAAGTCAAGAAGCCCCTTTCCTCGTAATGCGAATTCGGGCGAACGTGCCATGAAACAGAAGAGCCCGCGTCAACGCCGTGGCAAGAACCATGCCCGCTTTGTAATGATACATGTGTGAGAATCTCTTCAAGTCGGACCGACGCGGTCAGCCGGCGAGAAGAAGCATCCCGACACCTCTCAGACGGTCTTGGGCGTGCGTGCGTTGGAGTGGTCAATGACGTCGTCGAGGTGGTTGCACATGGCCACGAACAGGTCAAAGAAGAGCTTACTGCCTCCATGCTCCATCTCGGTCTGCATGGTTCCACTCCGCTTGAATGTCTTGCGACACCTGATGATCAGGGCGAGGTAGTGAGCGCGCAGGCGAGAATCGGAATCGGGGGTGTGGGCGTATGCGTACTGGGCGGAGCGCAGAATGGTGCCGACATCAACACCGGACTGAAGGCCCTGCTTGCGAAGGGCAAGGCGCTTGAGCTCCTCGAGCCCGTACCGCTCAGCGGCACAGTAAATTACCGTGTCGCGAAGAATGTGTTGCCCACAGCCAGCGACAAAGATTGTGGCGTCGCTTCCGGTGGTGCTTGTCGTGGTGGCAGTGGTGTTGGTCGACTTGGGAGTCGGCGGGTAGGCACCGGGAGCGGGGGGTGCGCGGCCACCTCTGTAATTGTCTGGGTTGGGAGAGGATTGGGGAGTGCCCTTGACGGCGTCCTCGAGCTCCCAAGAGTTGCGGTGCCTGTTGTGGACGAGGCGGGGGTAGTAGTCACCCTTGTAGAGGTACTCGAGAACGGCAGAGAAGACTTCGGGTTCTTCGTCGGGGAGGGCTATCCTCTTGCTCTGAGACTCGAAGAACTGGCCTCGACAGGCGGCCTCGAAGAAGGGCGACTGGAAGAGGACGTCCTCGTGGGCAGCGAACAGCCTTCCCTCGCGGCCGACGGTCAAAGTGACAATGGGCGAAGGTGCGACGGAAGGTTTCGCAGGTGATGGGGAGTGGTGGTTGTGGTTGTGATGCTTGGACGGCACGGGCGCCGGTCCGCGAGTAGCCGAGGCGGAGGCGGCGACGGCCGGAGGCGGGGCCATCGGGGCGGGTTGGTCCTCTGCGGCGGACCGATGCATTTTCGACAGCTTCTGTTGATCCCGAATCGAGCTAGACTTCTTCAGTCTCGACGACTTGTCCACGCGCACACTTGGGTCTTGCGACCTGAAAGTGCGCTTGAAGAGGGACATGACGGCGGTGTTGATGTGTTGATCTGAATAAGTCGACTGTTGTTGACGTTGTCGAGTTTGTTATGAACCAAACGCGAGTGGGAAATGATGGACCGAGAGACAAGAAACCAAAGGCGATAATGGCGCGTTGCTATGGCCTCCTTATATGTCTATCGCGTGACGGGACAGAAGACTTGAAGAGAGTGACGAAATGAGCGAATAGAGGAGAGGAAGGGAAAGGTTGAGGAGGGGGGTGAAGTCGGAGGGGAGCGTGTGAGAGGGAGGAGAGGACGGAGAAGGAGAGAGTGACGAGTGACACACAAAGAAAGATTGACAGGGGCCCGGGGGTGGGAGAAGTCTCCTCGAAGAATCGAGTCGGGGTCCAGAGCAAACGAACGACTGATCCCTAAGGAGATATTCCCAACTTGACTTTGCGACCCTTTTTGGGATTGTGCCAGCTGTGGGGAGGGAGGGGAAGGGGGTGAGAGTGAGGAAGAGAGGGGAGGGGGGGAGAACAAGAAGAAAGAGGGGAGGATGTGTGGAGGGGGAGCCGTCATTTTTATAGCGAGTGATGATGTTGGTGATGTTTCCTGCCATCTTTCAACCATTCTTTGCGTGTCATTGGTCGCACGCTCTTCTCCCAACCGCCGCATTTTCTCCATGAGTGGTTGACAAGCCCGCGCGTTGCGTATGAGAAAAGGCGCGCGTCATAGGTTGACCCAGGTTAAGGAATCAACGGTGAAAACACTGGGCGCAACGCGCTGACGCTGCCAACGGCGTGAAGGCAATTAACGCGGCCAGTCGCTTGGTGGTCGATGGAGGGACAGTCCTCGCAGGCAGCATCGCCGCCCAAGGCAACGCCTAACGGTATTTCCCAGAATGGAATGCTGAGGCACCATGCCTACCTTGCTCGGTAGGTAAGTAATTACGCAAGTACCTACCTTGGGCAAAGTACTTAGGCTGGTCCCTATTACTAGGTAGGTTGAGGCGAAGAAGCCAGGTAGCTTGGCCTGGGTGGGCACCTGAGGCGGACGCCCGAGGTCAATACCTAGGCACCTACGGATACCTTACATACCTACCTATCGTGCATGCACCAGAAGTACAGTACGGATTGTCTAGGTAAGAGGTAGGCAGTCAGGAACAGGTAAGCACCAGCTAGCGAACCTCATGGCTAGTCTGCTCGGCCTCGGTATCTCTACCAAGAGATTCCCGTGCGACAATACATGATGCAGCTTTGAGAATGGATCTGTACTATCTACCTACCTTTATGGCAGTGCACTAGGTACCCAATAACCTAAGTACCTAGTATGGCATCTACGTACCTATCTGGTGTACTGAGCACCTCGCTCCAGTAACATCGACTTGCCAAGGATAGGTAGGAATGGCGGCCCAAAAGTCGTCGGACATGTCCAGATACCTCCCCATCGTCACATCATGCGTTGTCGCCAGTTGGTGCGCAAATGCACGTGAGTAAACTACTACGCGGGGCTTCTTTTCCTGTTACGAGGAGTCTTGATCAATCTCATGGGCCCTGAGGGAAGTCGGAGGAAGGTCGGCCAGTATCGTCGTGAGACTGCAATTGGCTGTCTGCTTGCACTCGATGACATGAATGAAGGTGTCAGTACCTCAGGCCATCAATAATGGGCTCCGATGCCTATACTTCTGGTCACGTTTCTTGGGTGATAGTCCCTCTCCTGAGCCCAAGGCCAACCTTGTAAGTGACAACTCATCGGCGGCTCAACTCTTCGCGGTTCCGGTTGGTGAATCGACTGGACCTTCTGGAACGTACCTCGTGCCGCAGCATCTGGACCTGGTTTGGAAACCTGCCTCAGCAGCGAATTGGGACGCCATCCGGCTCCCTGAAGCCTCCAGACACCGCCCAGTAATACTGCCCTCGACCCCTCATCGATACCTTACAGCACTTCGTTCCGCATCACCGTCGATACCTGATCATGTCGTTTGCTTCCTCTAACTGTTGAGTTTCCACGAGTTAGACCGTGCCAATGGTCGGTCCTCTCTCTCTCGACGTGCCACGAGACCTGCTTTATTGCCGCTGGTGCGCCAACTTTGGACACAATTAGCATCATTAACCATAGCCCAAATAAGGAACCCAACCGTTTTCGTGGCTGCATGAGCAGTCTCCTTGTGACAATCAGGCCCATCGCAGCTTCACCATCCTGGTTTGGTGCCTCTGAGAAAGTCTCCCCACGCTGTAGAACCCTTCGTCCGAGCGACCAACTCGCCATCGCGACCTAGCTCTTCTTCGGCCCAACTCTCAACGCCACCAAACGACTTCTCACGCCTTCATCCCTTTCCGAACAACCCCCGACCTGTACTAAACCACACTGTCGACCAACTCTTGCCGACAAGATTGGCTCATGCAGCTAGTCGGGCAAATTCAGGCACAAAACCATAAGAGCCAATCACGTTGCACCCTTCCGACCCCGTCCCGCTCGCTTGCCCAAGGGATCCCCTGCCATCCGCTCTCTTCATTGTCGGCAAGCCCATTGACCTGCATCACCGCCTCAACACCGCTCCTGGCGCCGTCTTTAACATCTGACCCCTCTCGTGCCGTCCCGAAACCGCCATCGACAGTCTTCTGTTTCCGTCATTATGGACCCTTGGACACATCCGGCACGCATTATTCGCCAATAAGCCCCTCAACTCGGAAAGAAAATGCATGTTTCTTGTTGGAAGCCTTCTGTTTCTAGGTGATTTCGGTCATGGTACCTTCACGCCTCCTGGCGTCCACCGCTTCGTACATCCTGGGACACAACAGCCCGAGCCCCACGCCTTATCGATCCTGCAATCATCTGGACTGCCCACCCGACTAGACGCACATGACCACTACGTACAGCCAAGCCCGACAGAACCGGGCCACCGCCGTGCTCACCGCCCGACGCGTGTCCCCGTTCATCTCCGACAAGACCCGTCTCGACCGAAACTCCCTCACTGGTCCTCCGCCTCGGCTGCCGCGCCTACTGGTCTCTTGTGGTGGTTCCTGGTCATGTTCTCCTTCATACCGACGAGACCGTACATGAACGAGTACACTGCGCAATCGGTTAGCATCAGTCCAGCCAACGCCATGGGACAAAAGGGGAAACCCCACTGATAGGGGCAAGGGCGACGAATCCAATTGAAGATGCCACCACTGCCTCACGCGATCCGATGAGCTTCTCGTCGAGCCAGTAGAAAGCATCGGCGCCCGTCTCAATTTTGCCGATGGCTGCCCAACCGAGGTACAGTCCAGCGCAGAAAGTAACGCCCAAGGTATGGGCGCCAACAGCCTGCGAAGACAAGTCTTGTCAGCGGAAATTCCGTCGCCCGTCAACAGGCAACCACTTACCACAGGGCGCTTGATGCTGTTGAGCCAGAAAATCTCGACTAGAGTGACAGCCGCGGAAGCAACAAACAGGTTGATGATGACAAAGGCCTTGAACCAACCCTCGCCAAAGATCTCCGTGACTGGAACCGATGTTGTCAGTCCCTGCCAATGACGATAGACCTCTGTGACTCACATGGTTCGTGCTTGTGAACGTCGTCAAGCCGGGTCATCTCCATACCCAGGGCACTCTCGTACATGGACGAGACGGACGAACCACCAGACGGCTGGGGCTGGGCCGGCTCGCCACTGGTCTCGTCGTCGTGTGGCAACGTTACGAACAGGTAAATGACCGTGTTCATGAACGTGAAGACAGTCGTGACAGTATAGAACAGGGTGAAGTAGAACTGCTTGCGAAGACTCTTCATGTCTGAATTCGAAGGCAGGGATGCCAATCTCAGAAGCCAGTACTCCCAGCCTCGGCGAGTCTCGTCAATGCGCGGATGATAGAGATGGGTATAGGTCCAGCCCTGGACAGAAAGAACTAATCAGTATGCCCCCGCCACAAGTTGATTGGCCTCTCGCGGCGTGGTACATACCAGAACAGTTAGGTGGTAGGCCATGAGCATTGAGTAGGTGACGACGGAGAAATCGTAGATGACACGCCAGTTGGAGTAAGGTGACTCCTCCCGTAGCTTGTAGTCGAGAACCATGGCGCCCACTGCAGTCAGGTAGGCAACCACACCGCCACGGATCCAGCAGACGGCGTTCTGAGAGAGATGATGCCATGAGGAGTGGCACGCTCTGACAAACGCCGGCTACAAGACACGTGTCAGCTCGCCGACAACCAACAGACGGTGCAAACTCACATGATCCTGGAATTGGCCATAGGCAGCCGGTGTTGGCAGCCCGTCCTCGTAGTTGGCGGCCTGGTCATGGAGCAATGGGGTGGTAGCAGAAGCCATTGTGGTGATGTGCTGGAGGTGGTGAAAGATACAAAAAGAGATGAAGTGTGAGAGTTCAGTGCTGAAAAGGATGACGACGAGTGCAAAGAATCCCGAGCACTTCGAAAGCAATGCAGCGACTGTTGATGTATGATGGATGGCGACCAAGAAGAGAAGTGGTTCGGAGAGATATTGGGTTTAAAAGTACAATTAAACGACCAACACATGCGAGAATGCAGAAAGAGCAAGGTAGCCTGACTGAAGTAGAAGGCCGTAATGTTCCAAAATTGGGAAGGAAGGCCTCTTCAACGTTATGCCTACCACGTCAAGCTCGAGTTATGATACAAGGTACCGTCCCAGCGATCTGCGATTGCCTACCTCCTCGCGGTATCACACATGACCTTCCTCGGTATAACCTTTAGTCCAGATCACTTGCCACATGGGAGGAACAGGTACAAGCCCATATCATCGTGGGTGTCTTGTTGAGTGAAGAAAACCCTTGGGTACCTCGTAATACACGCGTGTTACACCTGCTCTTTTCAAATCTATCTTTGAGCAGAGAGTGTCAGAAGGACCGACTTGGAGTCTACTTTCTACAAAAAGATTCGGCTCTCCATACCTGTCCCTGGTTCATCCTTCTCCCATAAAGTACCCAAAACAGAAATTGCATTCATATCGGTCTTGACATTCTCCATCAACGTGCCTTCAAATTCCTAAGAATACGGGTAGTCATTCAGTTCAAGGAAGCAGAGCTAACCTCTCAAGCATCTCACGTAGAGGAATTTCAAGATTTAGCTCAAGTGCAACGTACTGCTGCCTACGCTATGCATTAACGTATGGCTGAGTGCGGCTGAAAGGTTTTCGGGGAGCCTCAAATGTAAAGCATGAAGGTGCTGCTGAGTGACGCACCTCGTGCTGGACGATGCCTTTTGTGCTACGTCGGCCACATGGTTCTTCGGTCGCAAGCCGGGAAAGGTGAGACTTGATCTTGAATTCTCAGTTCTCTAGTGTAACTACGAGACAATATTATAATGGCTGAGAGACTGTCGCTGGGAAGGCTTCGCAATCGGTGTCGATCGGTGGCGTTTCTCTCTCGGCATCTGATGCAGTTTGACCATGCAAAATAAGAAGTGGTCAGTGCTCACTACGTTCTTGTAGAACTAAGTGGGACTGGAGTGGCCGTGGGGATGAGATAAGATAAGCAAAATACGTACCGAAGCTTTCCAACTGTGGCCTGTGCTTGTGCTGGTGAAGCGCATCGCTGGCCAGAACGTCAACTTCGATATCCCCAACCGACATCTGACCTCACAATACCACAACAGTTGCCCGCCAGAACAATGCTCTCAAGTCTCGGTAACCCGCGCCAAGCGGCGTCACAGCTGCTAAACTTTGCGTTGATTCTTTCAACTGCGTTCATGGTGCGTACCTGCGGCGAGATTCTGTCGGCGAAACTAACAGCAGGCGCGTAGATGTGGAAAGGTCTCTCCGTCGCCAGCGATTCCCCCTCGCCCATCGTCGTCGTTCTCTCCGGCTCCATGGAGCCAGCTTTCCAGCGTGGCGAGTTCGTAGTTCGCCCCGAACCTCAATTTGCTCATGACTGATCGAAGACAGCCTTTTGTTCCTGTGGAATCGAAACCTCATTCAAGAAACGGACGTCGGCGAGATTGTGGTATACGAGGTTCGAGGGAAGAACATTCCCGTGAGTAAAAGGCGAAAGGTAACTGTTTAGAGGCTTATTCTTGACAGATTGTTCACCGTATTATTCAAAAATTTGGAGTCGGGTACGTTGGCGAGCTTTCACCCCCCTCTTGCTTGGTCTCCTGCTTACCCATGTCGAACCAGACCCGAAGCGAAGCTCCTCACGAAGGGAGATAACAACCTGAGCCCCGACCAGGAGCTGTACGTCTCACGAAATATCCCAAGTCGAAGGATTTCGGTCGCCGCTGACACCGCGATCTAGGTATGCTCAGGGTCAAGACTTTCTCGTTCGGAAAGATATTATTGGTACAGTTGTCGGCTACATACCATTCGTGGGTTATGTCACCATTCTACTCTCTGAACATCCATGGTTGAAGACAGTCATGCTGGGAATCATGGGACTGGTCGTGGTTCTCCAGAGGGAATAAGCTCGATCGCAGACGAACACCCCCAATACAGCGATGTGGTACGGCTTTGGGCGTTCATGGGGGTGGCCAATAACCTCGATGCTGAATACCTCAACAACTGGCAGCAACAAAAAAGAGCAATATAACCTTGGATGTCCGTCGCGGGCCACAAGCTGGTGCATTTGCCAAATGTCAGACCAAATCACGTCGCATGGGCGTTGTCTTTCGGGGAGGAGGACAAGATGCAGGAGGTTTGTGCTCGGGAGATTTGGCCTTGCGTATGACGGGCTATCAGATGCAAAACTAGGGTATGACCTGGTTTCTTCTTCGCCGTACACGCAGAGACGACCGTCCGCATCAGCGCCTGCTTGACTTGGTGTTCGAGAAGATATTCCCCATTTGTCGACCACGTACGTACAATCAAACCAACAGTTGCTTGTCTCAACTCTGGATGGGCCATGATAGCTTGGCCCACCTTCGCGAGCGGTCGCCCTACCATGGGACTTTGGTGTCGCAAATGCTGGAGTTCCTTTAGGCAGCCAACGGCACCGTCGCAGGGTCTCTGGTGAAGGCCCCATACGAGCTGTCGATTGAACCCAATGACACGACCTTGATGTACTCCACCGGGCCGTATTGGCCAGGGTCCGAGCCCGATTGGGAAGTAGCTTGTTCGTAAATCAATCCTCTGCTGTCCATGCAAGTGACTTTCGTTGGTTGCGAGATACCTGGAGCGGCACAGTCGTGCGATAAAATGAGAATAAAATCTTGCAAGCCAATGTAGCTCTTGCCCGCCCCCTCTTTCTTCTTTTGCGCTTTTGCGCTACGCCATCGTCATTCTTTCTCGTCATTCATTACATGCTCACCACCTATCGTTCTCCTTAGGCTCAGTTCCTTGGACCTGCCCGGGCATCACGTACCTGTCCAATCTATTGGACGCAGTCAATCATTCATCATGCCCTCAAATGCCGCAGGACGCCACTCGCAATTTGTATCAGAAGGCTTTCGGCCCTATGAGCATCAAGGTAGTGAGCGCCGGGTTCCTTACAATCGCCCTTGGCACCTTAGCAAAGTTGCTATTCGCGGGTTTGACATCGCCTTTTGCTTCATCGTAATTGGAATATCTGTCTATGTCTCGTTCTGGACCTGGGATGGCATCATCATCCTTATTAGCAGTGGCCCTCCGGTAAGAAAGTATCGTGCCACTTGAAGGTATCGCGGTGGCCATGACAGCTGACATGGACATGCATAGGCTGTAGTTGCCCTTATCTGGGACATCGCCGAACTTGTAACCATCTGCGCGAGAGGCGGAAGGCGAGGAATACATCCAGGGGCTCAGGTGGGAGTGCATTTGGTGCTCTGGCTCGCATTTGCAGCAGCAGCAGGCGTTGAGAGCATCACGATTTACTTCCGCGACAGCTATGACAGCTACACGAGTTATTCGGGTTCTCGCGTTGCTTTCGTCAACAAAATTATTGCAATGCAGAACACTGTCCTGGCACTTACTTCCCTCCTTCTGTAAGCCTTGCAGCCTCGCCCAGCCAAAGTTTTACAGCTTGCTCATGTCATCTTACCAGGATTGGCCACTTCATCATCTTTGTCCGGGCTTGTATGGAGACGAGCCAGCGAAACAAGCGGCCTCCCATCCTCATGGTACCAGTCAGCGTACCCGGCCCGATGGCAGAAGAATCATACGCGCCTTATCCGCACCCGCCTCAGCAAGCATACATGTCGCCTCAAGCAGAGAAAGGTCACATGTCGGGAGCTCAGCCTCCCAACATGGGTTCATACACACCTCCCGGAGCTGATGGGACGTACTACGGACCTGGTCAAGCACGCTGAAGGACAATTTCTGGTATATAGCCTCGAGAGACTGAGAACTGGATGTGACACTACCTTTCCAATGGTGGTGACATGGTTCAAAAACAGTACATTGTCCTGAATTATGCGCGGAAGGACCTCATCACCTCTAAAAAGAAAAGCTTATAGTAGATTCTCGCGACGAAAGTTTCGTATGACAGCTTGCGAGCATGAATGGAGACTATCTAAAATGTCGACGGAGATGCCACCCCCCCAATCAACCTTAATTCTACCCTAGTGTGGTCGTGCTCGTGTGGGCGATGACTCTTATGTAGCCAGGCAAGACGTCCAAGCTGCTGCATGAGGATTTAGCTGGACCACTGCACGTCAAAGTCCTCGAACTGAACCTTGAGCTCTCCCGTGGCATCCTTCGCAGGCCGGGCTACCAAAGCACCGACGGTGACGTTCCAGTCTTTGCCCGTGTGGTCGTCGTCGCCGTAGACCCAACAGATCTCACGCAGGGCCTCCTTGGTGCCATCCTGCTTGACGTAATAAACCCACAAGCCAACGCCGTGGACGTCGTAGCTCTTTTCGATGGACACGGTAACAGCCTTGGTCTCTTCGAGCGCGGAAAGAGGAGTTATGCTCCAGTCTGCCCAGCGCTCGCAAGAAACGGTGCTGAGTTGCGGGATGGAGTTGTAGTACTCGACGCCGGTTTTGATCCACCGCCTCTCGCGGGTACCGGAGATGGAGTCAAATGTCAAAATGAGACCAGCTTGGTCATACTGCTCCGACCAATCTGCCGAGAAAGTGACCTTGGCGGACTTGAAGTCGCTCAGGGGCTTAGGTGGGAGAGCGTGGATAGGTGCTGCTATTGTTAGAGCAAGTCCGGCACTTCAAGTACGTGTTTCTCACCATTGTAAACATTGCTAGAGGGTGGCTTTTTCCACACATCGGTGTCGGGCCCGGCAGAGAGGGAGAAGCTGTCGTTTGACATGGTTCGAGGCAGACGTCTCAATAGTGGTGTTGCGCTGGCAGCGTTTTGGCGACTTTGTCGATCTCTGTTGTGGTGTTTCTGGACGTCTTTTGGTAGTTATAAAGGTAAAGATCGAGCGGGCAAGCTGAGGAGAATGTGTGTTTATATAGACAGTGAGTGGCAGCAGGCTGTGGTCTTTGTCGAACGGATAATGGATTGTTGTGATCGTATTCGCCCCGCAGCTGTGATCCGATGCCCATCTACGGATACACCGTAAAGTAACCAACAGGTGTTCTTAGCCTGGACACAGTGCGCTGTACAGACAACAGTTGGCTTGCTGAGCCGTAACCCCGCTTGCGATTGTCCATGCGAATTGTAAAAGGGAGTGTGGAGGGGTGACATGGCTTATTGGTCATTGCATGCTACTCGGCTGCATCATGGAAGTTATGTTGTCCTTGCGAGATCAGGCTGTGGAGTTGGCTCGGCTTCGAACATACACTAAATACAACTTGACACTAGTTACGCGGGGTTGGCCAGCGAATCTCATGTTAGAGGAAATGAAACCAGATCTGGTGGCAGCTCTTGATAGCACCCAATCACGTCTACCATCGCTAATTGTTTGCACGGTAAGCCAGCCGGCCAAACTTCCAGGTTGTAGGTGTGATTGTCCGCATGGCGGGGCAACGCGGCGCGGTGCAGGTTGGGAAGACCCGGCCAAGAGCGACACGGCGAAAGCGGAGTATCCCACTGCGTAGATCTAACTGATTAAGGAGAATGATACAACTGTCAGAAAATCAGCGCCAGAGCCAAAAGAGACATAGAGACAACCTGCGCAATTGTAAGCAAGTACGCACAGTACCTCTACTATGTAAGGCACGAGTCTCGTAGAGCTTAGATAATACAACAGCTTACGTATGGACAAGATTGGGAACGTGGTCTCATCACACCTTAGGTAGAGAAGAGCCAAGGCTAATGAAATGCGATAAACGTAATCCGTTGCTCGGTGTCATTGAAATCTAAGTACGTTCAGGGGTGAAAATGGGGCAAGGAGGAAGAAAAAACCTTCTACTGTGATAGCAACGACGGAGATCGAACAGGTGACTGTTCCATCACATTTACCTCTTTGAGTAGTTTTGATGATTACTCAGCACCCGACAATCTGCCGCTGCAAGCGGCACCTTCTCCCTCTCGACCATCTCGTCCCCAACCCCACAAAATCTTCTTTCTCGACGACTTTGACCATCACACCAGTATCCTATCGCTATCGCTCACCAATCCCCCTTCGCATGTATCGTCGTCGTCGTACCTACCAAACTACTGTGCCTGCGAACGTGACTGTTCGACAGCTTAGGCTTTACGCCCTTCACCGATTATAAGTCTGCTCGGAAATTGGCTCGCAATCTTTGCCTCACCAGTCGGCGAACGAACCCAAGAAAGGGGCTGTAGTTGTGTGCCTTCGTGGCCATGTCGTCCTTTCTTACCCCCACCAAAAAATCGCAGAAGGCCGGCAGTGGCAAGCCGAAACCTTTCCAACCCCCGAACCGCATACGGGCCATTCGCGAGCAGGCCGAACGCCAGCAAGCCAGTGTTGCTGCCGCAGCCGCAAACGCCGCAGCACAGGCTCAGCTGAACCGCTCTCGCCCCCCAACGGTCGTTACCAAAGGCCCCCAGTGCCCGAACAAAGCATGCGTCAAGCCCAAAGTCGTCGATGGCATCTGCCAGACTTGTGGTCGCGTAGCCGACGACAGCAACATTGTGGCTGAGGTTCAGTTTGGCGAAACCTCCTCTGGTGCTGCCATGATCCAGGGTAGTTTCATCGCCGCCGACCAAGCCGGTGTCCGAACCATGGGCCCCGCATTCCGTCGTGTTGGAGGATCCGATGATCGAGAAAAGTCCATTCGTGAAGCCAAATCTCTCATGCAGGGCTACGCCCAGCAGCTGAACCTCGGCGAGAGTACCGTCAATACCGCCGTTCAAGTCTTCAAACTGGCCTCGCAGGCCAACTTCGTTCAGGGTCGAACGCTTGTCATGGTCGCTGCCGTCTGCCTTTACACAGCCTGCCGTACCGAGCGGCCTTGCAAGATCATGCTTATCGACCTTGCCGATCTCACGCAAATCAACGTTTTCAAGCTTGGAAGGGCATTCAAGGCATTGAACAGGGTTGTCTACGTCTTCGGCAACGGTGAAGCGCCCGTCTTCCCTGAGGATATCATTTACCGTTTCGCTTCCAAGCTCGAGTTCAAGCACATGACCAACCGCGTCGCCGAAGATGCTGTCCGTCTTGTTGCTCGTATGAAGCAGGACTGGATTGTCATGGGCCGAAGGCCATCTGGTATCTGCGGGGCCTGTCTTTTGATGGCCGCTAGAATGCACAACTTTCGTCGCACAGTCAGGGAAGTCGTTTACATTGTCAAGGTTACGACACATACCATCCAGGAGCGTTTGCAGGAATTCAACGTTACCGAAGCCAGCAAGATGACGGTGGAGGATTTCTTGGCCCACGACTTCGGCTCCAGCTCCCACGATCCACCCTCATTTTACAGAAACACTGAAGCCTGGCAGAAGAAGCAGGAAGAGCTGGGAAATAAGCGCAGACGTGCTGCCAGCGATGAGGGCGAAAATCCGCGGGCCTCACACCCGCCATTGCCGCCACCCCCAGATCTGTCGACAGCCCCTACGATCGAGTACCGCCGAGATAAGGACGGCTACATCATCCCTCCGCTTCCGTCCAAAATCGCCCAGGACGAACCCGGACTACGGGACGCCAATAGCGCTAAGCATCTTGAGGGTCTGGCCGAAGAGTTTGGTGACTCGGGAGAGCAGGCCAAGGAAGCTCCTCAGCCCGAATCAAATGCAAAGAAAGGTCGCCAGGTGAAGCCGCAACTTCCCATCAATGAGGAGTGGGAAGAAGACGAGGCTGAAATGGAGGAGGAGATCTCAGAGATCATGAACGATCCCGAGACGTATGAACACGCCAAAGCTTTTAGCAACGCCGAACAGCGAGCTCGTATCCACTCCGTCTGGGCCCTTCAGCAGCAGCCTGACAAGGCTGTTTCCATGGCACCAGAAGTGGGCGAGGACGAGTTTGCGGACGATCTCGAAGTGCTCAACTGTGTGCTGACTCCCGAAGAGGCCAAGATCAAGGAGCTACTGTGGGTAAATGAGAACAAGGACTGGCTGCGCCAATCTCAAGAGCGCATGTTTCGCAAAAAGATGGAGGAGGGCAAGAAGAAGCCTGACCGGAAGCGCAAGAAGAGGCCCCGCATCGGCGAGGGGCAGACCACACCTGCAAGCACGCCGGGCGAAGCTGCAGTCAACGTCATGAAGGAGAGGGGCTTTTCGAAACGCATCAATTACGAGGCCATTCGCCAGATGTTCGACATGCCCGACCAAGGAGACCCGGGATCTCGACCTGAGAGTGAAGCTACTGCAAGCCGGCCGACCAGTAAGGCGCCCAGCGTACTGGAGGATCCCGTCGCCGAAGGGGAGGACGAAGAAGATCTCATCGGTGGTAGCGGAGATGAAATGGAGCACCAAGATGATGAATATGGCGGCGGAGACTACGATGACTCTCACATGTACGATGACGACACTCAGGGACTGGGGGAGGACGACGACATTGAAGATGACGACGACGATTTTGGTCTCAACGATGAGGAGTGAGGAAGTAAAGCCGTGGCGATAGTTTGTGTCGTGATTAGATACCCCGAAAGAGACTTCCGCAAGTGCTGCGAGTACCACAGCTAGACGTTAGAGAAGATGGACGACGGCATCAATGATATAACAACTCTCGTGTCATTGGCCTTGTTTGTTCCTTGCTTGTGTGTGTATTCTCAGTCAAACGCCACAAATAAAACAAAGACCGACTACCATACAATAAAAGAATCTGGGTATAAGCCGATGAACGTTGCACACAAATAGCCGACACGAAATCCAAACTCAAAACTCGTCCTCGCCGGCCGCTTCCCACTTCTTCGTCACCAGCTTCCTCAATTTCTTGGGGCTTCCGGCACTCGTTGCGCTTGCGGTGCTGTCGTTGCTAACGCGCAGCCGCTCCATCTTACGGCCGAGATTGTTGAGTCCGCCGCTTCCGCCGTCGGCTTTGCGGGTACTGCCAAAGTCGTCACGCTCCCGCAGCGGTTTGCGCTTGGTAGGACTCCGTCCAGTCAGCTCGCGTTTGAGGATCTCGTTCTCACGGCGTAACCTTTCGTTCTCCTGCTCGAGGTCCTCGACCAGTAGATTCTCCTTGTCCTCGCCCACGTCATCATCTTCCGCCAAGGTGACACCAAGGCCTTTTTCGAAAAGCTCCATCTTGCGGTCCCAGTGCTCTTCGCCCTTTTCTTGCTCTGCTGCAAGGCTCGCTTTCCAACGAGCCAACTCGAGCTCAAACCGGGCGTCGAACTCGGCCATGCAGTCCTCACGCACCGTCTGCTCTAGATCCAAAAGACGATCCTCCATGCTGAACAGATGCGCTTCGGCAGTCACTCTCGCCTCGCGCTCGTTGTCAAGTTCGATGTGGAGAGAGGTTATCTCCTCCTGCATGCGTGCGATCTCGAGTGCTGCGTGTTCCATTATGACTCTGTCTCCACTTTCGGAGCCGGGGGAGAAATTGCGATGTCCCGAAGAGCCATGGTGGAAGAAGGCACGTCTTTGGTGATGGGGAGGTAGCTCGGGAGATGTCAGAGGCGGAGTTGCATGTGATGCTGGCGTGTCCGCGTGAATGGTCGAAGTGATGCTGGGGATGCGAGGAACCGTGACTTCTCTGGCCAATGCGCTGTATCTGAGAATCTGGGAAGTTGCATTTAGATCGCCATGCGCGTCTGCCGTAACAATCATGACACCTCGTTGTGGGTTGCGGCGAACGGCAACGCCTGAGGCAGACGATGCTGAAAAGGAGTTGGAGAACAAAAGCTCCGTCATCTTGCATTGTCGGAAGGGTATGACACTCGGCTAGAAACGGAAATGTTAGCTGGCTTGGAAACGAATGAGACCATGCTGTAGACTGACCTTGCTGTTGCTTCCTATGGTGCTCTGTGCTTGTAAACATTGACCCAAGTACATGAGACTCTCGTTGATTTTACCAGCCTCGGCGAGAGTGGCTCCCTGGGTCTTGGCATCGCGAGCCCTCTCGCTTCCTGCGAGGTCGACAATGGTTAACGTGTTACCGCCCCAGAATCGATGATTGCCAACTCTGGACCGCTTTTTAACCTCCACGCAGAAGAAGCCATGGCTCCGGGATGAGACGCTGTTGCTGACTGTTCCAGCCACCTGGCGTTCTTGCAAGCCCGCTTCCAGCACCATGAGGGCTTCTCTGATGTTAGTGCAGGCAATCTTTTTCAAGCCTGCAACCACCTTTCTATCGGAAGACTGCTCCGTGGGCTTGAAGAGCAACGGCCGTCGGCGGTACTCCTTGGTGGCGTTGGACTTGATCGGCGGGGTCAACAGGTCGTATATCTTGTCGTTGTAGACTTCGTACATGGAGAGGACAACGGCGTAGTCGGCGTTCGGGTCGGATGAGACGTTAACGGAGCTGATGTCGGGCGCCTGAGGAAGGGCGGATGGTCTCTGCAGATTTCGGCGGGGGGTCGGCGGGGGATACTGTTCGCCCTTGGTTGGAGTTTTAGCTATGCTCTTTGTCTGAGATGATGTGGTATTGGTCATGAAATGCTTCTGCGCATGTTGTGTGCGCTCAGAGGTCTCGCCTGGCTGAGGCAGTGCAGAATCAAGATGGCGCCGGCTTGCGGGACGACTGGGAGTTGAGAGTACCAGTCGCACACCATCGACATCCATGAATGACTGTTGCTGTTGCTGCTGTTTGCGCTGAAGCGTATCACGATGCAAAGAAATGGGGTGGGCGTAAGCGAAAGGGTTCCTTACAATCATTGGCGTTCCCGCCCTCGATCCTACACCGCGTGACGAGCTGAAATCTGTGAAGACAGTCTCGAGGAAAGAAGAAGCTGACACGATGGTTGATTCGGAAATGTCTGCGGCCTGTAACGAAGCCTCAAGACTGGGCGAGTCGGACATGTTGGAGCCAATCGAGCGAAAAACGACGTCGAGGGCCAGCTGGGTCATGCCTCGCTGTGTCTTGGAACCAAGGATCGTGTGAGACTGCAGGGACATAGTCAGCGAGTTGGGCCATCACCACTGAGCAGTAAAACTTGCCTTTCCGGAGCCCGTGACGCCTAGAGTGGCAATCAAAGCATCGGTGCCGTGACCTCCATGGGGGGCCAGGACACTTTGAACAAATGACGCAACCCCTGTTGAATGGAAAACGTCAAGTTGGCTGGCATCCTCCTCGAACACCTTGGTGAAAGCAAACTTTTCAGTCGAGCGTTTCCGGTCGTTTGGCGGATTGAGGGTGATGTGCGTGGGATGTGAACCGTCGCTGGCTTGCTCTACACTCAGGAATCTGTCTGAAGAAGTGTCTCCTGCTGCGGGTGGTCGTAGCCGAAGGTACACCTGAAACAGGTTGGTTGACGACTTCTGATACGGGTTGGATGAGTCCATGGTCAAGTTTTGCGATGTTCTCTCGTGAAGCTGTGAGTTGTAATTGATGGATCGAGCGCGCCCAGATTGATGTGTGTGTTCGTCAACACTGGATCCTTGTTTACAGCAGCGGCCGGGCAACCACTAAGGTATTAGATAAACGTGAAGCCGCCTAGGTAGGTTAGCGCCTTAGCTCCTGTACACGGTACTTAAGGTGACAGCCCTCTCACAGTCTGACCCTAATTGGTAGGAAGTCCTGAGTACCTGTGGTAAGCAGTTGTCGGGCGATAAGCGATAAGCGATGAGCGCAATGACAGTCCCTGGCCACGTTTCGCTATCCCCACTGAGAAAGGGTCCCGCCCGATTCCCAAGGATCGGGTCAGGTAGAGGCGTTTGTCCATCCAGGAGGAAGGATCCTACGAGCACACAGTAGACACCTACTACGGTTGCGGGCATAAGTAAACCACGTGCATGAAGTAATTCGTGCTCGACATCAGCTGCGGAAGACAGCTCTGCGCCACCCCTTTCCAAGTTCCACTGTAAGCTCACAAGCTCCAAAAGAACATCTGTCTGTCAAACTTTTAGTTCCGCTCGGGAGGCAACAGATTGCGCAGGCATCACCTGTGTTGACAGCCACCCCGTTTCCCGCCAGTGAGTCATATTTGACAAGATGCCAGACAATTTAGACCTGTAGCGTCCAAGGCTGATCTAATGACTCCCGCATGACTGGCTGGAATCGGGCGAAAGACTCTTCCCAGGGTTGATGGTGAACGTCGTTCGGCTAGGGCCGACCATCCGAGGAACAGGCGCCCCACCTCACCTCACCTGAACATTGTCCCTTGCCCCCCATCCCCCGAGCGTTTGGGCAGACGAAGCCTATATATACATGGAGCAATGAGATCATCCAAGGGGAATTTCTTTGACTTGCGGTCATCGTCTGACCCAGCACGTAAAGTGACTTTTGAAATTGCTCATCAATTGTAGGAAAATAACCGAAGCAGCAGGATGAGCAGGATGCTGGACAAGAAACTCACCGTGTACATGCAGGCGCTGATAGTGCTTCGTCTTTGGCTGGGACACGAAAGGGTCCCTTTTCACGACTGCCCCTCGTCAACTTGCCCCTCGTCAACTTGCCCCTCATCAACTTGCCCCTCATCAGCTTGCCCCCCAATCGACAGCATTCCAGCAGAAACGAGCAGGTGCTGGTAGTCTCACTGGTGTCTGTGAGAAGTGCCCCCCAGTCTGGCTGTATTTAGATGGAAACTTGGATGCTGGTGGGGCCGGCTATGTAATACTCAGTATCCGTACACAGTAGGTTCGCTGTATCCGTGATTTGGTACGTAAGGTACCCAGTAGATGATCGAACATACCCTTACAACACGCATCTTTGACGAGAATTCGATACTGCACGGCACGTAATACCGGATACCAATGATTGCCTCCATAAAGGCAAGAATACGCCAGTGAGACCATAGCCTCGAGGGATACACGCACAAGGCGCGTGCTACTTTCCCCTCGCAACGACTCTGGCATGTCAGCACATGTATACGCACAAGCTGGCTAAGTGGCTTACAGGTATACACACCGTTAGGTAGGTAGGTAGGTACCTAGATGGATTCGCCCACTACCTATTTAATTACCTTATGCCCACACGTACTACCTAACCTACAAGAACACAAGTGGTGCATTCATTCAAGTTCGATACCAAACTTGACAACCCCCCCACGTCACCTCGGTTGCCGACGATGGAAATGACATACTCGACCAAAATGTTCACAAGCCATGCGCTATGCTTATATCTCGATTCTGAACTCTTCATCTGGTGATGACTGTGAGGTGTAAAACTTTCCGGGCTGTGTCCATACTAGAGTGTGGTGGGGTGATACAGACAGCGAGGAGGGGCATAGATGGGTGAGTTGATAAAGTCGGCACACAGGGTGTCTTGCAGGTATATCACTGGCACGACACATCTTGGGGGCATATTACGAGTGGTATCCGTACGGCCACTGGCAGCTGGATTGGCACTATTCATGTCCTGGCAGCGTACAGATACGGATACTTGATACTACTTTTCCAGCGCCTGCATCGCGGCATCCGGGGTGAGCAGACGCGAAAAGGCGGTGACAGCGTTCCCAAACCAGTAGAGTCCACTGCTACCCACAATAAACGACCTAATCGTACCTTAGCCAGACAGCCAGGTGTAGAGGCCTGGCACACTAATTAGCCTACCCCACACTCGGCCAAGCACAAGGGGGGAAAGAAGGGGGAAAAAAAAAGTTTGGGCGACAGACCGCCCAGGACGCAAAGTTGGGAGGGAAAAAAAAGTCGATTGACAGTGGGGACGTGGACTCGGGGGGTACATGGCTTGCAAAGGTACTTTCTGCCTGCCCACCTCAGGTACGGAGTACCTGTACCGTATAGCCCATGGATGGCTCGGGAGGCGCCATATTATTTTGGGAATCCCGTTTGTCTTTCTCTTCCGTCCTCTCTTTCCCCCCTTCCCCCTCAACCACCAACCAAACCAAATCACCCCGGACCAGACAACGAAGTCGCCCTTCACCATTTCCATTGGCAAGAACCATCAGAAACAAACTACGTCGAGAATCATGTCGTCCGCCTTTGCTGAGCTGTAAACGCCCACTGCGGAGGTGCCTGAACGAGGCGCCTCTGCAGTCCAGCAGCCCATCGAGACATTCAATCCTTCTCTGTTTTCGACGATAGTTTCATCACAGTCTTTCACTGTCCAAAGCCCTCTGAGGGACGGCTCTGGCCCATTGACGGAAGTCTGCATCTGATTTCAACCTAATCATCCACTTTTTGCCCAATATTCATCGGGCTAGACGACGCCCTTCAGCGGAAAAGAATTATTTCCCCCACCCCCTCGCCCATACGCCACGAACCCCTCCGCTTCCTACATTGACAACAGGCCAGAACCGAAGAAGCATCTTACCAACGACACAACATCCACTGGGCACTTGACAAGACGTCTCTTGCCATAAATAACGATTACCGACACCTCCGCTGCTAGACGAGGCACCACCCTATACCACGAGCTCTGGGTCCCATTCCCTGCACAGCGACATCATGTCCCGAAATATTCGTAACAAGGCCTCTGCGGCCTCACGCAAAGTTGCCAAGCGTCGAAACTCTGTGACGTCTTCTTCGTCATTCGACCTTTCTGACGATGACGGCTACTCAGCCGTAGAAGACATCAGCGATTCTTCTGACGACGACGAGGAGGATGTCGTTGCGGCCGAGGAGGAGCACATCATGCACGAGGTGCTGCCCCCCAGCATCCCGAGCTCTCCTCGGCCGCCCATTGTCCAGCAAGACGATGAGGAAGACGACGAAGATCAAGAAGAGGAGGACGATGATGAAGAGCAAGATGATGAAGATGAGGCAGCCGATATTGAGGATGGCGCCAGCTGGGACGGCATCATTTCCGATGTCGAAGAAACCGTCTCTTCTGACCACAACCACCAGCATCAGCCTGAGCCCTCGGAGCGGCATGTTCGTTTTGACCTCCCTTGGACTGATTCGGATTCTACCGAGTCCGAAGATGATCATGCCGATTTCTTTCCAGACATATTCATCGACCAGAACGCTCTTGATCCGGCATTTCGCCGCGAGATCGAGAAAGAATCCGAGAACGACGAGTCGGAGAACTCAAACTCGTATTGGGACTATGATGACGATTGTCACGGAGCGTACCAAATTAAAGACGCAGAATTGGATGTCGAGGCGGTCGTCCAGGAACTGGGCGAGGACGATACCCCTATAGCTACCCCGATGACTATGGGTACGCCTTTGACTACGGGCGACTTGTCCGAAATGCCCACTCCGATCGCAGCTTTTGAGGACACCCAAGAGCTGGACGGCTACGAGAGTGAGTTTATGCCTCGTGTTCTGTCCTGTGAGAGTACGTGGTTGCTGACCCCAAATCCAGCCGACGGCGACACTACCGAGGAGGATGAGCCAGAGCCCGTTGTACGCCGTAAGACCAAGCGCCCTGAACCTGCCGAACAGTGGGATGACTCGGACACGGACTACCCTGTCAAAGGGGAGCGTGGACAGCCTCGCGTTGGCCGCTTCAACCTTGATAACTCCGAGAGAAAGCCTATCGCTGTCGTGAACCCCATCTCCAGAAAGATGATGATTTTCACGCCCCATCGCCGCCACCATCTTGACCTGTCTCCCGAGCAGTTCGACTTTCAATACCTCACTCCCATCGACGAAAATCAGAATTCTCCCATGCTGAGCAGCTCGGCCCAAATTATGATGAGCGCAATGTTCCCGTCCAGCACCTTTGGGGACTACCTCAATACCCAGGCCATGGGCCCTGCTGAGGCTTTCTTCCCTTTTCAGTCTGAACCCAATACTGCCGACGAGAGCTCAGAGATTGAACTCGAGGACGAGGATGAAATTGAACGAAGCCTTGATATCAACGACTTCATCGAGTTTGACGATGACCGGTCTTCGGATGGCGAAGATGAGAATCCATGGGAGGGCGATCCTGTGAATTCCCCTGTTCGTCCGCGCACCGCCTCGAGCGATGTGGACCTCCACTCTCACATCAATGCCAACAATGTCGGGGCTTTCCGTCGCGACCAGATCAACCAGCGATTGATTTTGAGCGATAAAGCTACACAAGACTCACTCGCTCTCAGCAGTCCCTATAACTACACTGCCCTGCGCGGCCTGAAGACGGACCGTTTCGAAACGGCAGCCGTGCCTCTTACCCCGCTGCGTCGAACCAAGAAGCAGATGCGCGACCTCAAGCGGAGTCCTTTGGAGTCAATGTCTCTAAAACGCAAGGCTTCAAGCGATGTGCCTATGACTCACAAGCGACAACGCAGCATCTCGGATGTCAACCTGTTGCGCATCTAGAGTGATGCGGCCATGTCTGACTGCCGACAACAATACGGTTGAGGATGGCGTGACATGATTGCCGCTGCATACGGAAAAGGGCACTTGTCATCCCTGGCCTCAAACATTCTACCACCTGTCTGCTCCTTCACGTTTTTCTATGTCATATCCTACAAAAGCGACTCGTCTGGATGGAAAATCGGACATTTGTCTTGCACCACGCCGGCAGGACGCTCCAAAGGTCGAACAGTAGTCCATGAGCGGACGAAACTCCGCCGCAATTTCTGTACCGGCATCCAGCGCTCAATGACGTTCATGTCTCCTATAGTTGTCAATAAAAATCATGACTATCACATCTCGTGCCTCTTACCTTGGTCGCGACAATATCCCAAACTCTCTTTGCTACCGCTCCATCACAGCGCCGCAAGTTATCTTTTGCTGCCGTTGCTATGCCACCACGTGCTGACTCCAATGTCGCAGATGCCGCTTCAGATCAAATGCTCACATCAGCTGTACTTGCCGATGGCATCGTCAAATGATGCCTCTTATTTGTGCGACCAAAGACTTACAATCGTCAGCCAGAGGAAGCGGCCCGAATACAATTTGAGCGAACCATGAGTAAAATCGGGCCGTTGGAGTCTGGACAATCCGGCTTCACGTACTTCGTCGGAGGGATCACGGGGAAAAAGAGCACGTACTCTGTTGTCGCAACAAATGCTACTGGCGGGCGATTTGTATACTCGCAAGACGAGGAGAGGAATGGGGTCTACCCCTGATGATTGCCATCGTCTTTTGGCACACGTTGCCGATTGCACCTCATGCAAGGTGTCCGTCGGTGCTACTGCGGCAACATGACTGAGGTGCGCGCAATCTGCTCATCGGCCGCAGGGAAACCGCACCCGCAGCGTCAAGGGCTCTTTTGTCCAAGGCGGCGTGGTTATTCAGACATCCAAATGGGACGGCGCACAGTTTACTTTTCTAACGCCGGGCCAGCGGTTCCTCCGAGCTTCCACATTCGACAGCCCCGGGAATAAATTCAGATGACATGGCGTCTGATGAAGCGCTTGGGAAACTATACCCGAACCTTTGTTCGTCGACTGGTTTTACGATCTGTTCAGCTGAACTGAGAAAGCCCCCGAAACCTTGTTTTGGCCACGTCCATGTTCAGGTCACACTAGTTACTCCCGGGATATGTTGCTTGATAACCTGCCGATAAAGCAAACCTAAGGGCTTCGTTACAGGCCGCCTTTCGATTGTCATAAGCTTGGTATAAGCGTGGTATTTCTGAGTGGCCGGCAACAAACCCCCCCTTTTGGCATGGGGGCAATGCACGGTCGGCCTGATTCTGCTCTGTTTCCGTCTTGCGTGACGACTAGATTGTATGAAAAGTAGCAATAGATAGACTAGTGGATCTTTCATTGATATTGCATGGCTTGGTCATGGTTAGAAACTCGAGACCAAGTCCGCAATATCCTGACGATGATCACTTTCAGTAGCTAAACATGCCGGATGAGTTTCGTGGGACCTGTCACGCTTCTTCGAACACAGGCATCGAAATGTAACATGTTTTTCATGCGGTACTCAATCCTCGGAAGTAAGGAACCTACTTCGACAGTAACAAAGTAGCGTTTGTGCAATCATTCTTTCGAATGTGTCTGATCATCTAATCTCAGTGTGAAAATAGGTATTTTACCGCTAAAACACACAACTTGAGAGGTTGTGTTGATGTGAGAATTTTGTAAAATGCTAGCGTCCAACCCGAAAATATGATATCAACTGTGCGTCTCAAGAATTGAGTATTTTGTGTGCGATGGGTGATGATTCAATCATTGGAAGTACAAGACTTGAAGCGATCCTAGCGTGACAGAGGCAAAAGTAGCTGTTTGTGCATCGCCAGGGCGGCGTTTCATTCTCGATGGTAAAGCTCAGATGGGCTATCTGGAAAGAGATCTCTTCTTATATTTGTGAGTTGAGAGAAGAAACTCTTGTCGTTTGTGTTAAAGAAAGGTGTCCTTGCCGCGGTGTTGCTCTCAAACCTCTGCTATTGATGGATAGAAGTAGCGAGGTGTATCATTTCCAAGCATAGACGCAGAAACCGATGGACCCCGGATTATATTTGAAGACGTGGTAGGGAAATTGGTCCGCATTGTGTTCCAGTATATGTCATCAGGTAAGAGATATCTAACTGTTGATTTAGCGTGAAATGATACCTGATCCTAACAGCTGTTGCAGCAAATTTTAAATAGTTTCGTAGTCGAGAAGGAATAACAGTTGGCTGACTATCGAAAGCTTTGAGAAAGACCATTTGCAACGGCTGGAATCCAGCCTGCAACTCTACGCAAGGCCGTGGTGCTAAGCCAATGTGCTGTGTCTAGCGCTCAAGCGGCCGACAAAAAATGTGGTACACAATACCACTACCAATGTATGTGGACGCTAACACTGAGTGTATCACCTTTTCTGTCAACCGCTTGACGCTGTACGTTGATAGCGAGACTCGGCACACTGTTGTGGCTCGAGGTAAAATATCACGGGCACCGGGCAGGGAGGATGAGACATCTTCCCGCTCACCTCTTGCCGTGATACGGGCTACGCTCCGTAACCCAATTTAGCCCCGGTTATACGGGTATCTTTCGAGGATCTCCGCGCTTCACCACAACTCTGAAGGCAAAGTCCGTTAGTAAACATGGAGCACATGGAACCGTGTCGTGTCTTGAACGTCATTATTTTGGTTTCGAGGGCCAAGCTATCATGAGCACTATTATCAATGCCACATTAACCCTCCTCAGCATCCATGTTGTCGTGACGACGCCTTTTGGGGCCTTTCATTCCTCCTTTGAACGAAGAGCCCTTCTTGCCACCCTTTGATTCCATCAAGTTCTTCATCTCGATTCTTGCATGTCTCTGTGCCTCCTCGACTCGGTTTTGGAAAACCATGACCTCGTCTTTTTGCGTGGGGTATTCGATGAGCTTCTTGCCGAGAGCTGCTTCAATGCGAAGGTAGATCTCGAGGTCGTACTGCGTGACAAGACTGAGGGCAACACCAGATTTTCCAGCGCGGGCTGTGCGACCGACACGATGGACATAGGTCTTGCTGTCCTGAGGAAGATCGTGGTTAAGTACAACATCGACCTTGGGAATATCCAAACCACGGGCCGCCACATCCGTTGCCACAAGGATGTCGCGAGATCCCGTGCGGAACTTGTTGAGAGCACCCAAGCGCGCAGACTGGTTGAGCTGCCCGTGGAGTGGAATTGCACCAAAGCCCAAGGCCCGGAGCAAGATAGCCAGTCTCTGCGTTTCGGCAACTGTGCGAGTGAATATAACAATCTTCTGCCCGGCAAATTCGTTGACAAGGTAAATGAGGTAGGTATCCTTCTGCACATGAGGCACGAAAAGGTAGTGCTGGAGAAGAGTCGACACCGTCTGGTACTTGTTTGAGCTGACACTGACACGGACCGGATCACGCAAACTAGCGCGCTGGAGACTCTCGATCTTGGAGCTCATGGTGGCGGAGAAGAGAAAGGTACGGCGCTCGCGGGGGATAAACTTGAGGATCTTGTCGATACTTGGTCCGAAGTCCATATCCAATAGTCTGTCGGCCTCGTCCATGACCAGGTACTTGAGCGAGCGAAGAGAGAATCCCTTGGCTGTTGTAGGACTAGTCAGCAATCAACTTTCCAGACAAAGAGCCAACAGGGGAGTAAATACTCTTCTCGAGATGGTCAACGAGACGTCCAGGGGTGGCCACAATAATGTGAGGCTTCTTTCCCAGCGCAATAGACTGCGCTACCATATCCAGACCACCAACAATGACGGCACATCTCAGATTGATCAGAGATCCGAGGGCCTCGAATGCCTGGGCGATCTGGGCAGCCAGCTCGCGGGTCGGGGCCAGGACCAGACCAAAGAAGGCCTGAGGTTTCTCGAGCAGAGCTTGGAGGATAGGAAGGGCAAAGGCAGCAGTCTTTCCTGATCCGGTCTCGGCGAGACCAATGATATCGCGGTTTTCGAGGGCATGGGGGATGGATTTGGCTTGGATTGGTGTCGGGTGCTTATAACCGAGTGCAGTACAGGCTTCGCAAAGCGAGTCAACGATACCCTGTTCGAGCCGTTAGCAGGTGCTCGGGTGGAATTGACAGATTTTAAACCTGGCCGTACCAAGTCCTTGAACGACTTTTGGATCTCTTCTGCGCCGTCGGCAGTCGCTTCTGGCTCCCGTTCAATCTGGGTGTCGGATGCGAGCTCGGAAGCAGAGGTAGAGTCAGATTCGGCGGGTGATGGCGCTCGCTGTTCCTGGCGGGGAGATTTCGACGAAGAGCCGCCATGCGACGTCTTCTGGCGCTTGGATGCCGGCATCTTTGGTGTATTTGCTCCTCGATGCTTGTCGTTGCAGAGAAGGCCTCCAAAGTTTTTTTCCTCAGTCAGCAGCCGCGACGATGCCAATGGTAATGTGACCAGGTGCGTTGGTGAGGTGCTGCGGACATACTTTTTAGTGGGACCCTGCCTCTTATCGGCACGTGAAAGCCTGTGGATTCTTATCGCCCCGCCAAAATTTGGAAATTTCCATTCCATGTCGATTCCTGACGAATGCGCCCGGGTCTAGATTTTCGCAGCTTGCGCCAGCACGTCGACACAGTTCGGTGTCGATTTTACCCCCAAAACACTACCACATTCCCATAATGGCGAAGCACGTACGTAAAGGCATTGTCGTTGAACACTGAAGGACTAACCAAAGCTAACCTGAAATGAACAGAGAGTCAAGAAGCGGACGCACGTCGGCGCTAATAACCCGTCCAGGGTCGCCGAAAACAATGCTGCGAAGGACCCCAAGAGCATGGTGATTCGGATTGGGGCTGGCGAGGTCGGCTCCAGCGTCAGCCAGCTCGCCGCCGATGTGCGAAAGGTTATGGAACCTGGCACTGCTACTCGCTTGAGAGAGCGCCGTGCCAACCGCCTCAAGGACTACGTCGTCATGACCGGTCCTCTGGGCGTAACCCACCTTCTTCTGTTCAGCCGATCCGAGAGTGGCAACACAAACTTGCGCATAGCCCTTACCCCCCGAGGCCCGACGCTGAACTTCCGTGTCGAGAAATACTCCCTTTGCAAGGACGTACAAAAGGCCCAGAGACGCCCCAAAGGCAGTGCAAAGGAGCAGCTCGCCCCGCCTCTGCTGGTCATGAACAACTTTCACTCTCCCGATGCGGACGCGAAGTCCAAGGTCCCGAAGCACCTCGAATCCCTTGCCACCTCCGTTTTCCAGTCTCTCTTCCCCCCAATCAACCCGACAACGACGCCTCTCAAGAGTATCAAACGCATATTGCTGTTGAACCGCGAACAAGATCCCGAGAACGAGGGCTCTTTTATCCTCAACTTTAGACACTACGCCATCACGACACGTGCCACCGGCATTTCGAAACCGCTGCGAAGACTTGAGAGGGCGGAGAAATTGCTAGCCTCCAAGACCAACAAGAAGGGTGGGGTACCGAACTTGGGCAAGCTGGAGGATATTGCCGACTTCATGATTGGAGGTGAAAACGGCGATGGCTACATGACGGATGCCACCAGTGGCAGCGAGATGGACACCGACGCCGAGATCGAAGTGCTCGAGCCCTCTACCAAGAAGCTCAAGCAGCGAGCAGCGCCGGTGGAGGAAGAGGCTGCGGATGATGCCGACACCGTCGAGAGACGGGCTGTCAAGCTGGTAGAGCTGGGACCGCGCATGCGTCTGCGTTTGACGAAGGTCGAAGAGGGTCTATGCTCTGGCAAGGTTATGTGGCACGAGTATGTGCACAAGAGCAAGGAAGAGATCAAAGAGCTCGAGAAGCGGTGGGAGAAGAGGCACCAAGAAAAAGAGGCCAGGAAGAGGCAGCAAAAGGAGAACGTCGAGAAAAAGAGGCAGGCCAGGGCGCAGGGAGACAAGGCAGGAGGAGAAGAAAGCGATGTCGACATGGACTATGACGAGGAATTCGACAGCGAGGGATTAGCGGGAGATGCTGAATACCAGGTCAACGAAGATGCTGAAGACTGGGAGGACGAGGCGGACGAGATCGCTGGAGATGACTGAGCCAAATATCTTAGCTCTAACTATATGGACAAACAATACCCACCTGGAGACGCACATGGATGGATCTCTGCCTCGAGCCGTCTTGGCCCAGTGCCAGCTTGGCTACAGTAGCAAAGTAGGCTGGGCGAGGACAGTTACTGCGATGTCTCCTCCGCGTACGAACACAAGAGATCTACTTGAGCTGCTCGCGTGCGATTTACTACACGGCGCATGTGGCATAGTGGTGGGATGGGTGACTCTCAGCGCCAAAATAAATAAAAAATAGAAACAAAAATGAGGTCTATCCATGCGAGCAATCCGGAATCCAATTCTTACCTACGTACGCGTTCTGCTGGACAGGCAAACAACTTGTCAAGCCTTCATTGAACTGACCTCGACGCAGAGAGCCGCTTCCCAAAGCGCGAGCCTCATCCGTACCTCACCACCAGGCGTTGTGAACTAGACAAACGGGTCCATCGTCATCACCATGCATAGACCAGTCAAGCGCCACTCAACCGCAGCCACGGGAACAGTGCCCATCACCCGGTAATTGACAGCCAGGCACGAGCTCTACTCGACGACCACTCGCCCACCTGTGTTATGTCTTCACGGGTGATAAGGCCATGTGTATCTGCCAAGCTGACGTAGGCAGCGACCCGGCCATTGGGTCTGACCTCTCGGCCGGTCCCGTATTGACACCTTGAGCTCCGCGGCCAGGAGATCGCCAAGACAAGGCCAAAGATCGGGATGGGTCTTGACAACGTCGGTGAGGCTCGATCCGGGCAAATCCTTATTTGCGACGGTTGAATATTGACAACAGCCTTCGTGCCCAAGTTCAAACTTTGGATGAAAGTCGCTTAAACGGACTGGGTGAGACTTTGGCGATGCGGCCACGGGGGCTATTCAGTACCTATGCTGCGAGCGCTCGACAAGGTAGGTATGGTACCCCTACACGCGCCATTGCGCGTTTCTCTGGGCAGCGACCAGATAGTTGATGAGACGATTTCGAAGAAAATACAACAGTCATTGCGGTCGACTTGATGTCCGGCCCCCTATCGAGCATTAAAGTTCAAACCGACCAGAGGATCGTCGTTCAATGGATGAGCCGACTTTGGCCTGCGATGATAAGGTAGCCATGGACAGATTGTCCAGGGTTCCTGGAAAGAGACCCAAGTTATCCGTAGCCGAAGGGTCAAACCATATCTTGCAGCATTAGCTGTCCCACCAGCGCGCTGTATGTCTACTTTGGGATGTAGTCCCAGCAGGCGCCAGGGATGAAGGGACCTTGAATTGGACGACATCCCCGCAGCCCACTCTTCAACATTGCCAATTGGTACGCAACGGAATAGACGGGATATGCTTCCGTTGCCCAACTCATACCTTAGCATGACCCCTCTCATTGATGGAGCGATACGGATACCTACGTGGCAATTGCATGGACGCTTGATGATACACGTCGTAGTCCGTCACGCTCTTGGCAGTCTCCGACCTTCATCTTTCATCGCAGCGCATTTTCAGCGAGTTCTACGGAGCCTAGGTTGATGGACATGCCCGACATCTCGGCGAAATACGGGCCAGAGGTCCAAAGGGTGTCAGCAGACGCACCGATAGAGGACATCATCGGGCTTCTCAAACGTGATGGTGGCGTCTTCGTCAAAGGGCTGGTGCCAGTGGCCCAAGTTGATAAGGCCTTCGAGGAATGTCGTGAGCGTCTCGAAAATGACGTCGAGTGGAATGGGTCTTTTTTCCCGAGTAAGCGCTATGTAATCTCATGCAGCCTGCTTCCTCACGACAAGATGCCTCCATATTCCCGGACATGTGCGCTGACTCTGCACCAGAAGAAACCCAGCGGGCACCGGCCCTGCTCGCTCTCAGTCCAACGTATGCCGAGACTCAAATGATGAATGCAGTCTACCAGCAGGTATGCGAGCACTTCCTTACCACGCGCAGTTGGTTTTGGTGGGGAAATGAAAAGAAAGAGTCGGTCTCCAAGCCGTATGTACACTCGTGCGTGGCCATGAGAATCGGGCCGGGTGGAAAAGCGCAACCCCTGCACCGAGACGACTACATCAGCCACAACTACCATGAAGAGATTGACAAGTGGGACGACGAGCGAGACAAGAACCGGGAGACTGCCGTGGGCCTGTTCGTTGCGGGGAGCAGGATTACAAAGGAAAACGGGGGAACGCAGTTCATCCCTCGAAGCCACCTCTGGTACTTTTCCCTCCCGAGTCCTGATGAAGACGCCTTGGGGGAGCATGCCGAAGGGGCCTTTTGTGCAGTCGCTAATCGTTGTTTTGAATGTAGGGGTAGTGACAGAGAGCAGCCGCCGTCGGTCGATGAATGCATCTTCGCGGACATGGAGAAGGGCGACGCCTTCATAATGCTTGCCTCGGCGTTCCATGCGGGGGGCCACAACACCACAAAAGACGAGAAGCGCCTCATGTTTGCGACATTCTCGATCCGAGGATACCTGCGACAGGAAGAAAACCAGTTTCTTGCCGTGCCCCACGAGAAGGCGAAAACGTACGACGAGAGAATCCAGAGGTTCATGGGATACGAGCTCAGCGAACCCGCTTGTGGATGGGTCGAAGAAATGGACCCCATATTCGTCTTGCGTCCCGAGTTGAACAAGGACAGGCGGCCGACGGATTTCTGATTGACTTGTGTGTCCCGAGCACAAAGGAATTGTACGTCTATATAGGCTCTTGAACCAATACAAAACACATCGTCATTGGGCTTGAACGAGCACTCTCGCCTCGTTGACCGCGTAACCCACCGATATCTGGACAGAACACCTGAACATGGCTTCCAATCGTGAGAAAGAGACATCAGCCAGACGCAAGCCGAAGTTATCTGCGTGCTATCCGTCTTCACTGATCACCGATCAAGCTTGTTAGCCATTCTGACTTGGGCACCGAACAGATGCAGAGATCTTGCAGTCACTGAATCGCAGACCGGCAGAGCCAGACGATAATACGCATTTGCCCTCAATGTCTGGCTTCAGATGCCTTCGCAGTCAAAACGCAGCGTGATCTCGGTTACATCAGCGGCTACGGATACAGGGAGCCGAATCCCAAGTTCCCAACAAAACCCTTGTTCGCGCTGTGACAGACAACACCAACCGCCACTGGCCACCGTCCAGTCAGCCCTTTGCAATGCGGGGACGACGGAAGCTGGCCAGGGTTGGACGGTCCTGCGGACTGCGCACTGCGGACTGCGGACTGCGGACTGCGGACTGCGATGTGGCTGCGTGCCAGCGTCAGCTTCTGGGTTGCGCTGCGGCTATTCGTACACATTAACATTAGCATTAGTCATGAATGCACTAATGTCGTGTTATGTCGCCCTCTCGAGTCTCCCGCATCGACCTCCCGTTTTACCCCAACTTTCTCCTCTCATAATCCCGCCTCATCTGTCTTGCGCCGACGTCGACGTCCACGCCCATGGCTCCTCCGAGCGACAACCTGACTATGCGAACAAATATTCGAATGGCGAGAGGCTCCAAGGCTGTCAGAAAAGGTTAGTAGGGCTCTCACTTCGGGTTCGTATCCTTGATGTCGCACCTTGGCGGCTGGAAAAGCGTCGACTGAGCCACATGTCCCCACGTTGGTCTCACACTGCGTGCCAAATGTTTCCTCTTTCTGCTATAAACCCAACCACCTCTGACCTGTATACGTCGTCCAGACCCGGCCTGTGGGACTTGTCGCAAGAAATGTCGTAAATGCGATCGAACGCGACCAGTCTGCAATCGCTGTCAGGATAAGGGGTTACACTGCGAAGGATATCCCCCTCGCTTTCAGTTTTGCGAGTCGACCCCCGGTTCCGCCTTTTCCTCCGCCTTCTCGCACGACGATGCGGAAGCAAACAAGACAGAGCTAGCTCATGTAGTGCCCACTCGGGAGACAGAGGCCGTGATTCAACATGGATACTGCTCGCCGCTCGTCCAGACTCCCATCTCCAGCCATCATCAACGCAGTGAGAGTCTGGAAACCCGTTTCCATCTGAGCAACTCACCGGCTGCAATACCAACTCCCCCTAATGTCTCGCTTTCTTACCAGTCCCCAACATCGATTGATGGCCGCCATTTCGAAGCTGAACATCGGATTGATCAAAGCAAGAGGTTGCTTGAGTATTGTGAGTCTTGCTATGAAGGGTACAGGCCAGGAAAATGTATCTGACATTGACTAGTCGAAACCATTTTGAGCCAACAGTTGACCATCACGATACATGAAGTAGACAACCCCTTTCGACTCTATGTTATGCCCCTTGCCAGAGAACACTATGGCGTTATGCAGGCCGTGCTCGGGCTAGCTGCATGCCATCTGAGCGTGTCGGACTCGGTGACTTATCGTGTAGACGTGGCCATGGAGTACCGAGGATCAGCTCTCAATGCCCTGAGCTCATGCCTTGCAAAAGCCGAGAGATGCGGACTTACCACAACCGAAGAAGACGCCATCCTGGCAATGATACTTTTGCTGGTGCTCCACGATGTAACTTCACCCACTACCGCCCATCACCGAACGTGTCCTTCGGTACATCAGCGAGTCGTTCTAACGCGAGGACAGATATGTGAAAGCGGAATGTCTACCGAGGCCTACCACCTCACGGGGGTATCTCACTTCTGTGGTCGGGTTGCAGCCGCTTCCGAGTCGTCGAGAAGGACCGACGCAAGCATGTTCTTTTTGTCAGCGCTGGCTTGGTGGGTTTTCCGGAACTGACCATGACCGAAGAATGCCATAGTAATCTGGTCACACAGGTTGGACGTGCTACGCGGCTTCAGTGGCGCCGAAAAGCTCACCTACTCCGAAGAAGTCCGTCGATGCGTCGCCTCCAACACCAGCCTACAAACAGGCCTTCACACGCTGATAGGTTGTCCGCCAATCATCTTTCAACACATAAGCAACGTCATCGCCGTAGCGAAGTCCCATATGGAAGGACAAAAGTCTTTGACGGCCTTCGAGGAGGTCTTGGCAGACACGCAACATTGGCTTCGCAAGTTGGATCTGGACAAGCTGAATTACCCAACTGCTGATCCCAACTGGAAGCATCTGGCCGAGGCCTACCGCCACGCGTGCCTCCTCAGGGTGATGCGTTGGCCGCACACGTTCAGCATTCCTTGCCACGCCGATGAGATTAAGCAGTCTGTGTCTGCAATCTTTGATGCCTGTGCTTTGGTTCCCATGGACTCTTCGTTTTACAAGAGATTACTTTTCCCCCTCTTCATGGCCGCAGCCGATACATCCGTTGGGCACCAAATGCACTACGCCGACTTGTGCATAGAAAAGATCAAGAACTCGACCGGGTTCCGCCATGCGGCGATGGATACCGTCCTGCGCAATGTCCGAGAAGAAAGAAGACGCAATACGAAAGGATGGCCAAATGTTCCCTGGATGGAATTCGTAAGTATTTACTCCGACATCTGTGGCTCTTGACATCAGGCTTGCTGACGGCGGCGTCTCAGACTTGTTCCGCAACCTTGCAGAGACAACACGCCTACCTGTTCTTTTAGAGTTGAGCGGATGTGTCTACGTGAGCATCATGTGGTTCCAACGAATACGTCTGGCTTGGGCAAGCGTCCAGACATCCATGGTGAAAGCCGTTCTGTTCTCCACCGAGTGTGGGATGTAGCTCTTTCGGATAGCGTTGTCAGTATAGTGGTATAACACTACGAATATAAAGCCCTAGGACATTGTCTATAAATAGTAGCCTATGCTTGTCTCGTTCTATCAAGGGCGTATCATGCTAGCTGTTGATTCGAAAGGTTTTCTTTCTTTACACCAGTAATAGGTCGCTGGACTCGGAACCCCATTCCCTGGTCTCTTCAACCACTCCTGCCCTCCCTTGAAATAGCTTGTGGCTGCCGGTCTGTTGATCCCTTATCCAGCAGCATCAACATTATCTGGCTGAGAATGACCAAGTAATGTACATAACTTTTACATTCCCGCTGCCAAACCCTGCCCTGGTCGTGAAATTGTAGTAGGCGCCTCAATGAGGACCCAGAAGAAACCCCATTGAGCTTGAAGGCGGACAGTCTGAGACTGGCAAAAGGGCGGTTTATTTTCGTGAGCTATGCAATTTATCGAAACGCCCTTAGAGATGGAAACTCTTTTGAAGTTAGCACTATAGTGCTAGGGAGAAGTTCTGTAACAATGTCAAATTGACAACTTTAAAGTGCATTGGTGATATCGTCGACGAACGTCTCCAGTGTGACCGAACGTGGGCATCTTCGCTACGACCTAACTGCCTGGATGGTTTTATCGAACATATAAGCTTACCCAAGTAGAAGCTGTGATCATTCCTATCCAGCCTTGAAGTATTAACTCTCTGAGACAGACGACCGGCGGCGGTTGCCTTCATCACCCGAGCTACGCCCTGTTCCTAGGTGGTTGAGCGACCAATAAGAGCCAGCCCGGCACCATCTGGCAGCTCTGTGCATAATGCCGACAACTTCACGTATCTGATCCCTCTCGACTTTCGGAAGAGCCGACGTGCTGACGAACGCAGTTTTCGCCGCGTCAGTGGTTTTGTACACATCTGATAAGATCTTCATGCAGGTGTTCTTGACGGCAAGGTGATTGTGACTTGTGAGATTTCGGACACATCATCTTTAAACGCCCGGTACATTTGACGCACGAGCTGAAGAGGACTGAAAGTTGAGCTGCTACGTGTAGGAGGAGTGGCTCTATTACTCTGTGTTTATTGCCAGCATGTAATCGAAGGAAAGCTCGCATTTAAGCCGCCTGGAAACTGCGATAATCGCAAGCTCGCCTGGCCATTGGGCTTTGAAACAAGACGGCGTAGTAGGCTGGTGCTCTCTGTATCATTCGCTACGGTCGAAAACCCAATCAATTGTCTCCATGTTGAGACTTCTTTGATTCGAGTGCTTGCCGAAAATGTTGCAAAAGTTCAACGACGCCAGAACCTTCTAACAGAGCGCTTAAAACTAGCCGTAGACTGTGAACTTTTGCCTACACTCCCGGTTGGTACTAGAGTGTTGCCGACTTCCTCTAAGTCGGCCCAAAGGGTTTGAAGTATGCTTCTGGTATCATGTATGGGGTTTCAATCAGGAAAGAGACGTTGTGTTGCGATTCAGCCTTTTACTAAGGGTCATTTTGCCTTTCTGATTTCTTGAGAATCTCTTCTTCCTGCAGAGCAGGGTACAGCTAAATGACACGGAGCAGGTTTCCTCGTTTCGAAACGTACCTAAGGCTAAAATACAAGTATGCAACTTGACTCCAGGTCGAAGAACCAACAACTCAAACCAATGGATTATGAGGCAAGAACCACGAGTCACAAGCTTGACGATTCTTGACCATGTCCTTATCCGGTACATTAGTCTCGACAACTTCATGCATCTATTTCATAGATCTCAGCATCGTCGAGTCTCGCTTGCTCGAAGGATTTCGTGAAACTCATCCACGCCTCTTCGGGAGTCAAAACGGATGCCAGCTGCTGAGCACCTCTTATGAACTCATGCTATACGGGCGATGAAGAAGCGAGTCCGGTTTGCGAAGCCCTCACGGCGTCCCAAGCAGCAACGAGCTCTGAACCTCAACATGGGTACGGAAACTAGTATTGTTTGGCTGTCAATTTACAGGCATGCTAAAGCGATGCCTGTCGTATCCCCGAGTTCAGAAAATACGACAGTTTTCTTCCTCGTCTTGATGTCGATTGCATATACACCTCCAGACAGGTCCGTGACGTAAGCAACACCCGAGTATCTATCCAAGGCCATTCCAATGGCCTCGTGTAAACGGATTGCAAGCGTTTCGATTTGACGCTTTCCAGCCGTCACCGTTGACCGGTTCAAGGAGTTGCCAGCCGGGGGATCTCCACGGTCTGTCCAGTACAACGTGCCGGTTTCCTCTTCGAATTCCAAGTCAATTGGTTCCGGTAGATTGTCAAAAAGGACCTCGAGGTCCCTGGAAGTCGTGCCTGGCTGTGGCTCGATAGGCGCCCGAAAGATGCGACCTCGGTTGCCTTTCGAGGGCCCCTTTTGCGTCCAGTAGAAGAAGCCTCTTTGCTCGTCCACTGCGATGCCAACACACCACAGCCTCTGGTCCAGTCGTTCTTGGTCGGTATTACCCGTGGATATGAGTGTCTCCAGGCCGGAACCGTCCAAGTTTGCTCGCATAACTTTCATGCCTTCCCGGTCACACCAATACAGCTTGCGGCTTCGTTTCGCAACGGTGATCTGCTTTGGGGTGAAGACGCCACGCGTGCCTGTCGGCACAATGGTTTTGCGATTTGTTCCATCCAAGTCTGCCCGCTCGATGGAGCCACTGTTAGACTTCAGGCTGTGGCCCATGTTGGTCCAGTACATGTGTCCTTTCGTGTCATCGATGGCGATGCCGTCTGGAAGGATGTCGATGTTGTCAATGACCGTACGGAGGCCATGGCCGTCCGTGAGGCATGATAAAATTCGTCCCTGACGCGTCTCGTATGGATGCGACAAGTCCGTGTCCAGGATGTACAGACGTTGTTGTGGCTGAGAGCCCATTGCGAATTGTGTATCTTGGGGTATTTCTAGGTAAGGTAAGGAGTGATGCTTGAGAAGTTGAGAGGATCAAGTGTTGGCGGAGGGAGGGAAAATGTCAACACTTGGCATTGTGACACCAGCTGGTGCTGCTTTTAATATGCTTCGTAGGGCATCGCGAAATCACCCTCAAAATGTGTGCGACGCCATGACCGAGAAACTTTTCCCTATCCAAGATGACCCGAATGTTTACCAAAAGCCTCCGCCACCAGACATCTGGCCCACACATGATGTCGGTATTTCGCAGTTCGGTCTTTGTGAGTGTAAGTCAGTCAAGACGACAGCGAGGCCCGTCTTCAGGTGGCCTGTCGAACCTCACCGCCAAAACGGCACTAATTCCGCAGAACTTTTGACACATCTTGGTTGTTGTTCTTCGGCTGTTCAAGGTGGAGACGTCATACCTTGTGCTGTGCACATGGCACCCATGTCCAAAATTTTCTGACAGATCTGAGATGATGATTTCCTGCTCATGACCCCATGTTGGTTTTGGATCCACTGTTACTCATCCGATGGAGGAGGACACAAACGGCAATGTCAGTGAAAGATTCTCTTGCTTGTCGTATGCGTACGGCAGCAGCGGGACTACAGTTGCGAGTGTACAGGCTCATCTCGTTAGTTCAACAGAACGCGATTCTTCCCTGGCGTCAGGTGATCTGGAACATCGCAAAAGCGCGGGGTCAGATTCGGGCATCAGTATGTGGACGTGGACAGTGGCAACACCGAGGACAAGCCAGGAAAGTTGACGTCCGCGCAGCAAAACCGACATCCTTTATTGGTGATTAACTACGAGATCAGTTGCTGATTGATTTCCGAGACTCGGCGTATCCGTCCCACTCCTTGCGAATGTTGAGGAGCCTCACGAGCTCCTCGTCGCGTTGCTTTGCTAGCTGTCGGTAGTCCCTCCCTGCGACCCCCTGCATGGTCCCGTCCACCCACTTTTGCTTCAATTCATCGTTCACTTCAGGGTCCTTTGGCGCGTACCAAGTCATTAGAGGCCCAAGAAGATGGTCAGCCATGTGCTTTACACCGCCTTCGCCGCCGCCCAGATGCAACAACAGACTCGGACCCATGACACCCCACCGTAGCCCAGGACCGTAGCTCATGGCGTTGTCGATATCCTCAACGTTGACAACATCTTGTTGCAAGAGGTACATGATTTCCCGCACCAAGGCTGCCTGGAGACGGTTTGCGACATGTCCCACAACCTCCTTCTTGACGTGCACGGGCTTCTTCCCCATGCTCTCGTAGAATTGCATCGTCTTGTCTACTGTCGATGTAGAGGTTTGGGCACCCCCGACAACCTCGACGAGGGGGATGAGATGTGGCGGGTTGAAGGGGTGGCCGACGACACACCGTTCTGGGTGAGAGGACGGCTGCATACCCTCTTGAACGCTCGAGCAAGTCAAGCCACTACTGCTGGTGGCGATGATGGTGTCTCGACGGGTGAGTGCGGCCATGTCGTTGAAAAGCCTGCGCTTGAAATCGAGCTTTTCTGGCCCGTTTTCTTGCACAAAATCCGCACCATCGAGAGCCTCTTCCAAGTTTGTGGTGAAGAGAATGTCGGTGACATTGGCGTCGGTGTTGTTCAAAAGTCCCAGAGACGAGAGCACTGGAAGAGCGTCGGTAACCAAGTTCTTTAGGAATGTTTCTGCGGATGGGTTGATGTCGAATGCAGTGACGGTCAAACCCTGTGCAAGGAATAGGGCAGCCCACGAAGCGCCGATGGAGCCGCACCCAATGATGGCCACTTTTTGGATAGAGGACATTGCTGATGTCTGACACTGAGGTGGCTTGATGAAATGACACGGAAAAAAAGATTATCGGCTTGCTTTCGACGGAATTCCTGTGTTTGGAAATGGTTTGGGTATTGAAACTAAATGGGCAGCACCAGGTCTAAGGTGACAAGGGCCGATGAGGGCGGCTTTTAATACTATGTAGGTAGCGTCAGCAATGACGAGCGACAGAACCAAGGCTACGCAGCATGTACGAAAGTAGAGAGTGACCCAGTCTGTGCTCCTCGGAAAGATAGAGTCAAGCCGGAACAGCCGAAGTAATCAACGACGTCGACACGGGCCGATCCCGCTCAGTAGACAATCACGAGCCGGGCTGCTGCTAGGGGGCTTGGATCCACTATACCGACACTCCGGTCCGTCGGCAGTATCCACAATCTGAAACTCGGCGCGAAGGGGTGGAGCACACGGTGGTTTTCCGCTCGCGGAATTGGGGGTGTGGGGTCTGCGACTCATGCGCTAAGCTCCGGATCGTCAACCTTGGCTTTTGCGCGGCTCCGTACACAACATTCCAACATTGTGGGTGCACCTTCTGGAAAACTTGTCCCCGTTGCACGCGTCAAACGTCATCTCACCTCTCTGTCAGACCATGCGGTCTCGAAAATTGAGTGCTGCAGCTGAACAGGGCCCGACTTTCAAGATGCAGGTCCCCGTCTAAAATTCCATGTGGTACGCCCAACTGGGGTGGCTCCTGAGTCTGGAAGCAAACGTCATATCTTTCCGCGATGTCGACCCACCCAATCCGCACCCCCATCCTCAAACAGCAGGGAGTACCGACACACTACACAGTACACTGGTTGTTGTGATGCTCACTGGGGTCTTTCGTCAACGGCTCGTCCGGCAACTTGGCCATCCCTTAACACTACACGAACTACCTATCCACCTCAACTCGGACCTGCACGTTGCCTCATGATGTATATATCAGTTGACAGTCTCCTCGACTGAAGCTCTTGTTTGTACTTTGTATTGCATACACTGCACGTTCCTGCACCTCTTTCAATCTTCAATCCACCAACCCCATCATCTCAATCGTCTTCCTCCTGACTTCTTCCCGTCTTGGTCTTGTGCAACCCCGTCACTGGTCAGTCAGTCTTCCCACCATGACCTCGGACAAGATTCCCGACGTCTACGGGCACGGTACCTTCACGGATAGGACCTTCACTCCCGTGCCCGAAGACACCCACCGCATCTTTCGTCTCATCGCCAGCCAAACACCAGGCTTCACCCAAGATGAGAGAATCCTCTCCAAGGTCAACTTCACCGGAGAATCCTACCCCGTCATTCCCGGCCCCATCAAGGCGACATCGGTAGCTGCCGCCCTGCATGCCATGACGGGCGTGCTTGCAGACGAAATCCTCGCTATCCGTGGCGTTGCCAACGAGGAGCGCCGCATCTCCGTAAACACCACACACGCTGCCTTTTGGTTCGGATGCATCGCGACCGCATTCCTCGATGGCATGGATGTCGTGAGCCTCGTCAAGCAAGGCGAGCTCAAGCACCTGCTTCCCGACTGGGAAAAGGGCTGGACCGACACTCCCCTCAAGTACCGCACCACCGGCCTGTACCCCACCAGCAACCCCGAAGTTTGGTATTCTCTCCACGGCAGCATGAGCGCCGAGCCGGTGCTGCGTTCCATCGGCGTGGACCCCTCCACCCCGATCAAGTCTCCGGATGAGGCCGCAGCCCACATCGCGCTATACACATCCAAGCTTAGCCCGGAGACGTTGGAGATGAACAATCTCCTAAACGGTTTCTGCGGCAGTATCTGCTTCACCCCCAAGCAGTGGCGCGAATCCGAGATGGGCCGCTCTCTGTCGAGGCATCCCTTGGTCAACGTTCAGAAGCAGGAACAGACCATCCCCACTCCTCCTGTTGCCTTCCCTCCGTTGGATCCCAACGACAAGCGTCCCCTGGCTGGCGTCAAGGTCGTCGAGATGACCCGCGTCATCGCCGGTCCTCAAATCGGAACAATTCTTGCCGCGTACGGAGCTGATGTCATTCGCGTCAACCCCCCTCACCTGCCTGATATCAACATCATGCAGCTCACACTCAACGCCGGCAAGCGTACAATTGCAATCGACCTCCGCGACGGGGCCGACGCTGCGTTGCTCAAGTCTCTCGTCGCAGAATCAGATGTCTTCATTCAAGGCTTCCGCATCAACAAGATGCCCAAGTTCGGACTCGGCCTGAACGATCTCCTGAAGATGGCCGGCGAGCGCGGTCGCGGAATCGTCTACGTCAGCGAAAACTGCTACGGACCCGATGGGTACTACGCCGAGCGCCCGGGATGGCAACAGATTGCCGACGCAGCTGCTGGCTCCGCCTATGTAACCGGCAAGTCCCTGAAACTGCCCAATAACGAGGCTGTTCTTCCCAGCCTACCCATTTCCGACATGTCGACTGGCGTGCTCGGTGCAGTGGGTGCCATGCTGGGCTTGAAGAGACGCGCGGCCGAGGGTGGCAGCTACTACTCGCACGCCAGCCTGACTGGCGTCAACGCCTACGCGCTCACAGAGGAGGTTGGCCTCTACCCCGAAGCCACGGTCGAGGAGTGCAGGCAACGCTTCCAGTGGGGGGAGATGCGGGGGGCCCATCATGTTCTGGACCTGCTCGTCACAGTCTGGAACGGGTGGAAAAAGGTTTTCGGCAATTATCTGCAGCCCGAGAGTGGTTGGTTCCAGAGCTTCGACAATAGCCCCTTTCACGGCCGGCGCCTGAGCATTTTGAAGCCTGTGGTAAAGATTGATGGCGAACAAGGCACAACTCCCGAGTGGAGGACGCCTTCTGTACCATACGCCAACGAGAAGGCGGAAGAGGTCAGGTTTCGGTAAATCAAACGTAGTCCAATACCCATCATCGCTTGTAGTCCCTTGTAATAAACATTCGCAGCCAGTCTTGGAGTCATTGCCCAATACTAACAGTGAGGCTTGGCGATATTTTGGCTGCAACTTCGTCATCAAGCTTGGCTTGGCCATCCACCACGCAGCCACTTTGCAAGCAAGCTTGATGACGAAGGCCCTTGCTGCCCTCCATAACTGCAAGCGTTCAAGGAGGGGGGGGAGGGGGAGTCTAACTTACGAAGCTGAACTGATGTAGTCTTATGTAAAAAGTAAAATCCTGAAAGTTGTTGTAGCTAGTGAAGTGAAGTACGATAGTAGGGTGACTTCTGATTTAAAGATTCAGCAATGAAGCAACATCAAACTCAAGAGACACTGATAACGTCATCCCGTAATCTTAGTTACAACTTGGGTAAATTCGGCAGAGGGAGTCTGCCAACCTAGAAAAATAGAAAAACATTTTCTCCACCCAAGCAAGCCATCTTAATTAGGTAGTTACCAGGTGTTCTAAGAATTGGAAAAAAGTTTATCATGACAGAATACTAAGATTCGGTATTCAAAACAAATCCTGTATTTGATGTATTCTTATGCCATGTCGATCGGAGTCTCGCGATGTTTGTTCACATCAGGCCAACATCTCGCCGCTCGGCAGGCCGCGGGCGGCCGACAGCTGGCGGCGAGCAGAATGTGATGCTCTCTAACAATGTAGTATTTCTTCGAAAGTCAAATGGAAATGCAGCTTACCTTCCGCACGAACGACTTCTCTTGTTGATCTTCCCAACTATGGCTTTACGTCTACTCATCGCAGCCATCTTCTTTCTTAGCCGTGTTGGATGCATTCCCATACTCGGGGCTACAACTGCAGAAGACACGGCATACATCTCGCATTCGGAGCCTCCACCAACATCCAATGCATTCTCAGAGGGAGGATTAGTCGAGGTTCTAGCACACAATGGATCACGAGTAATCGACCATACATCTACAGTCTCGCTCAATGTTGACGGCACGTCACCCGACATACGGATACTACCACGACAATACCAATCAAGTGACGAGGACATCAAATGCCAAGACGACCACGATCGTTCTCTCCCGCCGGCAAATCGGGTCATCCTAGTGTACTACGCCTGGGGATCCATTTGTCAGGATGCTACCCGAGTCATCACATGTCGATTCTATGAACCTGAGTTTTTGAGAGGTGTCGATCGTCCTGACCTACTCTCGCACATTGTATGTCCAAAAGGCCAGGTGTGCCGCCAGGATGGCGCTCGACAGACCAAGTTTGGCGACCCCAGACCAAGAACAACATGCGTCCCTGTTCCTACGATCAAACAAATCTTTCTCAGGGAGCTGAAGGAGGCGTGCTTGCGATTTCCACTCCCAAGCACGGGAAACAAGAAACGCATAAGGGTTCACGAGTGGGCATTTGTGCCTATAAGTGGGCTATATCGACAAGTCAAGTGGATGTATCTGAAGGTCAACGGAGCTTACGTCAAGTCCGCACAATTCATCTCTGATTGGACTGTTGAGTTGTCTGGAGTTGCAAGCTCGGATAATTTCGAAGTTTGCGCCTTTCCACAAACTGGAGACCCAATAACAGTAGATGTCCAAGTTACAATCTTGTGAGCTAGACTAGGTGTTACCAAACATGAGCTTGACAAAGTTGACACTACACGCGTTCTCCTATAATTTACGTTACAACTTATGTGCTATTTAACATCAAAGCTTCATATATTAAGCCTATTGAAGTCGTGATACTACGATTCAAATCTTATAATAGATAGAAAAGAAGGTTATTATTACGAGCTACATCTCGATGTAGCCTTGGAGAAGACCCTCAGTTACTTGTGTCACTCATCCCGAGGAGCATAGACTGTTCTTCAACGACAAAGGATTGGTTGCCCTGACTGTTGCAGCGTACAATGTACATGCCTCCTCTCCTTCATCAGCCCAACGAGCTCAACAGCCGCGGCCAGGCAATAGGCCGAGAGTCGTCACCCAGGCTCTTGAAGAAGGCCAGCAACACCGGGTGCATCCCATTTCCAGCCGCCAGCTCGACCCACGCTTCCATGGAAACCTCAGCAACGGGCTCGCCCAGCAGACCCTCGAGGAAGGATTTGAAACCAGAAAAGGGTACCACGGCACCGCCGACCTCGTGTCGATAACGGACACCCCTCGCGTCTCTCTGTCCCTCGATGCCGCTGCCGATGCCGGCGTGGATGCTGTGCATCATGCTCTCGACCGCCTGCTCCAGGGACACCATGTTGAGGAAGCCGCTGACGTTTGGAAGCAAACACACGGCCTTTGCCAGCTTGCTGTACTTGAGCAGGTTCCAGATGATGTCCATGTTGGTCGGCTCATCGGCCGCAGCATCTCGCCCGGGCACGTTGTCGCCGTCGCGCTGCACGCTCGTGAGGCGGTGAATGGAGACTGGCCACCCGCCATCACCACGCCCGCCGCCTCGTTGTTTTTCGGCGGAGCGGTCGTGTATCTTCTCCAGAAACCGCTCGCTGGCCCATTTGGACGCGCTGTACCCGTCGAAAGCGTCGGCGGGAGGCGGATAACGCGCGGCAGACGTCTCGCCAAACTCGCGCAGGCCCGAGTACTGCAGGACACTGGCGGTGGACACGTAATGGATGGGGATCCTCTTGCCGACGGACAGGCACATGTCGACAATGCCGCGGGTGGCTTCCAGGTTGGCCTTGCGTAGGGACGAGTACGTCTTGAGGTGGGAGGTGTCGGCCCCGTTGTGGATGACGACGTCGGCCTCGCCGAAGACGGCGCGGATCCGCGTCTCGTCGAGACCGAGGTTTGTGAGGCGGAGGTCTCCCTCGCCCACGACGACTTTGCCGTGCCTCAGCAGCGGGAGGGACGACAGGCGGGCGGTCGCGTCTCGCACTCCGACGCAGTGAACCCGGCGGACGCGTGGATCGGCCACCAAGGCCTGCAGGTAGCCTTGCCCCAGCAACCCAGTCGCGCCCGTCAAGACGACGACGAGACTGCTGGGGGATGCCGGCTGATGAAGGACCGAGGACTCGAGCGCCGCCAGAGTTGCCTCGGGAACGTCCGTCTCGACATGCCAGTCAAAGGTTGTGGTGGCAGGAGGAGCCTCGGAAGCCGACCGTTGGAGACTTGTCGTTGTCGTCGTCGTCGTCGTCATCGTCGAGACAGTGGCATCGTCAATCAACCTGGCCATGGCTGCCAGGCTGCACGAGGCGAACAAGCTCGCCAACGGGACGCGTAAACCAAACTCGCGGTGGATACGCGCCTGTAGTCGAAGCAGCAGCAGCGAGGTGCCCCCGACGTGGAAGAAGTCCGTCTCACTCGTCATGGTGTGCAGTCTCGTGACGGCAGTCGAGATGACGTCTTCCCAGATGCCCTTGAGCCGGGCTTCCGTCCCAGACAGGGCGGCGGTCGTCTTTCGGTTATTGCCGTCATCGTCGTCGTCACCCTTGTCTGTGCCGTCCACCGCGGCCATGTCCTCGGGCAACGGCAGATGGGCGACAGCCCTGCGATCCAGCTTGCCAGACATGGTCCTGGGGAAGTCGGCCACCGGCACCATGATGGCAGGCCACATATACTGCGGCAGCGGCAGGTCCGAGGAGAGCTGGCTCAGGATGGTCCTGGTCTGTTGTCGACGGGTGTCTTCTGTTGTCGGGTTCAGCCTGACATGAGCCACGAGGAAATCGGGGCTTTGCGGCGTCAAACGACGAGCGGAGACTACCACCTCGGAGAGGAAGCCATTCGACTCTTGGAGAATGACCTTTTCCACCTCCTGGAAGTCAACTCGTAGTCCCCGGATCTTGTGTTCCGTGTCTCCGGACCGACGACCCTCGATCAGGAGTCCACCATCGGCGCGCCACCGGCCCCTGTCTCCGGTGCGGTGCATCGTGATCCAGCCTTGCGATGCAGAGGCCGCCAGCGCCAGGTGGTCCGGCAAGAACTTGTCGAATGAGGCCGTGTTGTTCAGCTCGAGATAGCCCGAGGCAACGCCAGCTCCGCCGACGAATATTTCGCCTCCGACGCCCGGAGGCACAGGCCGGAGGTTGTCGTCGAGCACGTAGACGGAGTAATTGGGCATCGGCACGCCCGCGGAGAGGGGGTGCTTCTCCTTCGGCCCCTGCCCTTCCGTAGCATCATCATCATCATCATCGCCGCCCAGCACCACCGACCCAGCCGTCGCGAAGAAGGTGATCTCGGTAGGACCGTAAATGTGCACGACACGCGGAGGTCGTCCGTCGGGCTGCCGCGGACCGTGGGCCGCCATGAGCTCGACGACGGCGTCGGTGCCGGGCTCCCCTCCGCTTATGGCCGTCTTCCAGCTGCTCGCCCCGGCGGCCAATACGGTCCGGTCTCCATAGGTCAGCCAGTTGTTGTACTCGGACGGCACTGCACAGGTCAAGGTCACGCCCTCGGCCGCGATGATTCTGGTAATGGCGTCGGCGTCGACGCGCTGTGCCCGGGGAACGATGCAGAGGGCGCCTCCGTACGTGAGTGCCAGGAAGGCCTGGAGGTAAGACATGTCGAAGCCGATGGAGCTCTGTTGGAGGACGACAAGATGACGGCCACATTCTTTTGTCGTCCGGGGCACGGTAAACTCGGCCCAGTTTGTGAAGCCCTCGTGTTTCAAGCAGATTCCTTTGGGAGTCCCCGTCGAACCACTCGTGTAGAGAATCATGGCTGGGTCTTCTGGCCTCGGTCGCCGCGGCGGGCCGTCTCGTCCGAACGATGACAATGGCTGTCGGTCCGAGGTCGCTGCCTTGATGTGGTCGACTCTCATGATGACGACTGACCTGCCGGTGCCGCTCGCGAATCTCGAACCAGGTCCGAATGCCTCCGCGGCCAGCTCTGCAGTCATTTCATCCACGAGAATGACGGCGGCCCTGCTGGACTCGACCATGTCGACGAGACGCTTGACAACGGTGCCGGCATCGCACGGAACGCACACGCCGGCAACGCCAAAGGTGCCCAGGAGTGAACACATCCAGTCGGGCGTCGGCTCCTGATAGACGACCACGGACGCTCCGGGCTGACACCCTGCCGACAAGAGGGCGCAACCGATGGCTCGCGACTTGGCCACCATGTCGTCGTACGTCATGGACGGACCCCCGTGTGGCGACTTGAGCGCCAGTGAGTGTGGGTGCTCTTCCGCGAGTGACTCGATTCTTCCCAGGACCGAGCCGTATGCCCTTGTCCACTCGCTGGGCAAAAGGTCTCCTGAGAGCAAAGCAGAGGTCAGCACCATGAAGTAGAGGTAGCAAAGGTGGTTGCCCATTGCCTACTCACCCTGGCTAAAGCGGAGAGCACGCTCAATGTCTGCCGTCTCGTATATCTGTGGCGCGGAAAAGACTTGGTCGGGACTCGTCACGAAGGCCGTCAGCAACCGGTCGTAGGCCCGCACGAGGAGCTCGGCATCCCGCACAGAGTACATGTCTTGCCGGACAATCAGCGTCAGGTGGCAGCCGCCGTTTCTGCCATCGTCGATGATGTCAAGAGCCAAGTCGTAAGGCACTTGTGGCAGCGCAAGCGACAGCATCTCGAGCTCGCATTCTCCCCATTGTTGCCGTTCGGGCATGCCCTGGCGGTAATCGAAAAAGGTCTGGAAGATGGGCGTATGGGTTGACGAGCGAGGGACTCCTAGACTGGACATGGAAAGAGAATCGTAAGCCGAGTGGACTGGACTGGACAGAACAGAATATGACAAGAAGAGAGAGGAGACGAGCTTTTGCTCTCACTCGAGCAGACGGAAAAAAAAAAAAAAGAAAAGAAAAGAAATAAGACTACAAAATCACAGAACAGAAGGACTTACTCGTCGAGAAGGGCCTGGAACGGAACAGCCGAGTGCGCCAGAGCCTCGTCCGTCGTCTCCTTGGTACCTCGGACCGCCTCCTCAAAGGCCAGCTGGGGATCGCTGGGGAATCGCAGCGGCATCATGTTGACATAGGGGCCCAGACTCTCCATGGCGCCTTCCTGAAGCCTGTTGGCGTCGGCGATGCCGATGCAGACGTCGTCGACGTCTGCGAACCGCGCCAGGCATGCTCGGAAGACGGTGAGGAAGAAGTGGAACGGCCGGACCTTGTGACGCCGGCAAAAGTCCCAGACGCGAGACCTGGTGGAGGCCTCGACGTGCAGCTTGGCCTCGTGGTTCTTGTACACGCCTTGCTCCGAGCGGCTCACCGCCGACGAAACGCTCAGCACCGGCAGCGGAGAAGGGAACGACGACGGGGAGAACTTGGTCCTCCAGAAGTCGAGGTCTTGCTCCCACTCGCCCGCCTGCATGGCCTGAATCTGGGTCTGGGCAAAGGACGAATATTGGTAGACGCTGCTGGTTTCTGCGACCTCGCCCTGGTACAGTCGGAGCAGCTCCTGGTGGAGAACGGCGGACGAGAAGCCGTCCAGGACCAGCGAGTGCGTTCCGTACAGCAGAAAGTGCGTCGTGTGGTCCGAGGCCAGGCTCAACAGCACGACCTTGAGACATTCTCCAGCCGCAACGTCGTAGCTGTGGGTGTGGAGCTGCCGAGCGACCCGGTAGGCCTCCTGCTCGCCGTCGACGATGCGGCGCCGTTCCAGCCTCAGGAGGCTCTGCTCCATGATGCCCGCCCTGGGCTGCCCGTCCAAGTTCTCGAAGCAGGTGCGGAGTATGTCGTGCCGCTGGCCGAGGTGTAGCACCGCCCTCTCCAGCTTATCGACCTGCAGAGGACCCGTCAGGCGGAACAGCCCGGTGTGGTTGAGGCCGGCACCGTCGTCGAGGAACGACAGTACGAACCAGAACATCTTTTGGCTGAAGGAGGGCTCTATCCAGTGGGAAACGGCGGGCCTCGACATCTTGACCTTAAAAAGCCTCTTATCGTCTTGCTTTCCATCTACTTCTACGGCCGGCGGGGTGGTCAACGTCGAGCCGGGCTCCGAGCTGAAGGCTGTGTCGCTCTCGGCGGCCGAGGACGGGCTTGGGGCTCCGGATCCCGTATCGTCGTCGTCGTCGCCGCCATGGTGAGGATTGAGCTGTCCTGTTTCTCCTGGCCACCCCGCGGTATGCAAACGAGATTCTCCAGACGGTGCTGGAACAATAGGTTGGCCATTTTCAGGCACGGAGGCGCCATGCTCCTCCTCGTCATTCTTAATGTTGGCCACTACGTCGGAAGGCAGCTTGTCCACGCCCATGGCCACCAGCTGGTCAACCGACACGCCGCTGAGGATCTTCATGACTGGCAGGTTCACGTTGACCGTCTTCAGCCACCATGTCCTGATCTCGACGGCAAGGAGAGAATCCAGGCCCATGTCGTCGAGCAGCAGCCGCGAAAAGTCGTCGCCGTCGCCGTCGTCCGGGGGAAGCTGGAACAGCGAGCAGACGAAGGGTCGAAAGGCTTCTTTAACGATGCGAAGTGCCTCTGCTCTGGACGAGGCCGACGCGAGCTGGGCTTTGACGGAAGTCTTATCAGAGCCCGACTTGGTTGCCGTCTCGGAGACGCCGCTTCCTCCTCCTGTTCCCCCTCCGTTGCGGATAAAGTGCGAAATGGTCGGGTTTCCGAACCAAAATGGCTTCTTTTCGGGATTCGCGCTCTCCTTTTGCAAACCCATTGCAATCTCCAGAGGTCCATGTCCGCAGAGACGACCAGACGCCGCTGACTCCCAGCCGCGGGCGCGTCGTCCGGCAACGACGGCCTCGGCGAAGTGCTGATGAAAGTCCCGTTCGGAAGTGAGCGTGTAGCCCGAGGTCCGTGAGAAGTTGGTCTTTGACGCGTCCGTCTTTTCCGAGACGTAGCCGACGCCCAGGATGGCGCCGACGTGCATGACGGTGGCGGCGAGACCCCTCCGCCTCCGCGCGCCCGCCAGGCCCGCCATGAACAGGTTGGCCGCCGAGTAGTTTGACTGGCCGGGGTTACCCGTGACGGCGGTGAGAGAGGACAGGAAGACGAAGAAGTCGAGGTCGACGTCGGCGAGGAGGCTCTCGAGGTGCGCGCTGCCCTTGACCTTGGGGTCCGTCACCTGCTGCATGTCGCCCAGCGACATGTTGTCAAAGGACTTGTCGTTGAGAACCATGGCGCCCATGGCCACGCCTCCCAGCGGCGGCATGGCGGCGTGGATGTCGCGGAGCAGGGCTTCTGTCTGGTCCTTGTTGGTGAGGTCGCTGGACATGTGTGTTAGTTGGGAGTCGGTAGAGACGGGTGGAGAGTGAAGCAGGGGAAGTGAGGCGGAGTAAGGTAAGTGGCTGAGGTAAGTGAGATGAGCCAAGAGAGTTGAGGTGAGAGGTGAGAGGTGAAGTGAAAGGTGAGGTGAGATGAGATCATGAGAAGTGAGATGAGGTAAGGTAAAGCAAGATAACGGGTAACAGGGTCACGCCGGGCAGCTGGAGAGGGAGCAGACAAGACTTACTTTGAATATATCTTGACAATGGCAGAGATTTCCGCCATGTGAGAAAGCCACGACGCAGAGACGTTGGGGTTGCGGCTGGTGATGACAAAGTGTCTGGCCCCTTGGCCGACCATCCACTCGCACAGAGACAGGCCCAGGCCGCCCGTGAGCCCGGCGAGCCAGTACGTCTTGTTGTCTGAAAACATCTGCTGCTGAAGAACCCCAAGCGTCTCGTTGTCGTCGTCGATGGGCCTGAAGTTGACTGGACTCTCGTCGACGCCGTCCCACTCGACGACGACGTGGTGCCCCGGCGATGGCAGGCTGGCACCGTCGTCGTCACCCAAGGCCGCCTCGGCTATCTGCGCTATGGGCACGAGTCTGATGTCGGTCATGGTTTTGGACAAGAAGGGCAAGTCTCGCTGGGCGTTGAAGACGGCGTGGCGGAGCGGACGGTGGCCAGCGGCTTCATCGTCATCTGGTCTAAGACGACGGATGGACGCTTCGTGGCTGAACGCATCAACCGCCAAGGAGACGACGCGGCAGCTTTTGGCAAGGCGAGAGATGATGCGGCCGACGACGGTGCCGCCGTGTTGCTGTCCGATGTCGTCGTCGTCGTCGTCGCATGTCAGGAAGACGCTGACGCTGGCGCCGGCGACGGCCGTCTCGATAACTCGTGAGGGGGCCCGGGGGTGGATAAGGGACCAGCCCAGGAGCTCGCAGCGTTGCCGGCTCGTCACAGACGTCAGGACATCCACGAGGACCCCGCGGCCTTTGGCTTCTCTCTGCAGGATGGCGGCAAAGGCAGGTTCCGGCTCAAAGACGACGAGCCTCTCGCCGCGGGCCATGTCCCGGAGCACGTCGATAGCGACGAGGTTCATGGCGACGAGCCACAGGAAGCGGCCGGCCATGTCCGAGGCCCGGAGGAGGTGATTGGCATTTGCCGTCTGTTGTTCTTCTTGGCGTACCGGGACAATGGCCGACTCATCCAGAGGGCTGGCGGCGGACGAGAGATGGCCGGACAGCACAACGCACGGGGCGTTGTGCGAATCACGTCCCAGGTGGAGGTGAGCTTTCCCGCCGTCGCCGACGGGACAGGCCAGGAGGAGAGAGTGCGTGATGCTGACGGCCGAAGGAGAGTCTGAATGGTGGTCGGCGGGGCGTGTCTGTCTCTGTCTCTCCTCTCCCAGGCAGAGAATCTTGCCTTGGACGTCGCGGCGAATGCTGACGACGCGGGCAGCAGCTTCAGTCTCTGTCACGGAGTCGTCGGGATTCCGCATCTTCCCAATGGGCCGCCGAGCCGAGTTGTAGCGCCGGTTCATGTCCTCGTCTGGGATGAAGCGCGGGATGAGCACCTGGCCCTCTCGGTCGACGACGAGCTCTCTCTCAACCGTCATGAGCATTGGGGGGGAAGCGGTCGAGGCCAAGGTTGCTACTTGTCCTCTCAACACGCCGTCTTGCTGCTGCTGCTGCTGCTGCTGCTGCTGCTGCTGCTGCTGGTCCCAAGTCGCCGAGGCTCTGAAGCGGAGGACAGCCTCGGCCAGAGCGGTGGCCGTCATGGCTCCCATGTCTTCAAAGTCGAGAAACTGGAAAGACAGGGTGGGAATCTCGAGGAGCAGCGAGCGGACCATGCCAACCATCACTAAAGCCTCACAGTCAGCCACAACAACATAAGACGACGAGCAATGGGCTGGGTTGGGGCCGCTCCGAACTTACTGCTGGCGTATGGATCATCGGCTCTCCGTCCGTGAGTGATCCAGAGGACGGCACAGACGCTATTGAGAACCGTCTTGATGGCGTCGAACGTCGCTTCGTCGAGACTCTTCATGGTTGACTCTCCTTGGACGTCGCAAAGGCTCAAGACGGTGGTGGTCGTGGATGAGAGGGCATCGAGCGAGGCGGCGGCCTCTTGGAGGCTGTCGACGACGAGGACACGACGAAAGTGTCGCCCGAGGATCGAGCCAACGTCAACGTCCACGCTGTACGGGGTGCGAGGGTCTCGTCGTCGTCGTCCACCACCGACAATGATCAGATCCTGCAAGGCGGGTGCCAGCGCCAGCGCCTCCAGGGTGGACGTGAGCGAGGTCGTGGACAACGGACTGCGGAGGAAGCCGACCCTGTCATTGACGGCCTGGGCGACAAAGACGGTGTTGGAGGCCAACAAGGGGTGGGCGATGGGGGCCATGGAGTCGATACCGGCGAAGCCAGCACCGCGGAGGAGGGCATCCCACTCGGGGACGGAGACAAAGGGCCCCGAATCTCGGCCGTCGCCGCTCTGTGCGCCCAGCCACCAGCCGGGAAAGGTGCCAAAGATGGCTCCGCAGCGGGCCAGGTCGTTGTCGAAGCCCTCGTTGAGGACCAGCCAGCCTCCCGGCCTGAGCAGCCTCCTCGCCCTCTCGAGAGACTGTCCGAGGACCGCGGTCGCGTGCAGGACCATGGAGGCGATGACGACGTCGTAGCCCTGGGCTCGGAACCCCTGGTCGACGGGGTCCTTGCTGATGTCCAACACCTTAGGGTTAGGGTTAGGGTTAGGGTTAGGGTTAGGGTTAGGGTTAGGGTTAGGGTTAGGGTTAGGGTTAGGGTTAGGGTTAGGGTTAGGGTTAGGGTTA